>JALHLI010000022.1:7500-607500 GCA_023349425.1 Anthopleura sola
AAAACGTTTTATACCTTAGATTTGAAGTTAAATTTTCAATGAAATTTTCTGATTTTTTTCTAAGTGCCGATGCAGTTCTGTTTTCACTTCATCTGTGAACCTAGTATGGAGATGCTGTCAAATGGGTTAGGGTTTGGTTAGGGTTAGGGTTTTTACTACCCTAACGAAGTTTTTTCTAAAATTCTACTACCCTCCAAGGGTGATTGTTCAAGTTATTACCACCCTTTTAGGGTAGTAGCCAAATGTTTTAAAAAGTTATTTAAAACGTTTAAAACGGTTGATTTGAAGTTAAATTTTCAATGAAATTTTTTGGTTTTTTTTCTAAGTGTAGATGCTGTATGCGTCAACTTCATCTGTGAACCTACTATGGAGATGCTGTCAAATGGGACCTCTTAAACGTGACTTTTCTAATATTAAAGTCAATTTATTCTCCAAGTTCTTGAAATGTTGTTTAGAGTATTTTAATAAAGTTTTTCTCTTAATAAAAAAAAAAAAATTTTTGATTTTTGTGAAATTTTTTCCAAGTGCTAACCCTAACCCTCCCTATGCAGTTAGGGTCGAAACATGGGGTACTGTGAAGATGACTTCCAATGTAGTTCTAACTTTCAAAAACTGTGTTTCTCATGTCAACTAAGTGTTTCTAGTGTCTCTTTTCCTAAAAACACGAAATAATTTTTTTGGATTTTTGGTGAATTTTTTCTAAGTGCTAACCCCAACCCTCCCTATGCACTTAGGGTTGAAACATGGGGTACGGTGAAGATGAAGTTAGATGTCGTCGTAACTTTCAGAAACAGTGTTTCTTGGCATAACTAAGTGTTGCCAGTGTGTGTTTTCCTAATAAAAAAATAAAAAAATTTCGATTTTTGTGAAATTTTTTCAAAGTGCTAACCCTAACCCTCCCTATGCACTTAGGGTTGAAACATGGGGTACTGTGAAGATGAAGTTGGATGTAGTTCTAACTTTCAGAAACGGGTGTTTCTAAGCATAACTAAGTGTTTTTCCTGTGTCTCTTTTTCCAATAAGACGAAATAATTTTTTTGGATTTTGTCAAATTTCTTCTAAGTGCTAACCCCAACCCTCCCTCTACACTTAGGGTCGAAACATGGGGTACTGTGAAGATGAAGTTGCATGTAGTTTTAACTTTCAGAAACGGTGTTTCTCTTCATAACTAAGTGTTTCCAGTGTCTCCTTTTCCTAAGTGCTAACCCCAACCCTCCCTATGCGGTTAGGGTTGAAACATGGGGTACTGTGAAGATGAAGTTGGATGTTGTCGTAACTTTCAGAAACGGTGTTTCTGTTGTTAACTAAGTGTTTTTAGTGTCTCTTTTCCTTAAAACACGAAATAATTTTTTTGGATTTTTGTGAAATTTTTTCAAAGTGCTAACCCCAACCCTCCCTATACGGTTAGGGTCCAAACATGGGGTACTGTGAAGATGACTTTGGATCTTGTTCTAACTTTCAGAAACGGTGTTTCTGGGCATGACTAAGTGTTTCCAGTGTCTCTTTATCTAATAAGACGAAATATTTTTTTCTGATTTTTGTGAATTTTTTCCAAGTGCTTACCCCAACCCCTCCCTATCCGGTTAGGGTCGAAACATGGGGTACTGTGAAGATGACTTCTAATTTTGTTTTATCTATTAGAAATGGTGTTTCTGGGGTTAGCTAAAGGTATCTGATGACTTTCCTGCGTCGTGGATTCAATCCCTGAATTTAGCATAGGGTGGGTTAGGGTTAGCACTTTGAAAAAATTTCGTCGATTTTCTCATAATAAAAGTACCCAAAGTTCCTATGACAAAAGTGATCCTCACCCTCTGAAACGTGTAAATACCATATAGCTGGAGAAACATTTGTCGGTGGGTTAGGGTTAGGTTTTGGGTTAGGCTTAGGTTTAGGGTTGGGTTTAGATTTACTGACTTACTGGCGTTCGGCTCTAGGGTTAGGTTTAGGGTGAGGGTTAGGGTAAGGGTTTATATAAGATTACAAAGACTATCCAACTCCTCACCCTAACCCTAACCCTAGGGCCCAAGTTTTAGAGTCAGGGGTGCACGAGCCTTTTATATATCTCTACTGATTACTGTTATAAATTTTCAAAGACTATCCAAAGTCTTTACCCTAAATCTAACCCCATGGGCCTGTTATATATCTCTACTGATTTTAGAGTCAGGAGTGCACGAGCCTGTTGTATATCTTTGCTGAAGACTGTTGTAAAATTACAAAGACTATTCAATATCTTCACCCTAACCCTAACCCTAACCCTAGAGGCCTCTACGAGACAGCTTGTAATAAAAAAAATAAAAAAATAAAAAAATAGGGTGAGGAATCCAGAAACTAAAGGTTGTTGTCGTGTATATACCTTGTTGTAGTACAGTATAGTGACGTATTGTGACGTAATAGTGACGTAGAGTGACGTATGGTATAGCATAGTGACGTATAGCTTGTTGTATAGTATGGTGACGTAGAGTGACTTGTTGTATAGTATTGTATAGTATGGTGACGTATGGTGACGTATAGTGACGTAGAGTGACGTATGGTGACGTAGAGTGAGGTATTGTTTAGTAGAGTGACGTAGAGTGACGTATTGTGACGTATAGTGACGTATGGTGACGTATGGTATAATATAGTGACGTATTGTATAATATAGTGACGTATGGTGACGTAGAGTGACGTAGAGTGACGTATGGTGACGTATAGTGACGTATGGTATAGTATAGTGTGACGTATGGTATAGTATAGTGACGTATGGTATAGTATAGTGACGTATGGTATAGTATAGTGACGTAGAGTGACGTATTGTGTAGTATAGTGACGTATTGTATAATATGGTGACGTATAGTGACGTATAGTGACGTAGAGTGACGTATGGTGACGTAGAGTGACGTAGAGTGACGTACAGTGACGTATGGTGACGTATAGTATAGCATAGTGACGTATGGTATAGTATAGTGACGTATTGTCTATTATAGTGACGTATAGTGACGTATGGTGACGTATGGTGACGTAGAGTGACGTATTGTATAGTATAGTGACGTAGAGTGACGTATGGTGACGTACAGTGACGTATTGTATAGTATAGAGACGTATAGTGACGTAGAGTGACGTAGAGTGACGTAGAGTGACGTAGAGTGACGTAGAGTGACGTATGGTGACGTATAGTGACGTATAGTATAGTACAGTATAGTACAGTATAGTAGAGTATAGTATTGTAAGGTACAGTATAGTATTGTATGGTAGGGTACAGTATAGTACAGTATAGTACAGTAAGGTACAGTAGAGTACAGTACAGTACAGTATAGTATGGTAAGGTACAGTATAGTAGGGTACAGTATAGTAAGGTACAGTATAGCATGGTAAGGTACAGTAGAGTACAGTATCTATTGTAAGGTACTGTTGTCGATGTGCACTGCATTGCAAGAAGGAGAGCGATGCAGACCATCAGTGACGCTGGTGTATATGGATATTGTTGTCGACATGGATATTGCTCTATAAATATGATACAATACGTGTATTGATGTTGTAGAGTGTTGTTCTATGTCGCATTGTCTTCTAGTGTTGCTTGAACATGGATTTAACACCTTGTTGTACAGGGACACGAAAGAGGTTCACCCACGAAGTACCTACACGAACGAGTGCACACATATGGACTGAAAAGTCTGCTTGAAAATAACCCCCGTCCACTGACCTGTGCAATGAAAAAGACCCCATCCACTGACCTGTGCGATAAAAAAACCTGTGCAATAGATAGGGAACAACCCCCGGCCACTGACCTGTGCAATAAATATGGAAAAAAAACCCTCCACTGACCTGTGCAATAAAAAAAAAACCAGCCACTAACCTGTGCAATAACAAAACAAAACCCCACTGACCTGTGCAAGAAAAAAAATAAAACAACCCTCCACTGACCTGTGCAATATATATGCAACAAAGACCACCCCTCCCGTAGTCGCCCCCAGGGAACATTGAGCGAGAGACAGGGAACCCGAGAAACAACCCCGCGTGGAACAACCCCTTCCACCCACCTGTACAATATATAACCTAAGTCTTTGACCAACACGCCAAAACACTCGCCGCTTTACCCATCCCTGCTCCACTAATTTAGTAGTGTTGTATAACGTTGGCCAAAGACTCGGTCGACAACGAGGGTCCCTGCTACATACGTAGGACTCCGATTCACATCGGTACAAACCGACTTTTCCGACGATCCCTGCCGAAAAAGTTCCCTTCCCCGTCCTACGGGAAGCAGGTGCCAACACAGTTCTTCGTGTTCGCACGGATTTAAACCCTCATAGGACTTTATGATGTCCTCAGGTCCCTCGTTGCGACTACTCCATACCCCAGTTTAGCGCGCGAGTGAAGACTCACGCTTAGTCGCCAAGCCTCACTGCACACCGACCACACACCGAGCAGATACCGAACACACACCGAGTACACTTCACGTCTTTCGTCTCGCTCACTCACACGCTGTCACTGCACTGACCAGGACGGACTGCACAAAAACACTCGCTTTTATCAGGTAAGAAAACCGGTTATCCTAAATTGAACTGTGCAAACTCCAACACAAACATTATTTCTTTCCTTCTACGTATTTAGTCCGTGGGTTACAGCTTTTTTCGTCCTTAAAAAGTTGCTTTTTTCCTGTTACAAATGGAAGCTTGTTGTCGAAGCTTGTTGTCGAAGCTTGTTGTCGTTCCTTTCAATACCATTTGCACGTGTTAGGATTTTCGAGCTAAATAACACATGAATTCGCTTGTTTTGGCTTCCATTCTACTCGTTAATCCTTAAGGCTTCAGAGTTTTTCCACAAACTACGTTTCTTTACCTTAAATATTTTTTTACGCTACCTAATACTACAACTGCAGTCCGTCTTCCTTGCACAATGTACAAAAACACTCGCTTTTATCATGTAACAATACCTCCTATTCTACGCTAAACTGTGCAAACTCCAACACAAACATTATTTCTTTCCTTCTACGTATTTAATGCGTGGGTTATAGCTTTTTTCTCCCTAAAAAGTTACTTTTTTCCCGTTACAAACGAAAGCTTGTCGTCGTAGTCGTTGCAGTCGTTCCCTTTAATACCATTTGCATGTGGTAGGGTTTTCGAGCTAAAAAACACAGGAATTCTCTTGTTTTTGCATCTATTCTACTCGTTTACCGTTAAGGCTCCAGGGTTTTTCTACAAACTACGTTTCGTTAGCTTAAATATTTTATTTACGCTACTTAACACTACAACTGCAGTCCGTCTTTCCTTGCACAATGTACAAAAACACTCGCTTCTATTAGGTAACAATACCTCCTATACTACATTAACCTATCCAAATATCAAAGTAAACATTATTTCTTTCCTTCTACGTATTTAGTTCGTGGGTCATAGCTTTTTTCCTCCTTCGATAATTACTTTTTCCCCCGAATACGTAAGCCTGCTTTCGTAGTTTAGTTGTCGTCCCTTACCATTTGCACGTGCTTGGATTTTTGAGTTAAAAACCACATGAATTCGCTTGTTTTTGCTCCCATTCTATTCCCTTACCCTTATGCCTCCAGAGTTTTGCAGAAACTACCTTTCGTGAATAGTTTTTTGGAGTTTTAATAGCCTTTTCTTGCTGGATACAACAATAACTTGACAGCTTGTCATTCATCTGAGCTTACTCTTACCCTAATTAACACTTATTTTATTTCTTTATTTTAAGCATCCTTTCTAGCTTCAAGAACTGCTTTCCAAGTCTATTATAATGGTATGCAATGATTTAAGGTAAGAAAAGTTCCTTTACAGTAGCTTAAGTCCACTAATCCTTCACGCATATCTATTTATAAACCTTCTAAAACCTGCAGTGCTCACTACGTAGTCCCATGTCTTTACCACCCATTGATAAAAAGTTAACTAGTCTTTGCATATTGAAAGTGAAATGCTGCGAGTCATATGGGCAATGACTTCTATATGATATATAAGTGATTGTGGTCCCTATATGGTAATGCATGTCTCTTCATGTCATATTTGATATGATGCAGCTGACAAAAATAATACTGATCAAGTAGTATAGCTGTCTCTATCATCATCGTACAATAAAAAACAATTCCAACCAGAATAGTGCTTGCGTTGTAGTGAAAACCAGGCTTTAGGGAAGATAGACAATTTTTTTCCTCAAAAATGTTCTAAAATATAGGAGATATTTGTTAATGAGATGCTGGTGGCAGCGTGCACTGGGTTACCTGAACCGAGTGGGACCAGGAGCAGGGGAGCAGGGGGAGGGTCCTAGGCTGCCCTTCACCCACCCTTTGTGGAAAAAGAGTGATCAATTATAAAATAAGGTGACTGTAATTTGGTTTTTAATGTTTCTGATGTATCGTACTGTCGAGGCCCTCATATTCTTTTTTCGTCGTTTTTCGAAAGACAGTCAGAGACTGCTTACTATAAATGTACAGTGAAAGCCATTTTGGAAAAAAGAGTTCAATCAAAAACTAAATTATCGAAAAATACCCATTTTGGTGAAGTCCAACTTCCATATCTTTCCGATTCCAATCCGAGGTTTATCATACGTAATTAAGTCGCAGACAGAAAGTTGGCAAAGCGAGCTGACGGAGACATGTTTGCTTGAGGTCAGCATTATTTGTTTACTACATGAATCTTTCGTTTAGAATGGTAAGACGAGCAAATAATTGCTCAAAACTACCCTCAGAATTGCATTATACATTATATAATTTTCTATGTTTATATATATTTGTAAATCAATCGACAGTTTGTAAATGTTTAACGAGTGAGCTGTGAGTTGAATGATTTTATAAGAGATCGATCTGAGGGTCAAAAAACATGCGTTCGATTTAACAATATTTCTCATTACTCTTCAGTTCTTAATATCAAAATGAAAGCCCCAATAAACTAGCTTCTTTGTACCTCATGTTTATTTGTAGTAGTCTTGTTCAGTCAAACCATTAAATATCATTCGAGAATCAGGTCGGTAAAACTCAAATGAAGTCAGGACATCCCATCGGTTTGATTTAGCTTGAAATTCTTAAATTCTTAATGTGTTAAATAGCTGAGTCAAGGCATGAGTAGTTAATCAAAGTTAGCCATTTGCCGTGAGCAATGAAAATTCTTCAGAATTCCTGGTTCGATTAGAATCATCCTTGTTTACGAATAAATTAAACATTCTGACTTGGCTCACTCTTTAATTACAGCAGTCAACGAAATAAAACATGCGTATAGACATTAATTTATGTCACGCAATAAGCTAGCTCCGTCCTCTCTTAATCACTTAGCAACGTAGTGGCATTGACAGTTGGCACATGCTAATTGATCGGAGTATAGACAGGAACCCTGTATCAGATGCCCACTAAGGCTTCTTGGGTAAAGTTCTGAAGACCTCTGGGTACTATTGTACAACTTTGCCATTTTGTCGTGAAGGAATCAGAAAAAAAAATGAAGGTATTTTATGACTGGTTTACCACAGGTAATAAATTCTATATGATAGAGATTGGATTGTTTGCTAAAAAGGAAACAATAATTTTTAACGCTTTCTTATTTATCATCTGGTAATTGAACTGTTTCTATGCAGAATTATTTGTCCTCTTTGTAATCTTAGAATGAAGATTTTACACTTTCAAAATTTTCAAACATGAAAATAGTACGGAAACCATAACCAGCCATACTTGCTTTGGTTCATTGTGCACCATCAATGTCACATGATGGTACATTTCATCATTGCTTGGCAAACAAAAACCTAGCACAATAGGTTTCCAAACCATATTCCACTCCATTAACTAATGGTTAGGTTTAGGGTTTTATCTTAACGAATGTATTCACAGTACAGGAAGTTATTGTAGTTAAACTCAAACAGATATATGCAATAAGCAAACCTAAGATGGTGGGCACATCCTGTCCAGCAAAAAGGAATTTTGAATATCAATAAAAGATCTTGAGATCATAACACCACAGGCAGCCCAAACTCTTTTTCTGTAGTGTTGTGATAAATATTTACCGTAATATTTCGCAATATCTAAAATTGGTACTTTTATGAATTTATATAAATGACTTTCCTTGAACGAGCACATGCTCTTAAATGACGTGACACTGAATCATTTGAAATTAAAATAGGAAAATTTTGTCCCAAAAAACCTCATACTTAAACTGAAATAACTCAAAAACTGGACGGTAATTTTTTTAAAACTTTGCATGTGGCTTAATTTTATTTAATGGTTCGTAAGTGCTAAGAAAAAATAAAAAATCTTGTAATGGGGAACATCCTAAAATAAACTTCATTGATTTTTGACAATTCAGAAGTTCAAACATGCAAATTTTAAACGATTTTCACCGTGCAGTTTTTGAGTTAGAATTCTTTTAATGAAAAAATTTGCACACATTTGAAGTGTTCCATCATTGTCATAGTACCGTGTTACAACATATTTTTCTTTTCATTCCAACCTTTACTTTATGGTCTTTCGTATTCTGGGTCAACTTATGCACTAGTCAAAGTAAACCCCCACCCCCACCCCCTCCCCCCAAATGGGGACATTGTGGGGATAAGTGGGGCATTTGAAAAATTGACTTGGCAAATGTTGTTAAATACCCCACTTAGTGGGAGAGAAATGGTAATCAAATCCCCGACCCCCTGGAGTCAAAAGTGATAATACAGTAAACCTGTTAGAATATATGTGAAACTTTATAAGTGAAATAGGTAGGTTTTGAAACGTGTAGGTTGGACACTGACCTCTACCTTGTGTCTTAACCCCTGATGAGAAACACTTGGTAGAACGATCAATGACCATCCCAGAACCATCGTATATTTATAGTTCACCTTCCCCACGTCACGCTGCCACAAAAAATGAGCTCATATTTCGAAACGTTGCCTTCACTCCCAATTAATCTTCTCTCCATTCTGTATTCTGTATGTATCATACCATTCATTATACAGTCGTTAAAAAACTACACATCTCTTAAACAACCTCTCTCCCACTCCCCTACAACCCTCCCTCATTCCTTAGCTTGGGTCCGAATACCTGTTTTTGCTTGAATATATTCTTGTACATTCACTTGCTTGAATATATTCTTGCATTTTTATACATATTAACACACTAGTAAAATATTCACTTTATCCCCACCCCCATGGGCACCATTGCTTGTCAAATGTGATCCCAAGCCCCACATTTCCCCCACCCTGTCCCCATTTGGGTTTACTTTGACTAGTGCATTACGGTCATATATATTAGCCATATAAAGTTAATTTCAGGGTCATTTTTGTTAGTCTATATGCAAGTTCAAAAACCCTTCCTAGCCTCCTTAAGTACCTTGATAGCTTGTTAAATGTTTTGATGTCTGGTCGATTTTGAAGCCATTTGAGAGCGTTTTAATGGAGTCATTATTTGTCATTTTGGTTTCCATACTGGAAGAGAGTGAGCCAGTCTATAAGTATTGATTTCCAAGTATTGTTAATACCTTACTGAAGAATGCGGAAGTGGCCAAAACATTTACTTTAATAGAAAGTTTTCCTATTGACCAGCAAGTAGTTCAGAGATGTCATTTTTTTTATTCAATCTACAAGTATTATTGATTCCTGGCATCAATGTCTTGTATCTTAAGGATCCTACTCCCTAGCTAGTGGATTGGTTGTTGGTGTTCTGACTTCTTTTCCACACTACCTCTTTCTCTCTCTCTACATATATATTATATATATATATATAGTTTTTTAACTCGTGGATATGTGAAGCGTAGGAACAAGTTGTTGTGAGGACTCTAGATATGCAAATGTGTCACTCACTCACTTGCTCACTCAGTCATCCGTTAGCACATTAATATCTAAATAATTTAATAATTATAAATTAATTGATATCCAACTAAACATTGACAAATGTTGCCCGAGTGAAGCTCCAGAAAGATTTATTCCGAGTCCTGGTAGATCAAATAGCATTATATCTAAAAGGATTGTTGCTATATTTATAAAAGGATTTGAAGTTGCAATTATAAATTCCCATGTGTGATGTTTGGTGTTGGTAATGCATGTGCACAAGCACTAACCAAGATTAATAGGCAGCTTGTCAAAGATATGTGGTTTATTTTCAGAATAGGGGAGTACCCCCCCCCCCCCCCCCCCAGGCATAGCTTATTTATCCAATCCTTTGCCTTGTACAATCATTCTGAAAATGACAGTTGTCACTGTCGAAACATATGTCAGTAAAAAACTTTAAAAATGTCATCATTTCTTTAAAATTTATTCTTCATTTGCTTCTTCTACATACATTTATATACATGCAGCCATTCCTATCAATGGTTGTCCAGATAAACAGACATTTTGACTATTCCAAATGCCACATATCTTATTAAATATTCATTTCTTGCACTAAATATGGTTTGAATACCATTATGTGGCCCTAGCTAAATTCCTAATGAATGTGTATCATAAGGGACTGATTGTTTATTACGTCGAAGGGGGGCGGGGGCAGTGATTTTATATAGAGAGGAGGTAAAATTCAAAATCAACTGGAAAGGGGGAGGGGTACATTTTAAGAGGGTTACAGTTTTAGGTTTTATGCTATCATTCAGCCCAGCTAGTAACTCTACAAGGATACATTTTGTTTCGAGACGTGTATAGGTTCGTGTATTCGAAGATATGCTGGTTTATTGCTCAATCGGGTAACTTGATATTACAAAGAATAATGCATATATAACTACCGGAAGTGTATATTGTAACATCTCCCCTTTTCTAAACTGAACAAAGCACTAAGGCAAAATACTCTAAATATGGCTGATGAGTTATAGCTATAGGAAATTGTTTGCATGTGAATCATATTTATATCTTTAAATTCTGATTGTATCGTTCTTGTCTCTAGATCAGGTTACTACTTCATGTAAGACCACACGAAATGGTACTAAACTTAGGCCTATATGTAATAGCCGTAGAAGGTGTAGTGCCTCTAGTATCCAAAGTACCTGTAGTACCCGTAGTAGCTGTGGTAGCCGTAGTAGCCGTAGTAGCCGTAGTAGCTGTAGTAGCCGTAGTAGCCGTAGTAGCCGTAGTAGCCGTAGTAGCCGTAGTGGCCGTAGTGGCCGTAGTATCTGTAGTACCTGTAGTAGCTGTAGTATCATAGTATCTGTAGTATGGGTAGTAGCTATAGTATCTGTAGTACCTGTAGTAGCTGTAGTATCTGTAGTATCTGTAGTATCTGTAGCATTTGTAGTACCTGTAGTACCTGTAGTAGGTGTAGTAGGTGTAGTATCTGTAGTATCTGTAGTATCTGTAGCATTTGTAGTATCTGTAGTACCTGTCGTAGGTGTAGTAGGTGTAGTATCTGTAGTATCTGTAGTACCTTTAGTAGCTGTAGTACCTGTAGTATCTGTAGTATCTGTAGCATTTGTAGTATCTGTAGTACCTGTAGTAGGTGTAGTAGGTGTAGTATCTGTAGTATCTGTAGTACCTTTAGTAGCTATAGTATCTGTAGTACCTGTAGTACCTGTAGTAGGTGTAGTAGGTGTAGTATCTGTAGTATCTGTAGTACCTTTAGTAGCTGTAGTACCTGTAGTATCTGTAGTAGGTGTAGCATCTGTAGTATCTGTAGTATCTGTAGTATCTGTAGTATCTGTAGTACCTGTAGTATCTGTAGTATCTGTAGTATCTGTAGTAGGTGTAGTACCTGTAGTAGGTGTAGTATCTGTAGTAGGTGTAGTATCTGTAGTAGCTGTAGTAGCTGTAGTATCTGTAGTACCTGTAGTACCTGTAGTATCTGTAGTATCTGTAGTATCTGTAGTAGCTGTAGTACCTGTAGTATCTCTAGTACCTGTAGTATCTGTATTACCTGTTAAGGTGTAGTATCTGTAGTACCTTTAGTATCTGTAGAATGTTGTAGCTACTACGGCTACTACGGCTACTACGGCTACTACAGCTACTACGGCTACTACGGCTACTACGGCTACTACGGCTACTACGGGTACCACAGCTACTACGTGTACTACAGGTACTTCGGATACTAGAGGCACTACACCTTCTACGGCTATTACATATAGGCCTAAGTTTAGTACCATTTCGTGTGGTCTTACATGAAGCATGTAAAACTGACTAAAATTTGATTGAAATGTATATATATGTAAGTCACTATGCCTTGTACATAACAAAGTCATTGAACTTTGAGGGACACTTTGTTGATCTTGAGCTTCTCCTGCTTGTGCTTAATTGGTCTGTGACAACGGGCACATCAGTCTCAACAGAGGTTGATTGGGGCTCACTTGTGGGCTGTGTTGTAGACTTGATTGCAGGTTTGAGAGCCTGTCTGTTGCGGCGAACAACTTCTCCATTAGACTCCACTATATATGAACGATCAGAGAGCTTTTCCAGACACACTCCAGTTTCCCAGGTCTTGTTTCGCTTTTGCAGCGCTATCGTACCTTCTGTCCAATGTTCAACTCAGGAAGCATCTTTGTATTTCTGTCATAATAGCTCTTCGCTGTTTGACGCTTTACCTTGAGTTTGTCTGCTACTTCTGTAGGCACTTGTGGCATTAACAGGGATGCCGATGTGGGGACTAGTGTCTTGGTCCTTCGGGACATAAGTCTCTGTGCTGGGCTGGTCGTTAGTCCTGCTGTAGGGGTGTTTCTGTAGTCCAACAGGGCTAGCCAGGGGTCTTTGTCGGCTTTCAGGGCTTTCTTAAACAGCTTTTTGATGATCTTAACTGCTGACTCCGCTTTACCGTTGGATTTAGCATGGTACGGTGAAGATGTAACATGCTTGAATTCCCATTCCCGCGCAAATGATGCAAATTCTTTACTGGTGAACTGGGGACCATTGTCTGAGACTAGAACATCCGGGATGCCGTGCCTGCTGAACTGTTCTTTCATGAACTTGATAAGTGACTGTGATGTGATGTCTCGGAGAGATTTGACCTCTATGTAGTCTGAGTATTGGTCCACAAGTACGATGTAGTCTTTGGAGTTCAGGGAGAAGAAATTTGCTCCGACTCTGCTCCAGGGCCTTTCAGGTATGGGATGGGACTGCATGGGCTGGCTGGCATTTTGAGCTTGAAATTCTGCACAAATCTCACATTTTATTATGACTTCCTTGATGTCACTGTTCATGTGTGGCCAGTAGACTCCGTCTCTTGCTTTCCTTAAGCATGACTCTATGCCTTGATGGCTTGAGTGAAGACGTGCGATGACTTCGCGTCTCAGAGCTTTAGGAATTATGATGCGTTGACTCTTCAACAGCACACCATTGTGTATAGTAAGCTGTTCTCTAAAGTTCCAGTATTCTCTGATTGAAATAGGAACTTCGTCTCGCTGCTCTGGCCATCCTACGAGAATAGTGGTTTTCAGTGTCTGTAGGATAGGATCGTGCTCTGTTGCTTTCTGTAGCATAGCTAGTTTGTCATTGCTCAGTTTAATGTCACGCAATGGATTCATCTGCTCTAGCTCGAGTGCGAAGACTTGAAATTCATCAGTGATTTCTTGCTCTGTCAGTTGAGCTCTAGACAGATGATCAGCGACATACATCTGCTTTCCTGGTTTGTAGGTTACGTCAATGCTGTATCTTTGTAGTTGTAAAATCATGCGCTGTAGCCTGCTGGGTGCAGCTAGCAGAGATTTCTTAAAAATGGCTTGTAATGGTTTGTGATCTGATTCGATGGTGATCTTCTCTCTTCTGGTTATGTATTGACTGAATTTAGTACACGCAAACACAATTCACCTTTTCGGCGCTAGGCTTTCACGTGGTGGATCATGTTACGGTCACCAAAAAGTTCGGACATTGTTGTTGAATTGCCACACGATCGTACTAACTTTTATACAATTTATCTACTTAATTTGTTAATTCTGTTCTCAAAATCTTAGTGAAACTATCTAAATAATTTATTTCTAAAGAAGTTTTGATAAAAATTTGAGAACAGAAGAAACAAATCAAGTCAATAAATTGTATAAAAGTTAGTACGATCGTGTGGCAATTCAACAACAATGTCCGAACTTTTTGGTGACCGTAACACGATTCACCACGTGAAAGCCTAGCGCCGAAAAGGTGAATTGCCAAGCATTCCTTTTCAATTTGTGCGTATCTTTGCTCAGTCTTGGTTAGTG
The DNA here is from genome assembly GCA_023349425.1 of Anthopleura sola. Lineage (NCBI taxonomy): Eukaryota > Metazoa > Cnidaria > Anthozoa > Actiniaria > Actiniidae > Anthopleura > Anthopleura sola. The sequence continues at coordinate 21,540 of JALHLI010000022.1, forward strand.
TTCTCGAGGCAAAAGCAACTGGCTGACCTTTTTGTAGAAGTACAGCGCCAAGCCCTTTCTCGCTTGCGTCGCACTGTATGGTTACTTCCTCAGTCATGTCGTAATATCTCAGTACTGGGTGGTTGGCGACTAACCTTTTCACCTCTGCAAAGGCTTTGTCATGTTGGCTGGACCAAATGAACTTTGTTTGCTTTGTTGTCAGGTCTCGTAGTGGCTGCGCGACTTCGGAAAGTCTTGGAAGAAATTTAGCGAGATAGTAGACGAATCCCAGTAGACTAAGTAGTCCCTGTTTACATGTAGGCTTTGGCATCTTTTCGACTGTTTTTACTTTGTCTGGGTCAGGTTTGTTACCTTCATTGGAGAGAAGATGGCCCATGAACTTTACCTCGGTTTTTCGAAGGTTCATCTTTTTAATGTTGAGCTTGAGGTTGACTTCTCGTGCTCGATTGAGGAGATTGAGTAGATTTTCATCGTGGTTCTTTACTGCTTCTTCTTGAGTGTCTCCGTATCCGACAACTAATATATCATCACGTAGAATTTCAACACCTTTGAGGTCGTTCAACTTCTCGTGTAATTTACACTCGAATTCTTCTGGAGCTGCACTGATACCAAAGGGCATACGGGATCGGGTATTCTTCGAGTTACGCGCTTCGAGTTACGCGCACCGAGTTACGCGCTTTTCGAGTTACGCGCTCGACCACACCCACATTTGTCTTTGCCCCGCCCTGCGCGTAACTCGAAGACACTAAAGGTTGTTCGTGAGTTCGAGTTATCCGCACATCGCGTAACTCGAACACGGTAAGAAGTTTTAATGAATTCGAGTTACGCTCTACTGCGAACAAAAAATATATATACAAAGAATAAATAGAAATTTTATTAATTTCATTTATTTGCAATAAATCAATTAGCCATTTTATATAATTAGATATAAAAGTCAATACAAAAACTCAAAAGTAAATTTTTAAGGTACAATTCATGACATGGTTCTTATCTAAAATATTTCGTAAATATATTTTGCAACGAATGAATCGTTTTGAAAAATATCACGACAAGAATCGAAAAACGTGGTAAATTCTTGTGACTATATTAAAAGTTCAAATGATCCAACATAAAATTAATATCTAAAATATTCCTAATTGTCATATAGCTAATCATTTTGACTATATAACGAGCATTCTCATTGGTTGATAGGTGCTCACGTGATACTAGTTAAATCTAACTGTATCCCGACCGGGATACAAGTGCCCAAATTTTCTAAATTTTCTAAATTGACTTGTCTAAAATGATTAGCTATATAACAAAACGCTTAATGACTGATCCCTCGGGAAACCAGTTAGTTTTGTTTCCCTCGAATCTCAATGTTTCCCTCGGCCGAAGCCTCGGGAAACATTGAGATTCTCGGGAAACAAAACTAACTGTTTCCCTCGGGACCAGTCATTAAGTGTATAATATATCAATGTTCAAAGTTTCTTAATCACTTTGCTGGAGATACTAGGGGTCAGATACTTGTAAGGAGAGAAAGATAATAATGGTAATGATAGTCAGTGATAATATTGCAACAAAATAAAAAGCCAATCAGTGTTCCCTGTTCCCACCGTCATTTACTAACATTTATTTTATTTTATTTTATTTATTCATTTTTTTTAACATTTATTTTTGTTTCTTGAGCAGTTTGAGCGTCGATCACGAATTTTGTTTTCTTATGTCAATCACGTACTGGGCCTACTGTCCATTTAAGTTCGTATTTCATTTGTGTTCGAATTATTTCGAAAGACTTAAGTGATACTAACACGGAAAAAAACTGCAGGTACGACTATAAAGCTTCGACTTTTGTGCATGTTTACAGAAATCCATATGGACTTCTGACGCTTACTAATTGTATTCCGCCAAAATCCCAAATAACAGGTATTTAATTTCTGTTGTTAAGCTCGCTTGAACATTTAAACAGACCTTTCTTTACTGTCTACTTTTTATTTACGTTTTTAAGAAAATGTTTGAATTGCAAAACTTTTTCAGATTTTAGTGAATTCTTTTTGCTTTGCAGTTGAAAATCTAGCACATATCACATTTTTTAAATTTTCACGAAGATCAAATATAATGTGAAAAATAAAAAGGTATATTGAGTGACCACGAAGCAATAGCTCCAAGTCAAGATTTACCTTGATAAAATTCAGTAAATTTATGAACACATCAAGTCCAACCTTGACATGGAGACAAAATGGGCATCAAAGGGTTTACGAACATTATGCACTAATATACTTAGTTAATAATGTGAACAGATCGACTGTGAGCCGTTTAATTTTTATCATTATACATTTTAACCTCAATATTCAACCTCAATAATTACAAAATACTTTGTCCGTGATGTGTTAGATCATATGATATATTTTTTGAAAAGTAGTGGTAATAAACAAAAAATATAAATGAGAGTCAAAAACTTTAAATTATTGCTCTTTCATATTTCTATTTATTCTTTGTATATATATTTTTTATTCGCAGTAGAGCGTAACTCGAATTCATTAAAACTTCTTACCGTGTTCGAGTTACGCGATGTGCGGATAACTCGAACTCACGAACTACCTTTAGTGTCTTCGAGTTACGCGCAGGGTGGGGCAAAGATAAATGTGGGTGTGGTCGAGCGCGTAACTCGAAAAGCGCGTAACTCGATGCGCGTAACTCGAAGCGCGTAACTCGAAGAATATCCGCCCTCAGGGCATACGGAGGTATCGATATCTTCCAAACGGCGTCCAGAAGGTCGTCAACTTGCTACTTTTCTCGTCAAGGGCGATTTGGTAGAAGACATCCTTTGCGTCCAGAGTCGTGAAGAATTTAGCCTTGTTTAGTCGGGGTAACATTTCTTCGAGCGTCGGCATCTGGTACTTTGGCCTTTTCACAGCTTGATTCAAATCTTTCGGATCGAGGCAGATTCTTATCTTATTTGGTTTGGCCACTACGACAATGCTACTTATCTAGTCAGTGATTTCAGCGGTTTCTGGCATATCTGTATTGTAAAGTAAGAAACTGTAGTTCACAGTTCTGGCACCATGTTTCGAGACGTGTATAGGTTCGTGTATTCGAAGATATGCTGGTTTATTGCTCAATCGGGTAACTTGATATTACAAAGAATCATGCATATATGATAACCGTAAGTGTATATTGTAACACATTTTTCCTTAATAAGGATGAAGAGGGGCCAGGTAAAATTTTAATTGAGACATTTATGGGGGTACAAATTATAATTAAGGGTTTTTTCCCTTCAGAAAACCAACCCCTCCCCCTCCCCCCCCCCCTTCCCAGGCGATGTATTATAACTGACTAAGAGGTTTAAAAAATCTTTTTTACCATCTGTCATAATCCCAGAATGGAACAGATTGGACAAAACTCTGCACACTGCTGTTTCAAGTGAAGAGCTTAAATCTAAACTTCGTGATTCTGTGTTGTTTATAATCGACTTTATAATGCCTCTCTCAATAGACAAGCCCTAATACTATAAACCAGACTTCGGCTAGGACACTGTGCTTTAAATTTCTATTTATTAAAAATTTTGTGTAAATCGTCACCACTCTGTGACTGTAATGATGGATCTGTTGAGTCAATTTCTCATTATTTCTTACATTAATGTTCTCGATATGCCGCCAAAAAAAAAAACGTCCAACTTTGATATCACTTAATTTCCACACAGCTTTTCAATAAATTAATTCCCAATAAAAATAATGTACATTATTTTCTACTTGGTTCGATCTCCATACCTCAGTTTAGAACAAAACCGAAAGTTGTTTATATATGTGCAAAACTATATAATGCATACAAAAATATTTCAATAATGTATATTCTCAATTTTTATTGCAATGTGAACCTTTTTCAATTTGCTTACTTTTATCTTCCTTAATATATATTTATCTCTCGTAGTTTCCTTGGAGTTTATCTTTATTTTAATTAATATTATAATGTCAATATTGTACAACTCTTTTTTTCTTTTATTCCTTTACTCCAAAATCTGTAAATTTATACTGTGTAATATCCCACGATGAGACTAACGTTTAACTCTTAGAGAGAACACAGAGAATTTATATGTTTAAATAAAATAAATAAATAAAAGTAAAAAACTGACTCAGTATTAAAACTTGGAATATTGAAATCGTTAGGCTGATTCAAGTCTATATCACGATTTTTTTGACTAAATAGCTCGTTAATAATACTAGGCGCGAGCCATTAACAATGTGTCCTGTAAACGGCGATTCAATATAACAGCTATTATTAGGATCGGGATACCTGTGTTTTCACTTGGCATGATGGGATTGTTAGATCAAAAATGGCGGACGATGAAAGTCTTTCTCCTCTTCACGGTAAAAAACCCTGTAGAGCCTGTACAAGTTTTAAATCTTGGACGAGAAGCCAATCAAAAACGAATCTCAATGAGGTAATACTTTTTACTAGTAAGTACTGATAGCCTATGAATTTGACATGGTCTGTTTTGTACACGACTTTTTCGTGAAGCTGCCTTAATTATCAGAGTACAGTAAGCTTATGTGGCTTTAATTGTAAACGGTTCTCATTGTAAACACTTTTCCATTAATGTTTCGTTTTTATACCGTAAATATGGGACTTAAGAAAAAGATTTTGCCCGATAAAATATTGATTACTTGGCAATCATTCCATGCTATTTTGGGCATCCTCACGTTCCATACGCGCCAAAATTCAATTTCGATTAAAGGTCGATTCAAGGTAAGCTGACGGCTGTTGTTTACAAATTCGTATTTTAGGCGCACCTTTAAGGTAATGGGTAAGAAAAGTCGTATATTTTCACTCTAAAATTGCAATAGTAGGACTTGGTTTTTATATGAGCTATAAAAAGCCATAGGATGGAACTTGTGTTTTGTAAATATTAATTGAGTTGGTATTTAAAATGAGTGTGTCTCCATGCCACTGAAAATTACATGTGTTTTTGTGTTTTATGTTCGCTGAAGCATAAATAAGCCACTTCGTATTTAGCTCTTGAGATATGATAGCAAAAATACTACAGTTTCTGTGCTTAGGTAACGTTTTGGGTGTTCAAGTGCTTGTGTAATTTTTTATATGTTTATCATAAAAATTGCCACGTCAGCAATTCTGCGTTGATGACTTACTATAATAAAACGAACAGTAAAATTGACTTAACACAACTTGAAGCCTATACATTGAATTTTTGAGGTTGGAAATCATGGATTAAAGCCATCAAATACATATTCAAGCCATTCAAAACTAACAACCAGAAAGTTTTTACAATTAGAAGCATCTGTTTACAATATTAGAGCCACCAACGGACATGATATGAAAAAACATATCCCATAAGTTTCTATAAAAAGTACAACAAAACTTTATTATATGTTAGCTGAGTGTAGAACTTATTTATAAAAACGTTTCAGAATAATCGTACTATTTGCTGACAAGAAATAACACTGAGTGCAAAAAGTGTTTACGATTACAGTACAGTCACACACTGTACCCAAAGATAATATTTTTACAACAAGTTTGTAAAATCATTCAAAGAATAAGATTCGCTTCTAAGCCTTCAAATAAAAGTTTTAATATTTTTTTACATATAGTTAAACTAAGAAAAGTAGAAAAGGTAATCCAAATAAGGAAGTTCTCATACTTAATATTTAAGTAACAATATTATTATTAAGAGCCATCGTCAGTATGGCAAGCCAAACAGGAAAAGCAGTAAACCTGGATTATATATAGTCTACTAAAACTAGTCATTGCATATTGCAAGTGAAGTGCTGTGAATCTATGTGGAATTCTATATTATGATTGTGGTTCCTACATGTGATTAGTTGTCCAAGTTGAATTTCAATCATTAATGGCAATTGGGAATTCTTCAATCAAGCCATCATCTTCTTTCAGGAATCTTGGAACTATTTTTGACACTAACTTATCCTTAGATAAGCAGATAGCAAGCATATGCAAATCTTCTTTTTATTATCTATATAATATTAGAAAGATCAGGAAATTCCTATCTCCCGATTCTTGCGCTACTCTAGTCAATGCTTTCATAACCTGTCGCATAGATTACTGTAATAGCTTATACTATGGGCTACCTGGTTATCAAATAGCTAAACTGCAACGCATACAGAATGCTGCCGCTCGTTTAGTGTTTTTGACCCCGCGCTTTTTGCATATTACTCCTGTCTTAGCTGATCTCCACTGGCTACCAGTGAGATTTAGAATACACTTTAAGATACTTATTTTAGATAGCTTTTAAGGCTATCCACGGTCTTGCTCCTAGTTATTTATCTGATCTAATTTCTATCAAAAATCAGTCTAGTTATAATCTTAGGTCTAATAATGAGCTTCTATTAGCACCTTTACCGACTAAGCTTCGACCTACTCTTGGTGGTAGGACTTTTTCATATGCTGCGCCAATAGAATGGAACTCTTTACCATCTAGTTTGAGGCATATTACATCATTAGCTACTTTTAAAGAACACTTGAAGACATATTTTTATAGGAAAGCCTTTTTATAGCATTTATGACTATGATTTATTATTTTTGTATTCAGCGCAGATGAACATTTCATGCTAATTTGTGCTTTATAAGTGTAATTATTATTATTAAGATGCATGTCTCTTCATGTCATTAATTTATGTGAAGAGTATAATTCATGTGAAAACTAAACAATGGACTTCCCGTACCAAACATTGCTACTCCTGAGGTATATACCGGTATTTATAAATAACATCACTGATCATCACTCATTTTATTATGATATGTCCTTATTATTTCATTGAAAAATTAGAAGGTAATCCAGTAACCTGATCTTGCCAAAATGGAAAATATATGATTCAAGATAACACAATGTTTACTTTTCGTGCAGTCATTTTACAGACAAATTCACGAAAACTACGATCATGCCAAAACTCGTCAATTTTTTTTCTTGGATTCTTTTCAGGACTACAACTGATCAATGCACAACACTTTCCCCAAATTTCATGCTCATTAATAACTTCTAAGGCTGCTTAAAATAAACACCATTTTGAGTAAATATTGCAACCATGTCATAGTTTTTGATAATTTGGTGCTCTGGGATTTCCATTGTCTCCACTTTGGCACAATATTGAATTCTTTTGCACCATGCATGATCTTTTTTACACTGTGCATCTATGATTTTCAATATCATTTTGCCTTAGATATTTATATAATTCTCTTTTAAAAGTAGATAATGATGTTATTTTCTTAATATTTAGTGGTAAATTGTTCCAATCACTGGAAGCTGCAACCTCAAAGGTTTTCAGTCCAACTGAAGTCTTTGTACTTCTTATATTCAGATTTCGCTTGTCCCTTAAACTTCTGCCGTGGAGCTGTTTTCTTTGAGTTAATAACCCTTGTAACTGAATTGGGCAGCTCTGGTTGTTAATTATCTTGAAAATGTATATGAATCTGAGGAATCTCCTCCTATTAAATAATGTCAGTAAACCCAATGTATTTCTCATATCTTGAGTGCATGTTGTTCTGTTGGCCCTTAGAATTACTCTCATTGCTTGATTTTGTATTTTCTCAATCTTTTCTGATAGGCATTTATTACAATCATGCCACACAACAGATCCATAGTCCAGTACTGGCAGTATGGTTTGTTTATATATTCTTAACAGGATCTTGGTAGCTAGGAAACCTGTAAGTCTATTCAAAAGTGCAATCTTAGGAGAAACTTTCTTAATTGTTTGCACTATGTGTGGTTCCCAAGACAAATGGCTGTCAATTATAAGTCCTAAATATCTGAAAGAGTCTGTTACTTTAAGTTGATCTTGTCCAATCCTGATATTTACTTTAAAATTTAAATCTAAATCAAAGGTCTTCTTTGTTCCCATCATCATTATCTCAGACTTCTTTGTATTTAGGATCAATTTGTTCTTTTGGAGCCATGCCGCAGCCTTTTGTAAATCAGCATTTAGATTAAACATAGCTTCATCCATCCTTTGGCTGGAGCAATGTACTTCAGTGTCGTCCGCATAAAGAAACATTGAGCCTCCTAGAGTGGTAGATGTGATGCCATTTATGTGTATACAAAAAAGGTAGGCCTGAGCACCGAACCTTGAGGCACGCCATAGCTGATGATTCTCTTATCTGATATGACTCCATTGCATTGAACAAATTGTTTTCTATTGGCAAGGTAATCATGAAACCATCTGAGTGCAGTGCCAACAATTCCAGAGTCTTTCAATTTATTCAGGAGTAGTGAATGGTCAATTATATCGAATGCTTTCTTTAGGTCTAGAAAGGCAGTACAGGTCACTTGCTTATTATCCATGGCCCATTTCCATGCATGCACTACCTTGAGTAGTGCTATGGTAGTGGATGTCTAACAAAGCTCCATCAGCAATAAGAGATCTTATCACATTGCGCTTTTCAAAGTATAATCTTAGAGGAGAATACCTCTTATCTCTGCCTAAAGTAAACTTTACTAAGTATGGTCTTAAGTCATGGCGATATTTTGCTGCAAAGAAATGGAATGAACTATCAAATGATATTAGAATTAAAGTAGGAACAAAAGAAATTATAAAGCACATTAGAGCGCTGACAAATTTAGATTAATAGGAAACTATTTAATTTAAGATGGGCTTTTATCTTTAGTCAATATTAACATATTTTATATCTTATAGTCCATATAGACTTTCTTTTCTTCTTAGCTTACCGGTATATCACAATTATTATACTTTTTTCTAGCTTTGGATCAGGGTTAGGGTGGGATTAGGGTTAGAATTGGGTTAGGAGTATATCATTAGGGAATGAGGAATGGGGTATATTATTAGGGAATGGGGCATATATTTTTATATCAATTTCATTACAAGAGGCCTTTCCCAGGTTTGCTTGGATGATCAGGGGTGGGGGTCCGGAGTCGAGACTGAACTTGATTCTATCAGGGCCAGCTTCGGCTTGTGGCCGTTGTTTCTCGATCATTTGGGCGAATTCGAGAAAGGTCTATTATTATCTTATTGTATATACTTTTGATGTGAATCGTAAATTTTTTAAATTATAGTTTAATTATAGTTTAGGTGGACTACCTATAAACTAGCGTTTTAGCTAAGAGTAAGATCCACATTAAATAAAGTATTGTATTGTATTGTGTTGTCCTTAAAAATTGGTAAATAGTGTAATCTATTATTCATCAGAAACAACAAAAAACATCAGAAGCAGAAGCTGAAGAAAACAAGATAGAATGTCCATTGGATAGAGAAGAACTTGGCCGTTCTACTTGGGGATTTCTCCATACAATGGCAGCTTATTATCCAGAAAAGCCAACTAACACTCAGCAAAAAGACATGGAACAATTTATTAAATTATTTTCAAATTTCTTTCCTTGTAATGAATGTTCTTCACACCTTAGAGAGACGTAAGTTGTTATACATTATAGTGATAAAACTGCAATCAATACAGTCAATATCAATACAGTCAATATCAATACAGTCAATATTCATGAAATGTTGTCACCAACCTGCCTCAGAGCTTTGAATTAACTATTTTGACAAACTGGCTGATGAGTAGGCCTAACCCATGGTTGCCAGACTATTGACACAGGGAGCCCACAGGCACTGGTAGAATCAGTGATTAGAATAAAATCTATCATGCGTAAATGCACATGCTAGCTTTCGCATGAGCTTTTCAAGTCTGAATAAATTATCAGCTGCTAACGTTGCTAGTGTAGAATATAATGACAGGGGATGAAACTCCAAGAATTTTTCGTTCTATCTGCGCCCCAAGTAAGGAGAGACGGAAGCGGAAATGAACAATAGCACCGGAAATGAGCGTCTTCCATTTAAAGGATAGCAATAACAATGGAAGATAGCACTGTACGAGTCTATAAGAATTTTAAGATTAAGGTGACTGACTACTTTAGCAAGGAATAATTACAAAATCTTCTTAGAAAGATATTTTATACAGAATTTAACACTGATTCCAGAAATGAAAAGAAAAATGGGGTATCCCGAGCTCGTTTTTGAGATAATGAATTTTGAATATGACCATCTTGACAAGTTTTCGAAAGAAAAATGGTGGAAATCAAGCTTTGCTCACAAAAATTCATAACTCAAAAATAAAAGAAGCTCTGGAAGCAATTTTCTCAGGACATCTACTTTAAACATTATTTTTGAAGACTAACTAGAAATATTTGAAGAAAAAAGCACATCGTGGGCTCAAATTGAATGTTCAAAAGTAGTCAGTCACCTTAAGTGGCTGTGGGGTAACAAAAATGGGGGAGGGGTGAGAGAAAAGGATGGACATGCTCGACCATGGAGGGGAGCATTTTGTTTAGTGAATATACCAAACAAGCATATAAAGTGGTTTAAGTTTTCAAATCATTTGATTGTAGCTAAAAGTGAAAGAAAGGGTGTGTTGTAAACTCCCTTTCATAACTTTTACATCAGTCCTCTAATTTACACTCACCTTTACCAAATAAACTCTAAGTTTATTATGCAAGTGGAGTTACTTCCTGATTCTCTCCAAACCTGTGCTTCAAGTTTGTATTCCTGGGTTTTCTTTTAGCATTTCTCTCACCACTGTGCAGTTTAAGCCAGGTGTCCTTGCATGACATTGATAAATTGATTGATTGATTGATTCGTTACTGAACTGCATGAAGTATGCAGTTGAGTTTGTTTGATGTGTTGTTCCTCCAGTTTTCCTCCAGGTTTTCTGCTGTAAAAGAGGATGTAATAATAGTGCATGTAATAATAGTGCATGTAATAGTAGTGCATGTAATAATAGTGCATGTAATAATAGTGCATGTAATAATAGTGCATGTAATAATAGTGCATGTAATAATAGTGCATGTAATAATAGTGCATGTAATAATAGTGCATGTAATAGTAGTGCATGTAATAGTAGTGCATGTAATGATAGTGCATGTAATAATAGTGCATGTAATAATAGTGCATGTAATAATAGTGCATGTAATAGTAGTGCATGTAATAGTAGTGCATGTAATAATAGTGCATGTAATAATAGTGCATGTAATAATAGTGCATGTAATAATAGTGCATGTAATAGTAGTGCATGTAATAGTAGTGCATGTAATAATAGTGCATGTAATAATAGTGCATGTAATAATAGTGCATGTAATAATAGTGCATGTAATAATAGTGCATGTAATAATAGTACATGTAATAATAGTGCATGTAATAATAGTGCATGTAATAATAGTGCATGTAATAATAGTGCATGTAATAATAGTGCATGTAATAGTAGTGCATGTAATAGTAGTGCATGTAATAATAGTGCATGTAATAATAGTGCATGTAATAATAGTACATGTAATAATAGTGCATGTAATAATAGTACATGTAATAATAGTGCATGTAATAATAGTGCATGTAATAATAGTGCATGTAATAGTAGTGCATGTAATAGTAGTGCATGTAATAATAGTGCATGTAATAATAGTGCATGTAATAATAGTGCATGTAATAATAGTGCATGTAATAGTAGTGCATGTAATAGTAGTGCATGTAATAATAGTGCATGTAATAATAGTGCATGTAATAGTAGTGCATGTAATAGTAGTGCATGTAATAATAGTGCATGTAATAATAGTGCATGTAATAATAGTGCATGTAATAATAGTGCATGTAATAGTAGTGCATGTAATAGTAGTGCATGTAATAGTAGTGCATGTAATAATAGTGCATGTGGAGTGAACCGCAAAGAAGAGCCCCTTATGACAAGTGATGCTTGTAAAATATAGGTTTATTTAATTTATACAGTGGATAAAGACCCACTTTGGAAGAATCACTGCTACACCATTGATTTCTTATCACCACCATCTTTATATTATCTTTCCTCATAGGATTAAGCAAGAACCACCAGACACTCTTAACCAGCAACGTTTTTCCCAATGGATGTGTAGAATACACAATAAAGTAAACAGACACATAGGAAAAAAGGAGTTTGACTGTTCCAAGGTTGATGAAAGATGGTTACATGGATGGAAAGATGGGTCATGTGATTAGATATATTTATTCCTAAAATGAAATTATTTGATTTGAACATTACTTTTGCAAAAAAAATAAAAATTCATTGACAGTGAAACCTAGTCACACACTCTGCCATTGGTACATTGCCCAACAGCACAGATACATCACCCAGGAGCACAGGTACATCACCCAGCAGCACAGGTATGCCACCCAACAGCACAGGTACATCACCCAGCAGCACAGGTACGCCACCAAACAGCACAGGTACATCACCCAGCACACAGGTACATCACCCATCAGCACAGATACATTGCCCATCAGCACAGGTACATCACCCAGCACACAGGTATGCCACCCAACAGCACAGGTACATTGCCCAACAGCACAGGTATCATAATGAGCCTCCCGCTCTTAGCAACCAAAAGACCCCCAACTGAGTATGCATGAGCTGGGGTCTCCTTACATTCCTATCAAAATAAATGGGACTGCAAGACAAACTCCAATTGCAGATTTTGTAAATGGTTATGGTAACTTGATGTACTACTTTGAGATTTGATCTTTCTTCTCTCTCTCCAAGGCATGAGGAAACATTAAATTTATTATTACATGAATTATTCTACAATATGACATAGATATTTTAGAATAAAAGATGAAGAGATACATCGATTTGTCATATTTCGCCCTTTCAGTGCTCTCAAAAATCTCCTAAAGATCTACATAAGGTAGGCAGTCTGATAAATAAGTCTGATAATTTGCACCATTTAATACAAATGAATCTAGTATTACTCTATGTAAGCAGGGAAGTTTTACTGTTCCCGTGTGCAAAACCAACATATAAGAACAGCTTCATGATTGCAGGCGTACTGAATCATGATTAATTATTATAGATTATGATGTCACACGTACCTTAGCAACTGGTAAACCCTGCTGTTTAAAAGTTTGATTGACTGTTCTGAAGGGATACATGACATGGGAGTCGATGAGTCGATGATTTCATCAAGAGATTGTAGCAGTAACCAAGGAGCTAGTAAAAGTGGGGTATCTAGTCTTTTAATGCTAGACATACTGCAGACATTGCCTTGAGGCAAAATAACATAGTTTGAAGCTTGAATTACAAACATATTACATACAGTTAAACAAAATGAACAACTTTCTCTGTGCTTCCTTCAGTGATACATGCAGGAAGTGTTGAAAATACTTGAATCCATGACCTCCAAACTACATTTCGGGCTTGGTGTGCAACAAAACAAAAACTTCCCAAATTTTTTTTGAAAAAGCTATATACTGTTAATTAAGGGTCCTGAAGTGGGGTCCTAATCCCACTTCCCAGTCCAAAATTTTGCAAAATCCCATTCCCAGTCAAGCAATAGCCTGCATCACATCCAGACACATACTTTGGTAAAGTCTGTCTGTTAAATAGTGCTCAAAATTTTGTTCCGACCCCCGAGTGGACTAACACGGTTATATGAAGTGAATTCTGATTGGCTCGGCACTTGTTCGATCCTAACACAATCTATGATTGTTCAACAGTAGCTCATTGGTCACCAAATGCAATGCCTGACCTTTACCAGTAAACAAAGCTGCAATTTCAATGTCGATCGGTTTGGAACATAAACAGTTATTAAATTTTAACGGTGGAGGAAAGAAACGCTAAAACTGGCTTAATCTGAATATTTCTAACCATGTAGGACGATATAGGTTTACTTTTCAAAGGTCAACTAAGATTTCTTTACCGTTTATTTAATATCTCGATTTTATCATAAGTAATGGCATGACTTGAGGGTGATTAGTGATTAAATGTCTCTGAAAGCTAAGGCTTGAGGAGACATTCAATCACCCCAAATGTCATGCTATTAGTTTGTAATATTATGTTTACCTAGGAATAAAACTGCTCTTAGGAAATGTGTTAGCTTTTGTAAGATGTATAAATTACAAAGTTTTACAAAGCTGTAGATTTGTGGTATACTTTAGGGAATTTGCCTTTGTTAAGGTGGCTTCCTATAGTATTTTTCAGACCATACCTTTCATTTTCCTTTGGCTTATTCATAGTCTTAACTTATACCTATATACTTGATTCTTGAACCAGTAATAGAGCTAAGATGAAATTTTAAAATGATGTTAATTTTAGCTTGATTGACGTTACCTTGGCAACGATAAACAAATATTGTTGAAATTGGTTTTTATCGAATAACTCTAAAACTCGATGAGACCTAGACAAGCGGTAAACGACATAATCAACTTCAAGTTATTGCAAAACGATTCCAACTATTTTAAAGAAAATCAATCTGTTAGATTTCAAGTAATTCGCCGAAATATTCTAAAGCCGTGATTTTCGCACATTGAAAGTTACGGCGGCCCCAGAAATACTCAGAAAAACCGAATTACTATTAAAATACTCCAAAACAAACCCTTCCTAATACACTACCTACTGGCTAAATACTAAAGGTTAATTCTCATTCAAACCAGAGATATATATTTTTCCTTGCGTGAATATTTTGATAAAAACACTCCTACCAATTTGAACATGTTAGCCAGGTAAAATTTATCAAAATAATTACGCAAGGGAAAAAAAATCTCTGGTTTGAAAGAGAATTAACTTTTAGTATTTAGCCAGTAGGCAGTGTATTAGGAAGGGTTTGTTTTGGAGTATTTTAATAGTAATTTCTGAGTATCTCAAGGGCCGCCGTAACTTTCAGTATGCGAAAATCACGGCTTTAGAATATTTCGGCGAATTAGTTGAAATCTAACAGATTGATTTTCTTTAAAATAGTTGGAATCGTTTTGCAATAGCTTGAAGTTGATGATGTCGTTTACCGCTTGTTTAGGTCTCATCGAGTTTTAGAGTTATTCGATAAAAACCAATTTCAACAATATTTGTTTATCGTTGCCAAGGTAACGTCAATCAAGCTAAAATTAACATCATTTTAAAATTTCATCTTAGTTCTATAACTGGTTCAAAAATCAAGTATATAGGTATAAGTTAAGACTATGAATAAGCCAAATAAAAATGAAAGGTATGGTCTGAAAAATACTATAGGAAGCCACCTTAAATGTGACAATGGCGAATTGAACCAGCATTCATTTATTTGTGGTGCTGTATCCTAATTCATTTTGGTTGGCCTAGAGTGGCATCAATGGCAGTGTTTTCAAACCGTATGTGTCTTGATTATGTCACAAATAGTAAGAAAAATTCCTGATCTAGTCAACGCATGTGCAAAGATTACTCAAAGGGTCCCACAAGTGCTGGGGTGTTGAATAATGTGTAGTACAGAAGTACAGTCATTGCTCCAAATATTTGATTGAGTTAATGCAATCATGCCATGGTCCTGGTGATTGTTGTATGAGGGACCATGCCTCATGAATAGTGATGAGGTGTATTTAGTCTAAATATCCCTCATGATTATATTCATGAAGGGGGTTGTTAGACCTTAAACATCCCTCTGGAAACAATGGATCCCGAGGTAATCATGATATTATTGAGGTTTTTAAGGATTGCCATACATTTTCTCATAATATGACACCTCAGAAACCCAGCTTTGGCTTCCTGTGATCATATTACTTAATTACAAATGATTTCTGACAGAAAACCCTTTGGGAGCCATTAAACTGTAAATGAGTAGTAGAGGAGGTGGACCTTTGAGTATGATACTGATCATTACCGAATAATAACAGAGTCAAGTATAATCAAGTTACATAACGACATTGAAATCATAGCCTTTAGTCATTAGCTGAAAGGTCAGCCATTGGTGACCCACGAGCTACTGTTGACTAATCCTAGATCGTGTTAGAATTGAACAGGTCGAGAGCCAAATCGCTTCATATAACCATGTTAGTCCGCTGATGGGAACAAGCTTTTGTGTGCTATTTCGCAGATGGACTTTACCAAAGTATTTGTCCAGATGTGATGCAGGCTAGTCATGCAAGATCTCAATCCAAGTTATAGCTAGAGTTAATTAGCATTAGAGATTTTGCAAAACCCCAATCTCAAGTCCCAGCGCATGAAATCCCATTTTTCCAGCCCAAAAAAGGTGAATCCCAGCTCCCATACAGTATTACCCCTTCAGGACCCTCTCAATTAGAGTTTTCATCATCATTGACTGTTGACATTATCACATTTTTCACTAGTGCTTTGTCTCCATTTTATACTTAAGACTTCTCTCTGTACTCCATCTTGGTAGACTTTGCTAACAGTTACAAGCAAGTCTTCTGTTTCATTTACTAGCACCTCAAACGTTCTTGTACCACCTCCAACCCCAAAATAACAAGTCTTTGCAGCAAGGTACACAACACCATTAGGATATCGTAAGTGGCTTCTAATAAAACTAAGGAGTTTAGTTTGATTTCTGGTATCATAGATAGTTTCTGAGGTCAATATTATGTCGTAGAATTCCTCTGGATCTTTATTAGGGTTGATGTAGTTTTCAAGACACTTCCAATCACCTGCATAAAAGCGACATTTTGCTGACATTAGGGTTTTTAATTGTTGGTTAGAGCACTGGGAATGACTTGATTGTAGATTAAGGAATACATTTGGTATGGTAAAGTGTTCAATGACTTCACGGTTATAGTCCTGGAAATCAACGCATGCTCCTTTCATCATACCAAAGATTCCAGGTAACCCTGCACCACAACCAAGCTCCAAAACACGTTTGTCTTCAAACTTTACCATTGTTTGCTCAAGGAACTCGACCAAATCCACTGCACACTCCCATATCTTTAGTCCACCCTCGTATAGATCGGGTATAAGGTCTTTATTTGATAACGAAGCGTCCAATACACAACTTGTATTCTTGTTTGCTTTTAGTGTTTCTTCCACGCGTTTGGGGTTCAAAATCTTCACAGCTGTTTCTTCATTTATCACGATTTCTTGTGTGCTTAACTTAAAGTCTTTCTTCATTAAGGCATCGTTAAATACCTTAATTTCTTCTGCCTTTTGGGTTGCATCGCATTCATCCGAAGAAACCATTACATTATTAAATTCATTTTCTTTTGCACCGAAATTAAATCGAAATGTCGCCATGTTAAGTTTGTGACCAGACCTACTTATGACACAGGTAGCCCAAAGGTTATCTCTTTGTTAACAAAATTCAAAACTTCTAATGGTACCCTAATGCCTTTGGTCTTGGTTACTTTCTCATTTGATATTTGATAAAATTTTGGACAAAAAGAATCTCGATAAAAAAAAGGAATTCCTTCCATTCGCTTTGTGTACACGTTCAGAGCTTATTTCCGGCTCGAAAGAGTCTGGCCCTCGTGTGGGATTCCTGCGTCTTTTAAAAAGGCCGATAAGCATGCTGGTTAAAGTCTTTATTTGCTTTGTATTTTTAAGGTTAAAAACATCAAAAAAATCAAATCCCATTTTTTATAATGGAAGAATTACGCTGCTTCAATTGCCAGCATAAAAACCTTACCCACGAAAACGTTTTCAACGTTAGTGAAATCCGTAAGACAATTGCACTTCAGACGGACACAGAGAAGAAGCAAGTTCCTTGTGATGCAAAACAAAATGGCGTCGGTGATGTTGACAAGAAAAACGTCTTCCATGTTGTTTGTGCTGATTGTGTTTACGACAGGATACAAAAGTGTAAAATTTGCTCAGTCAAGGCTCCTTTGTGTATGTTTAAAGTAGGACAATGGTTTAATGGGAAGGAAAATCGAGTGTGTATCGACTGTGCTGCTGTAAAGGAATCTTCCAAGCTTTTACAAGATGGTTGCGAAATGACATCCTTGATTCAACAATGTTATCGCTGCGGACATTTTAAATACTTGCCGTCATTTATGATATCTTCAAAGTCGAATGTTGAGAGAATACCTCGAGAATGTACAAGCTGTTTACTGAAGGCCGATATAAGAAAATACAAAAAGGATTTACATGAAAGATACGAGTCGAAGTTGCGTGAAGAACCTGTTTTGGTGTCACAACATAAAAGTTCTTTTTCTAAAGATAACAATTCTCCATCAACTTCTTTGCTTTCATATGCCTCAGTTGTAACTAAAGGTTCTTCAGAAAAATCGTCAGCTGAAGTCAACTTTGAAGAAGACGATAATGAAGTGTGCGAAGGGGCCTCGGTTAGTGATCGACAGATAAACAAGATGATGAAGTTAACAACATTCAGTGCATCTATCAACGGTATCTATTACACAGTGGTTCAAATATATGAAGTCTATCTTTGATTGGTGAAATTTCACCAGTGTTCACAGCGAACAAGTGAAATGATTTTCAACACAAGAAGATAAACTTCACATCTTCAAGCCAATGTTTAATTTTTTCTTTTATGATTTATATAGAAACATTCATAAACAAAAACTATGCAACACACCTTACAGCGAAAATCATTGCATCGCTAGCCCCCGTTTCAAGACTTGTTCTCCTTAACTGAAGAATATGTTCGAATATTCTTATTTTTATTTTCAGAATCCATCTGTGAAAATCTTCTCCATTCTCTAAAATACTCATTCCAGCAGTTGGAAGAGAAAACTAAACTAGAATTACAACTGATGCAGCTGGACTGTCATTTGTGCCATGGTATTCTGAGGGATAAACTAATCAGGGTGTCCCACAGGTTTTCCAAACAAGGTACTCAACAAACCTTGTTTGATGATGCTGAGTCGCGTTGGGCATACATGGGGACGTATACTGTAGCACATGCAAGTCTTGTTCATGCTACCTTCAAGTCTGGTATCTTTCCTCCATTGGAAGAGTTCCTCAAAAAAATCCATGAAGGAAATAAAAAGTATGTAATAAGTTCTAAGCACAAGAGCTAATCAAAATAAGTACCTCAGTATGTAATAAGTTCTAAGCACAAGAGCTAATCAAAATAAGTACCTACAGTATAATATAAATGATATAGGGGGACCTGGTCTTAGCTGAATTGATCAGTCTCTCTAGTCAGAGGCTGTTCAGTAAACAACAAACTCTATACTCACTACCGCTACATCACTACATTCCTTGGTCGTTTCTCAATAATTGATCATTAATCAATAATTATTGTACTTGTATAAACCTTGTAGGTACTTACAGTGATGTACTGATCATTTATTGATTATGTCATCTTTAGGCCTTTGGTGTGCAGTTTTGGTGCAGGTCCCGGAAGTGAGGTGCTTGGGTTATCACAACACTTCCCTCCAGGTACAGAGTGGGTTTTACTTGATAACTGTGAAGACTGGGAACATCTTGCACAAGTGCTACTCACACAAACAGCTGGAATAACATTCCAGTATGGAACAGTTGATGTCACTAGCAAACTAGCTATTAGGACAAGTCCTCAAGATAAGTTTCTTCATGCAACCTTCAAAAAGGTAATTATAACATACCAGATAATATGCCAGATGCTTACACCTGCATGTTGTAATTTGTAATCTTTTTTAATCAGGCAGAGCTGATGATCTTTGTCAAATTCATTTCTGCTGTGCAGAACCAGACAGGAGCTAAGAAGTACCTAACTAGCATCATCAGGAGTTTCAGCAGCCCAGGAACACAGTTTCTTTTCATAGATAATGCACACATCCAAACAAAAACATTTATTGAAGACTTAGTATTTGCTGATGGGAGGTATGTTGATCATGGGGACTTCAAGGAAAGTGAACATTTTACTCTTTATACTACATATGCAGAACTAAAGTCAGAGGGAAAGGATGCACTCCAGTCTACTGTCTTGTGTGATTGGGTTGGCTACATTTCTTACTGGCTTGACAGATGGCCAACACTAGATTTAAGAGTCAATGTTTTTCTGGCAGTTAAAAAGGATAAACCTGAAGAACAATGTAAATAGAGTAAATAAATTAAGTTATTTTGTAAGTAGTATTTATAAATAATTAAAACCATGAATAACACAATCATACAATTTTTATTATGATCACTTTGAATTCAAAAAGCTTATACAGCATTCTTTGTCATTTTCTATACTGCAAATAATTTTCTACAATCAAAACCCACATGCTTATTATATACATGTCATTTAAATTAATGAAAAGTCAATCTTATTTGCTTCACTAAATTTGCTAGTACATTATTTTTATCAATATGGGTGCTTTTCATTGAACTAGCTTTGCTTTTTACTATACAAGATTTTAGTTCTTTTATATACTTTTAGAGGTATAATTCTATTAAATATAATACAATTTGACACCTGCTTTCAATAGAATGGGAGACTTACAAGCAGAATGATGGAAGTACAAAATGTACTAATCCTATTTGATTTTTCACTACGAAACATTAGTTAATACTAAATAGTACTATTTCATGCAAATTCTATTGTTTAATTAGCACTATTTTGTGCTATATTGTTTGCACTCTATCCCACCCTTGACCCCTAAATATACTGTCTATTCATCACATGACAGCAGCATTGACAGGAGGAGGTACAATAAAGGGTCTTTTTTCACCTAAGGTTAGAAAAGAAACTGAATTCTTTCTCATGTAAATCTGATTACACCAGATTCAATTATTGTTCAAGCCTCCTGTCGTGGCTGCCATTTAGTGATGGTGCAAAGCCTCTATATCAGGGAACCAGATTAAAATCAATATTTGACATCAAAACATGATCTACTGTTTATTGTTATCCTATTATTATAGCTATTGTCCTTGTTCCTTCATGATTTCTGCTGCTGCTTCAATTTGTCTGCCTTGAGTTTGTCCTTGGGCTTTCAACTTCAAATAAGTAAATTTTATTTTCCAATTGTTGTTGGTCAAAGGATCCCTGATAAGACCAAATGATTGTTCAAATAAACCTAAGCATTGCTGAAATCTATGAACTGTTCCCCCAGCAACTATTCTGGCCAGGCCGTAATTGTCCATTTCACCCTTAATACTGGGATGATTGACATTTAGGAAGAGTTGTTCACTTGACAAAACCTCAATCAGCTTATTACTCGAAGCTACTGCCCCTTGACACTTCTCTTCAGTATGATCATTGGATATCATTGTTATACTGCACTTGGCATCATCCCAAAAGTGATGGTCACCCCAGCAATCTTGGCTAACTGACTTGGTACTCCTGTTAGTAACAGAGTTCAGTAGTTCATAAAACCAAGGTATAAAGTGTTCTGCCAGCTTCTGTCCCTCATTTTCAACAATTGCCTCATGAATAGGCTGTACTGTTTTAGATGAAATTGCATTCTGTTCATTTCCTGTTGTACTTTGAACAAAATCATCTGTGTCATCATTTACTTCGATCTACAACAACAACAACAACAACAATTTATCTGCACTCTAAAGAAAATGAAAATTACATTGAATAATATATGAAAATCTGCAAAAAAGAGCACAGCTATCTAAAATAGCTAATAAGAAAAGAAAAGAAAATATGCAGCATAGATTTATAATGCGTTTGAACAATAATAAAGGCTTTGCACCAGATGACAGTAGGCACAAAAATAGTCTTAACCCCCTGGTAAACTGAATCTGTGAAACAGTAATGGGTTGAATTGAAAAGGTCAAAAGACGAAACTAGTCTTCTAAATAAACGGGTTTTTACGTGTGTAAAGGATTAACGTTTTTAGGTTAAGCCTAAATCAATAACTAAAACATGAGATTTTCTAAGTCCTTTATTGTCAAATCATCAAATATATCTCAAAGTAATCGGTTTATTTTGCACTAAATAGGGAAATAATCCAAACATATAGAACAGGGTCTGAAAGGGGGGACAGGATCCTGAATCAGGAAATCCAGCATCCTGCAACAATTCACCATCCTTTCCTGAATCTTGCATTTAATTTTTTTTCCAACTTTTTTTGAAGACCACAGACTCATTTGCACAGACTTAGCCTTGTATATAAGTCATCTATTCAAATACACCATTATCAAGCATCCCGGACATTGAATTTGGCAATTCCCGAGTCATGGCCGATGCCAATATCCTGAATCATGTAAGGTTTTTTCTAGTTTCCCATATCCCATGCTATAATTTAACCATTTCCTGGATCCTGCGAATACCCTTCCAGACCCTGATGGAAAGTTATTTTTAATGAATGATTTGTGGACTCTGAAATTGGAGAACATTAGATCTGAAATTATGAATGAATCATTGAATAGTATCCCATAAGTTATCAACTGACCTCCTTGCCTGGACTTCCCCATAACTTAAGTATCTTTCTACACAAGAAGGGTTTGTCTGATGTTGTAGATTCAATACAGCCCTGTTTTGCAAGATACTTGTATAAGTGTTCTCGTCTTACTTTCTTTCTCTTTAACAACTGTGATGCACTCGCAGTATACGAAAGAATGGCTTGAACGGCCTCTGTCGAGATAAAGGACCAAAAAACGTATGTTATGATATAATATCAATGTCATAATAAACTAATATTCTCGACAGAGAGATGGGATTAACAAATAAACAAATCTAGATGAAGTGAAAAGAATCTCAATCATGGTAATTATGACTACAACTACAGATGTACCTTGCCTAGTTTCAGCTGAAACGACACGATTTGTAACAGTATCTGTCAAAGTAAGAAGATCTTCCAGATCAAGCTGCATCAAAAGGTCAGATATACCCTGCTTTTCTCTATCAGACAACATTACTTTATTATTTTTGTTGTGGGCATTGATGGCCACCGGCCGCCATTAAAAACCGTCATGCAGGAGAGGGACTGGGACGTAACGCCTGTAACCAGATGGTACAGCGGCGTTCTTCATTAGACAAGGTACCTTGGTCACCTTGGTTTGGATGAATGAATAGATGGAAGAATACAAAATGGTATAGTAGTTCCTTTTATCAGCATGGGAGATGAACAAGAAACCTCCTGCAAGGTATGGTATAACATAATAGCCTGCTATTTAAATGCTGCACGGTAGTGTCTCATCATCCAAGTTCCAGCCTGCCCTCTTATTATCATGGTATTTTGATTTTCAGAGAACAACTTCCAAAACAAAAAGAATCTCCACAGAGCATCCGAAGACACCTAGTAGGCCATTTGTTTCTCCAGTCATGAGAAGATGTGAACATGAAAATAAGGTTTGTTGTCATGTCTGCAGGTCTAAACTCCTACATCACAAGGAGCTAGAGCCATAAACATAGCTATTTACTTTTCTCATCCTTTCAACATATGTTCTGACACTTACATAGCCACATTTCATGTAATTTCAATTACTAGTCTGAACAAAAGCAGAGGGCTAAGAGAATAAGATTTAAAGACAATCCTGAGGAACGAAGAACTTCTTTTTTCCAAGAAGAAACAGTGCAGACCCATTGTAGTGCTACTGGCAGTGAGAATAGACCAACCAGTCAGCTGACTGATATGGAATTAAAAGAACTTCAATTGATTCTAAAGGAAAAGCAAGAGACTTTACGAAAGCTGAATTTAGTTAGAATGTACAGAAAAAAGGTATTTGCAACTATGAATTGCTATGTTCTTTAAACAACTCCTTCATGAGACACTATTCATCACTCTGATAAACTTCTATTATATCATGAGATGTACTACTGGCCATCAAACATCATTAACTAGACGTCTTATAAACCTAACAAACATACTGGGCCCTACATGAGACGTACTACTGGCCATCAAACATCATTAACTAGACGTCTTATAAACCTAACAAACATACTGGACCCTACATGAGACGTACTACTGGCCATCAAACATAATTTAACTACATGTCTTATAAACTTATGTCTTATAATTAAGTACAAACAAAACAAAAGTACATATTATTTAATAAACCATATTTTCAAACCTTAAAAGCCCTAAATTAAAAAAAAAAATTTGATTAATACATCACATTCCCAAATATCCTCCTAAAAACAAAGACATTTTTTTCTAATACGATGCCTTATGATTCAAGCCTATTCAAAATGAAGAAATGTATACACATTATATACATTACAGCACGTTTAAACATGATTGCACAACTAGTTTCAAATCCAATTCTTTAAATATGTTACTTTGTAAAACTATAACCCAGATATTTCAAAATTTATATTTAGAACAATCTTCAAAACCTGCAACGGCTCATTAACAAATGGCGAAGTGTCAGTCAAGAAGGTGCTACGAGTTTGTTGAACTCAATAACTGAGGGAGATAAACCAACTATGGGCCAACTATTGCAGGAACTACAAATAAATCAGGAACTTATTCATTATTCAACTGAGAATGAAACTTTCGGGTGATGGTGAGTACTTAAATTAATTAGAAGGTATGGCATTCATGTAGACTTTCCCTAAGTTGATCTCTCTCAAGTTTCCTGCCACAGTGTTTTATCCAAGTGAAGTGAGCAAGCAGTGAAGTGATGAGAGGTTGACTTGTCTTGTTTGCAGGAAATTTATTTGTGTTTCCTATGGCTTTATATCTCCGCCAAAATTGATGTTTTCAATTTGACATTCATGTTTTAGATTCGTTCTCCGAGTTTTGAATTCTACATTCATGTATGTTTACTGTAGATAACACAGGACAATCATTTCAATGACACATTCATTATATAAGGCTTTATTAACCAAGGATGATATATATAACCTTGGATAATACTACCATACAGATAACTATACAGGCTACACACAGCCTTATTATTACTAGGAAAATATCATTCATGTTTTAATAAAGTTAACTAGACAGTATAATTTTGGGTAACAAATTCTCCTGGTGTAAGAATATTGTGTGTTCTATTATTTCACTGGGTAGTTATTAGATAACTGGCTTTATTTGTTCAGCAGGGGTCACATTAACAGCTGGCTTATTTGGCATATTACTGCGATTCTTGATATTCTTCAAACTCTGTAGTTGAGTTTCCCGTTGGAATTTAGTTTTTCACTACTGCCAGTCAAAAATATAAAAAGTACTGACTGATTAGTTTTAATTGCCAGCAGAGAAAAACCAATTTTGCAACCAGCCGTTAAAATGTCTGAGTTCACAGAATATTGATAATCACAGTAAGTTTGCCAAGTTTTTCATATATTTTAGTATCCCATCTAATAAGATAACCAGGTTAAAACTGCACTCTGACTTTATTTCAAAAAAATATTCACAGAGGTTCAGATGTTGAGATCACAAAACTAATCAATTTGCCAGTGTTTAGCAATATATATGAATTATTTTCATAAATAATAGGTTTATAATACAGGATTAATGATAGCAGTAATGGATTTGATTTCAAAAAAATGAAATTGAATATGACTTTTTAATTCCAATATATCGATTCTGATAAATACCTAATTTGATTACTATGAAAATATATTATTTGTAGCTTTTAGAAACTAATAATTTTTCTCATCATTTTTAATTTTCTGTTTTTGATACAATTTTCACTTTTAGGTTTTAATGTTTTTGTTACTTTTGACACAGGAAGCCCAACCAATGACTTTACAAAGCCTGTATACTAGTTTATTTTGTGGAACAAATTAAAAAATAAAAATTTAAAAATCAACAAATCTTTATTTTAGTGATCATCACTCTATTCTTCAAGACTACACTCACCCGGACGATCACATTACTCACTCAACTACTATACCTGGGTTCAAACCATTTACCCTCACTCTATTCTTCATTTTCTTTTTAATTCTATAATAAAACTCTAGGGACTTCTCAAATTCTTTGCTTGGGCTGCCTGTGTCAAAAGCTGAAATTCCATTGTAATGAATTGGCTTCAGACTTCATCATCTTGCCATTCACCATCTATTAGTGATTGCCCGTCTTCGTTAGTTTCATTTAAGTCTTCTGCTTTAAGTATGGTGTACTTTGTTGTTCGACAAATGTATCCCATTGACCATAACTGTAGAACACCAAACAAAATGATGAAGAGTGCAAAACATAGTATGATAGACATAATCACAAATGCTAATAATCCGCTGGTCTTGGGGTCCTGAAGAAGAACCTTCAATGTCTGTACACTTGGATCTTGAATGGATCGATTTCTAGGTTTTCCAGACACATCAGGGCAATTATCATTACATGGCTCACAAACTCTAGTTTCAATGTTTGCAATAAATTTCGATGAACATCGAATTACACACGTGAAATCCTCCAAGAAGAGAGACAAGGAACACGAGGTACACTGGTGTGAAGATGGCCCAACACATGTTTTACAAAGGGAATGGCAACTTTTACATCTCTGAGAAGTATCATCAGCAAATGTTCTAGAGGGGCAGCCTTTTCTGCATGTATTTTTAGAAAACACATTATCAGAAGGACAACTCAAGCAGTTAGTACTATCTGGACCATAGCAAGTGTGACAGGAACTATCACATAAGCGACATTGTGATACGTCTCTGTAATAGCCTGGTTGACAAGATGAAATACAAGTGCCTCCACCTCCTTTGTTAACATGTAACACCAAGCCTTTGACACAACTAGTACAACTGTGTGGTCCTCCATCAGAGCACAATTCACAGGTTGGATGACATTTTTGACAAAGTTTTGCCTCAAGGTTTTTGAACATGCCATTCGGGCAGTCTTCTCCACACGAAAACCCATCAAGTACAGCTAAGGAACTTGAGCATGAAGTACAGTCACTCGATGATGGGCCGATGCACTCTTTACACGAGGGATGACATTTAGTACACGACTGTGTTTCAGTGTTGAGGAACCATCCATGTTTAGGGCACTTTCGAACACAGTAGTGCATATGTAGGACAAAAGGAGGAAGACATCTACTGCAGTTCTGTAAACCATTTCCTAAAAAAAAAAAAAAATTAAGAAAAAATGTAAAACTTGAATTTTTTTGGTGAAAAATAAAACTCTATTTACCAACAGGCTTTAGGGACAACCTACCTTCTTTACAAATTTGACAGTAATAGTCACATGGTTCGCACTGTTTGTGGGCTGCATTATAATAGTTGTGTGATGGACAACTTTTCAAACACATCCTTGCGACCTTCAAATAGGAGCTGTTGCATTTGGTACATTCATCCTTGCCAGGGCCTGTGCATTCTTCACAAGATTCGTGACACTTTCCACACTTTCTTACTTGCTTGATAAGATAAGCGCCTTTTGGACAAACGCTTGTGCATTTGTGACCATGAAGGAAGCGTTGTCCATTACATGCAATACATTTTTCTCGTGTTTCTATGCAATCAAGGCATGACGAATCACATTTTTCACAAGTATTTGTTTCCTCTTTGACATAGAACCCTACAGGACAGAACGTCTTGCACTGATTGTTGTAAATGACTAAACCACTGTTGCAGGTCGTACACTTGCCAGATTCCTGGCATGTTTTACATCCAGGAGGACAAGGCCTACACAGGGCAGTCTTTGCTTCTCCAAAGTACCCATCAGGGCATTCATATGAACAAGATTTGGATGCGAGATCCAAAAACTTAACTCCCTTGCAGCTTGTACAATTTTTGACGGTTGGCCCGGTACAAGACAAACAGGAAGACGGACATTTACGGCAGACACCGTTTGCTGAATATTCCCCCTCTGAACATTTGGACAAGCAGGTTGTTCCATTTAAAATCCGAGCAACTGAGGGGAAAAAAAGAGGATATCCAGACCAGCATTACACATTGCCGATTAGAGGCATCATCATCAACATGATCACCATGTCATTACCAGCATATATCCTCACCATCATAATCACTATGCATCACCACCATCATCATGTATCATCACCATCATGTATCCTCACCATCATGTATCATCACCATCATTATGTATCATCACCATCATGTATCATCACCATCACGTATCATCACCATCACGTATCATCACCATCATGTATCATCACCATCACGTATCATCACCATCACGTATCATCACCATCATTATGTATCATCACCATCATTATGTATCATCACCATCACGTATCATCAACATCATTATGTATCATCACCATCACGTATCATCACCATCATTATGTATCATCACCATCATTATGTATCATCACTATCATTATGTATCATCACCATCATTATGTATCATTACCATCACGTATCATCAACATCATTATGTATCATCACCATCATGTATCATCACCATCATTATGTATCATCACCATCATTATGTATCATCACCATCATTATGTATCATCACCATCACGTATCATCAACATCATTATGTATCATCACCATCATTATGTATCATCACCATCACGTATCATCACCATCATTATGTATCATCACCATCATTATGTATCATCACCATCATTATGTATCATCACCATCATTATGTATCATCACCATCATGTATCATCACCATCATTATGTATCATCACCATCACGTATCATCACCATCATTATGTATCATCACCATCATTATGTATCATCACCATCATTATGTATCATCACCATCATGTATCATCACCATCACGTATCATAACCATCATGTATCATAACCATCATTACCACGATCATCTTACCTTCGCATGTAATGCAATTGTGAGGTGAGCTGCCATTACAAGTTGTACATGACAGATGACAATCTGTACATCGATTATCAGTCAAGTTATGATATGTACCAGCAGGACAGCGATTGAAGCACTTGGACCGAAAGAGAACAGATTTCGGCTCACAAGACATGCAATGAATCGTATCATCAGTAGCACCATAACACACAGAACAGGATGAAGGACAAGACTCGCATCTAACGAAATAAAGCAATGCATTAAACAATTTTGAAAAGTAAGATGGGTGCTATTAAAATGACCACTATAATATCTAACCTGTTATCACTTAAACGAAGGTAGGTCTTGACTGGACAACGGATGATACAGCTTGAATTGAGTAAATGATAACCCTGAGTACATGCTGAACAGTGGTCTGGAGTAGGTCCGGTGCAAGCAGAACACACACTGAAGCAGCTGTCACAAGCTTTCAACGTGGCGTTTGCGTAAGTTCCATTTGAACATTCATTTGCAGCAACACATCGGTAGTTGTCAAGGAATGAGCCATGGTTACAGGATGTACATTTGGTTGGATCTTTCTGGTCACAAGAGCGACATGATGAATTGCATGGAATACAAACACCATGGGTTTGCTGAGAGTAGTATCCTGAAAGAAACCATTTGTTAATATTACACATTAAGGATGCCTTTCTTCGAATCTTGTAAAGATAATGGCAGGTACTTACCATCAGGACATGCTTGAACACACGAACCACTTGTGTCTACACCCAATCTAAAACGCCCAGAAGAGCATGACAGACAGTCCTTGTTACCAGGGCCTTTGCAGTTACTACAGGATGAATCACAGGGTTTGCAGAGTTGGTTGGAAATATCTGTATAAGTTCCAGGAGGACAGGATTTTAGACAAACTCCCTGATGTAAGAAGAGAGGAACAACCTCTCCAACAACGTCTTTATGATTTCCACATTTAGCACAACTTTGTGAGCCTGAAGTTGAACATTCTAAGCAAGAAGGATGACAAGGGACGCACTTTCCGTCCATTATGAATTGCCTGGATGGACATTTGTGCTGACATTCTGTGCCAACAAGCTTGTCATGAGAATCACAGGAAGTGCATTGAGTAGCTTTACTTGCGCACGTTTTACAGGATTGCAAGCACTTTTCGCATTTTTGGTTTGTTTTGAACCATCCCTCCGGACAAATGTTAATACATTTGTGGTTCAATAGAAGTAAAGGTTCCAAACAAGATAAACAATTGTTGTTGCTTGGACCTTCACACCTTCCACACGCTGGACTGCACGGCTTGCATTGTTTTTCTTTAACATCCAAGTACTCTTTATCAGATTGACATGAACTAACGCACTCCTGAAAAAATTAAGAATATTTTACATGTTATTAGGGTGAGTATGTTGAATGGAGTTCCATGATGAGTTCCGAAAGTGAATCATACCCC
The DNA here is from genome assembly GCA_023349425.1 of Anthopleura sola. Taxonomy (NCBI): domain Eukaryota; kingdom Metazoa; phylum Cnidaria; class Anthozoa; order Actiniaria; family Actiniidae; genus Anthopleura; species Anthopleura sola. The sequence continues at coordinate 51,211 of JALHLI010000022.1, forward strand.
TGTTAAGTTACGCTTGAAGTTCTTGCATTCTGTACACTGATCAGGCAGAGATCCTGTACATCCACCTTTACATTCGATGTCACACGCAGGCACTGGTTGTTTATGAGGATTAGGGTCCTCTGATGTACCATACAACAACAAAGACCAGCTGTGGAGTTTCCCCGTGTTGGACCTTGGCCCTACCAATTTGAAAAGTTATATTTTATGAATGAAGACGCTGCTTCCAACTTGTTTTCAAGTTTGTGAAACACAATATATCAAATTATTACATTTGTTTTAGAATAAAGCTTATTCTTGAATGTGAACGAGTGTTCATTCTGCATGATTATCCTTGTAGAAATGATTAAACTTTACACACACCTAAATTCTCAATTTCTAAAGTCCAAGTTCCCTCTGGATTTTCTTCCCAGGCATGTGTTGTCATGAAAGCCCAGTCATGAAAACCTCTTCTAGAATTGTCTCTCAACCGCTTTGCCAGCAAAGTAGACCTGGTACCACTAGGTGATGTTAGGTACAACGCAAGATCACCACGTTTAGTGAATGACAAGGATACAACTGCATCTACATGTTCAAGGTATTTTACACTGTTTGCTGTGCCTTTGCATCCACGAGCTTGAGTAGTTACTGTCAGCCGTCCTGTTCCAGGAATAGTCCTAAACAAAGGATATTCAGTAATTTTCAGTGCACGGAGTTCTCAACGAAACCAACAAAAAACTAACAAGGACAACAATATGTACGAAATGAACTGAGTGGCCCAACCAACCTTGAAAACTGTTTTCCCCCTCTAACTGAATCGAGGGACACACAATGCAAGGCTACTGCTAACACGACAGATAAACCGACAACGATATATACATATTAAAATACCTATAAAGATAACAGCAGCAATCAGACTATACCTTTGTTTTGCATCGGGTAACTCATGGCACACATGTTGTTCAGGAACAGTTTTCCAGATGCGCGCCAACCTCACAAGTTCTTCGGCGTTCAGCAAACCATAACCAAACTTGTGGCTAAAATGACGACCCACGCCGTTAACTTCAATATCGTTAGCGTGCAGTTTGTCCATTTTAGATGTCCTAACCACCAAATGTTGCATGTCTCTCCAAGTCAAGTTTCGACTGCAATCAAAGTCAATTGCTTGGTTACATAGATAATAAATGGAAGATGATTAAAAAACCCACTCAATATAAGGTACTTACTTGACTTCCAAGACTAGAGCCAATATCCCAGCAGCTAATGGAGCAGAGGCCGACGTCCCCGTGTGAGATGTTGTACATGTATTGCCGATATCAGTTGTGACCTATAATAAGATAGTGGATCTGTTGTAGTACGTACAGAGAAAGTGCTTACAGTACGGTATGAGGGTGTATACTATACTTACTATCTTTCTCATTCCCCAAGAACCACTGCTGAATGTCGTAGCTAATGTAGAAGAACATGCTTCAGAATACCACGGTGAACCACCATGTTCAGTAGCTGAACTAATTGAAAGCGTGTAGATACTATTCGTATAGCCATCGCAGTTACAGTTATCACGTGCACGACCACCGTTACCAGATGCCCATACGTATATAGAACCCAGACCTCCACGACCCTAAATGGAATAAAACGCCAGTCGTAAAAATCTGTGCATGCATTACTACGCATGCTCATACACAGACAAATGTTAGGCATTACCTTGGTGATGCCATCAATAAACGCCTTCTTTGCTAACTGTGCTGGACCATCGACTGTTCTTCCGTCGTCATCGGGGCCCCAACTGGCACTATAAATCTCGATATGTTGAGGTGCTAAGCTTAGAGAACTTGCTTCAACCGCATCTGTTACTTCTCCATCAAGCATCCTCACTCCTTTTAATTAACATGTTACAGGATAAAATAAGCCTCAGTGCCCTGAAGGTCAAGGTTCAGTATGATTTATACTTACCACCAATCTTGGCTTTGGGAGCAACGCCTACAGTACAAAAACTGTTATTAAATTGAGCTGCAACTTCTCCAGCACATCTAGTGCCATGCCTGTTTTCATCATTCCATGTACTTCGGGGACTGGGATCTGCATCGTTAGAGTTAAAATCATAGCTTGCCTTGGGATCCTAACAAAATGTCAACATTTATCATCGTTATCATTATCGTCATCATTACTTAGAGATCTACGTATTATAGATGGAGGTTCTAAATGTGACATGACATGTCTGCCATTTTAACAATAGGTTTAGGCCACACGTGTTACCCTTATCTTCACAACCACACATTACGTCATCGTTCGTCCACCTATAAATACTCAAGGTACGGACGCGCTGTGCTGTGACCTTGAGTATTCGAGCATCTTGATTGGTTCATAGGATGTTATCAATTCCGTACCGCGACGGTATCGTGCCCTTTCATAGTTCTAAGAAATCTGCTCTCCACGGTCCATGTGTTGACAGTATGATGGTCGCTTAGCGCATTGTTTTAGTCTATCTGAGAGGTTAGGGTTATTATGTCAAACAACATATAATGATAAGTGTGTTCTCCACGGTCCGTGTGTTGACAGTATGATGGTCGCTTAGCGCATTGTTTTAGTCTATCTGAGAGGTTAGGTTTATTGTGTCAAACAACATACCATGATAAATGTGCGTTGAAAAGTATGAAAACAAACTAAAGAATACAATACCCAGGTTAGATTTGATTTTAAAGAATGTTCTGAAAACTTTCAAAATCGCTTGTCGTATGATCCTTACGATAATAACGTGGATTGTATTCGTGGAATTCTGACCTTACTGGATGATAACCTTTAGAAAATCACACATCTACTTACATAATTTGCTATTAAATCTTTATGGGAGCGTTCAATTCCTGTGAAAAGAAAGATGGACTGCTACAGTAACTTTATTCGGGGAGGGGGGGGGGGGGTATACACGAAACAATAGACTTGTGTAGACCTCTTGTAGCACGTCGGAATGCAGGTCAATTTGGAGGACAAAACAATAGGCTCCAATTATTAGGAAATTGAGATTGTTTTGTTTTGTCTTTGCCGTCACATGCAAGGGGTCAATAAGGATCACGAGTGTGGGATCATGAGTGTGGGATCATGAGTGTGGGATCATGAGTGTGGGATCATGTAAAACGAAACAACTAAGTTTGGGGGCATCACAGTATTATAGTATTTAAATTATAGATTCTTTGATGGGATGATACACCTATTCCTTTTTTTGCTCAACACAATTAGTTAATATTTGCCAACTTAGCCTGCGTGCAGCCGAACGAAAACCCAGGTTATAACCTGGGTTTTCGTTGCCAACCATAAGTCCTTCTTTTCCTGCTTCCTTTGTGCTTTCCACCTCCCAATCTTTTCTCCTTCTGTCCCTTTCTTTCTTTATCCTTCTGTATCATTCTTTCTTTCTTTCTTCCTCCCAGTTAGTTCCTCCCTGATATAACCTGTATACTAACCATCATCTAGGATAGATACTACAACATTTGTGCCAAATACACCCTGTTTCCACACAGGCAGTACATTATGGTCATAACCTTCAAATGGTGCTTTCGTATTTTTCTAAAAATATAAAAATAAATTAATCTCATCATAATGGTAAGAAACAACAGACCCTAATCCAAAACTTTTCTTCCTCTCAAACAAAATACTAATGCAACAATTTTTATAACGGGATAGAAAAGCTCCCCCCTCCCCCTCCCCAATGACAAGCTTTAAAAGGGGGGGGGGGGGGGCACTGTTTGTCACACATTCAGTACATTACTATCTTGTAAGGTCTCGTATGCATGCTGCCCAAGGGGAAGTGAAATATAATAGGCCATATGTACATTAATGTTCAGGATCCCTCTCCTCAAACCCAACATGTCTGTGCCTCTACATACATCATTGATTTCTACATCTTAATTTTATTCCCTCGTTCGTAGGTGATCATTTATGCTCACAGTTTTGTGTATAAGCTAAAAATTAAGCTACCTTCAATTCATGTGGTGATTGTGTTACTAATATTGTTTACGTGTGATCAGTCCGAGCAGAAATAGGTATGATTATCATCACGTTTTCATACACCTTTTTGTCTAATACGAACCATATTCTATATATATATATATATATATATATATATAATACATATACACAACAAGGTATGTCTTTTCAAGGTTATGCCTTATGATCGATCGATCACCAGAACAGACATATCATTAATGATCATGATATAGGATAGTTCAACATTCTTAAGCACAGAAATTTTATCGATTTTGAAGATCGACACATGAGAGGTTATTCACCAAAACCAAAAAGAATTACAACTAAAATCGTTCCCAATTAAAGTTCAAGCAACTGTCAATTTCAAGAAACAATTACGCACGTTCATGCTGCCACAATATGGTTGTATAGACACTTACTAAGTACCACTGTTTTTTAAAGTAGGGATCATTGAATTTCGGATCGTATAGCTCTCGTTTAACTCTTCTCTTTATGACTTGTTGCTTTGCCCATCGAACCTGTGAATGACGAGGTAAAATAAGCATTATTAGTAAATACGATACAGATGTAAATGATGTGTATATCATACTGCATAAACGTTGCTACTAATACAGTTCGAGACAACACATCAACATTATCAAACAAGAAATTCGAACCTTGGTCTCATCATAAAGAAGCGTAGTCTTCTCCTCTACACTTCGTTTTGATCTCCTCGGATGGGAGTCGTGTCGAAAAAGGAAAAACCCTTCTAGACTACCAATCTACGATAATATGGAAGAAGGAAGTTAGAATATTAAAACATTCAAGGCAATGGTGTATAACAATTAATAGAGATAACAGTTATTCTGAATACTTATATTCTAGTTCTAATTTACCTGTCCTGTATTGATATATCCGAGTTTCTTTGCTATTCTGTCGGCTTCTTCCTTTCCACCATCGAGTTGTATTGCCCATGTATTAGAATATGAATCATCAATCGCAGTCGTAATTGTGATATGGACGAGTTGACACGAAATTAATACAATAATTCTTGCAGTTACTTGATGTAACTGCATATTTAGTAGCTTCGATCACTAAAAATTAATTTCTTGAAATTAGGGCCATAAAAGTCTAAAACGAAACGTCAAAACTACACTAGAAAAGAAGGGAGAGAGTATTCGTGAAAGAACACGTTTACATGAGACTATGATTTTGACCTCGGCATCTGTGAGTGACATACATAAATGTGATACAGAAAGAAGCTACGCTGGTGATTAAGGACGTTTAACTATGGTGACGTCAGTACAGCTAGTATATCAACAACAATCCCCCCGATACCACAAAGAATCTTATTCTAGATTACTTTCGTAGTGGATATTTTTATGAAGCAGTGAGTGATTTATTTGAACAGTTAAACAAGGTGTATTAACTCAGCTTTCTAGGCCAATAAAAACGCCTTCCATTTGACAACAACTGTTCAATCAAAGCGAAGTGAACGTCGTACCGGAAATGGCTTCATGACTTCCGCCGGTACATCAACTTTCGTATCCGATAAAATGATTTACTATTACTTGATACTCATGATTTAATAGGTGTACCGGGGAAATGTCTAAATGATTTACTATTAGTTGATGCTCATGATTTAATAGGTGTACCGATTTAATATTACTTCAAGTCAATTAATGTCCATGCTGCATAGATGCGTATCATCTTCCATACCTAGCTATACCTCACATTGAACATATTGAAAGTATAAGTGGACACGCTTTTGAGCGGAATGAGGATAGTCTAGATCCGCTTGCCTTGCCCGCGTGACAGAACGTAACTGGCATACCAATGTGTTCACCTTTTAGCTAGCTCGTACACAACCAGGGCGTATCTGATGTAAAATCATAAATCACTGCGAGTCAAACAGTACGACATCATTTGTAATAAAAGAGTCACATATTTTGCATGGACATCTGACAGCCAACAACCTATTTATTACTGATTGCTGTTTTTGATAAAACAAGGATTTCTCAACAGTTCATATATAAGCAATAGGATTTGTAGTCTGATGCTTAACAGGGTGGTCAAGAAGGTAGGAGTGGTATCGATCACCAATCACCAACAATTTTTTCATAAGTTCACCAAAATACGATTGAGAGTGTAATACAAATGTTCACGAAAACAAATGCAACACGAATCACGGTCTTCAAAATAAGCAAATCACGCATTTCGGGACAGGGGGGACTGAAATTCATGAATCATATAATTATTTTTTTTAAATTCACGAATCACGGGGCACAGAAAACCCCTTCACCATCCTGGCTCAACACAGCAAATTCTTAGGCTACAGTCTTCCTGAAGTAAACACACAGGGCAATTGAGCAATACTCCTCTGGTGCAAATGAGGTTAATAGAGTACCATTACTGGGGTACAACACAGGGCAATTGAGCAATACTCCTCTGGTGCAAATGAGGTTAATAGAGTACCATTACTGGGGTACAACACAGGGCAATTGAGCAATACTCCTCTGGTGCAAATGAGGTTAATAGAGTACCATTACTGGGGTACAACACAGGGCAATTGAGCAATACTCCTCTGGTGCAAATGAGGTTAATAGAGTACCATTACTGGGGTACAACACAGGGCAATTGAGCAATACTCCTCTGGTGCAAATGAGGTTAATAGAGTACCATTACTGGGGTACAACACAGGGCAATTGAGCAATACTCCTCTGGTGCAAATGAGGTTAATAGAGTACCATTACTGGGGTACAACACAGGGCAATTGAGCAATACTCCTCTGGTGCAAATGAGGTTAATAGAGTACCATTACTTGGGTACGACACAGGGCAATTGAGCAATACTCCTCTGGTGCAAATGAGGTTAATAGAGTACCATTACTGGGGTACAACACAGGGCAATTGAGCAATACTCCTCTGGTGCAAATGAAGTCAATAGAGTACCATTACTGGGGTACAACACAGGGCAATTGAGCAATACTCCTCTGGTGCAAATGAGGTTAAAAGAGTACCATTACTGGGGTACAACACAGGGCAATTGAGCAATACTCCTCTGGTGCAAATGAAGTCAATAGAGTACCATTACTGGGGTACAACACAGGGCAATTGAGCAATACTCCTCTGGTGCAAATGAGGTTAATAGAGTACCATTACTGGGGTACAACACAGGGCAATTGAGCAATACTCCTCTGGTGCAAATGAGGTTAATAGAGTACCATTACTGGGGTACAACACAGGGCAATTGAGCAATACTCCTCTGGTGCAAATGAAGTCAATAGAGTACCATTACTGGGCTCAAAATAACAGCCAGTCGACATACACCGGTCAACATGTCCTGCAAAATACATTTGTGACTGGTCATTGCCAATTTTGGATGGTCAAAAATGATTGATAATTATTCAAATGAATGGTAATTTTCATTCAATTAATAATTTTAACTGTGGAAAGATAGACCTGCAAATGCATGCATTTGATAGCCCCAATATTAAAGCTTATAGCATATCACTTAAATCATTATTAATCGCGACTGTTGATGACCTAAACATTACTGCTTATTTTCATATGCTTTGCAGGTCCAAATCAGCCCTTGGGTCAACTTGTCCGTTTAAAACTGTATTTGACCAGTCAAGTACCAAATTTGGCCAGACATTGGCCGTTGACTGGTCGTTATTTTGAGCCCTGTCATTATTACTTTTAACTGGTTGCCAATAATATCTTGTATTAAGTTTAAGATCATTTTACTTACATTTAAAGCTAAAGCTATCCATGGGCTCATGACTAAGACAGTATAGTTTAAGTGGTCTCATATCAATATTGACATTCAGTAGATGTTATGTGTGATAGATCATTTTTATGAATTATCTAACAATGTAATTAATATTATTGTTATTAATATTATTATTATTATTATATTTATGTGGTTTAATTCAACTTTTGTCTGACTTGACTTTTTACAGAAGATTGCGGAAATATGGCCTAATTTCTAAGATAAATTCTTAATTTCCGTACTGACTTAGAAAATAGGTAAAGAAGGAACATTCCCCAAACAATAGAACAATAAGACTTGCTTTAATTTTTTACTCAAAAGATGCTGTATAATCTATAAATAATTATTTGTAAATGAATAACTTTTGAAAATGCACCAATAATAGAATATTGCATCAACATGAATATAAAGCCCATAAAAGAGAGAATGTCACAGGATAGTATTAATATCTGTTAACAAGGCTGATTAAAAGATTAAAACATATTATTTAAGGTGTTGACAAATAGCTTCAGTAAACTGGGAGCAGCTCGCCTTGCCTCCTAAATCACCAGTGATCATCTGAAAAGAGAACAGATAAAACATGGTCATCCTATATACTGTAGACCTGTTCTTATTACAATATATACACATTTACCTTTCCTTCTTTGATGGTATCAAGGACAGCCCTCTCTACACGATCGGCATGTTGATTGAGATTCATGTGTCTTAACATCATCACAGCACTCAACAGCAGTGCAGTTGGATTAGCTTTGTCCTGCCCTGCAATGTCAGGGGCTGTACCATGTACCTGTTAACATAACAAGTGGTTACTATCGTTACTATCAACATCAGTTGACCAGGAACTGTCCATATTAGGCTAGATTAATCCATCATTAATGCAAATATAGCATATTCTAATATTACCGATTCAAAAATGGCTACATTGTCAGCTCCAATGTTGCCACTAGGGGTAACACCAAGACCTCCAACCAAGCCAGCACAAAGGTCACTGTGTAATGGAATAATAACAACATGGTTATCATCATAGTTGTTGTTGTTGTTGTTGTTATTATGCTATCCTGACCACTAAGCAACTTGCTTGGAATACAAACCTGAGGATATCACCATAAAGATTTGGCATCACCAACACATCAAATTGACTGGGATCTTTTACCATCTACAAGAGAGGATAATAAGAATATAATAATCTCCCACTTGACATCTTTTCTGTCTTGATGCATGGAAGAGTGTCTCAAGATGTCTGCATGAAATACATACAACAAATACATTCTTATTTGAATAATACTTACATTAAGACATGTTGTATCCAAGTACATCTCATTGTACCGGATATCCTTGTTACGTTCAGCGACCTCACGACAACACTGCAGGAATAATCCATCTGATCTACGCCTGTTTCAATAGCAACATCAGTTTATTAAACAATAATGCTTTACTTGATGTTCTTCTGGTCAATACAGCAGCTTTACTTAAACTACAGACAAGGCTGATATTTTTTTCTTCAATATTTACCTGAAAGATGGTTTTTCAGCAGTCAATTAACCCTTGTCATGTAATGGAAGAGCCTACATAGCAAGCAGTTGATGGAATTGTATTTATAAAAATACAATGTATATCACAGCTAGTACAATATATTTTATGAATCCATCACATCATCTGAATGCTATGTAGGTTCTCCAAACAAGTACTGGCAAAATAGTGTTGCAGAGAATGAATAAAAACACTTCTCACATGATATTGGCCTTGTGCACAGCAGTAACAGAAGCTCGTTTGTTGGATCTGGCAAAACTGAAAGCAAATTCTGCAACTCTCATTGATGCCTTCCTGGTTATCAGTTTTATGCTTTGCACGACTCCATCTACAACCTGTAATGAAAACAGTTAACAGCTGCTTCATAACATCAGCTTAAAACCTACTCATAATCAGTTAGGTTTTTTATCTTTTAAGACTACTGTAAGATAATGTACTTACTACATGTTCAATACCACTGTATTCTCCTTCTGTGTTCTCTCTTATAGTAACAAGATCAACATCATTATATGCTGTGGGATATCCCTCTATAGAACGACAGGGCCTTACATTTGCATACAGATTAAAGGTTCTATAATGAAAGCAAAATGTCAGATAAGAACAATGTAAAAATACTACATTTACAAATATCACTACTCACTTTCTTAAGGTTAGATTTAAAGAAACATGCCCTTTTCCAATCTTAGTTTCCAGAGGACCTACAAGATACAGGATATTTTGATCAGGAGAGAGCCACCAATATAAACCTGTATTGTCGGCTCAGAATTGCTGGCCAATAAAAGAATTGCAATACAAAAGGTTATGTTGACAGCGTTAGATACACGAGTATGGCTTTTAGAGCTTTTGTCGATACACGAGTACGGCCAATATATATTTTCTCCCAACTAGCCGCCAATATAAACCCATATTGGCGGCTCAAAATCACAATAAGTTATGAGTAGTGTTTGTCATGATCTCACAGTCTAGTAAGGTCTACATTGTTTGCTAACTACCTTTAAGTCCCACTTTATTCTTGTTCATAGAATTGATAGCAGCAGGAGGAACCGTTGTGCTACCATCAGGAAGGATTACTGGGCTGACACTGACTTCTTCCCATCGTACCGGAGCCTATGTTTACAGATATGTAAGAATTTAATTATAAAATTTGTATTATAAAATGTATGGTTCCAAACAATATCCACACCCACCAATGGAGGTTATTTGAAAAAGGATCCCCCCGCCCCTCTGGAATTTCAAATTTTCTTTCTTACAAACCTTGTAATCTTGCTTTTTCCCTCACCCTCTACCCCCTGAGAATTTTTCTTTTCCCCAGTAGTAGGTATGACTATTTTTTGGAATCATGCAGCGTTCATCTAATGATCTAATAGATACTGTCTTGTAATGAATAAACATTGAAGAGTCTATTATGCCAGTCTGCATATGTGCATGAGGTTCAAAGTTTTTTACCCTCTGCAGCTGTTGATACATGCTGCATACAAAATTGCTTCCTGTATACCCAATGCAATATTATATTATATAATATCACAAACTATAAAATTTTGCACAATTTTCCAATTGCTTCAGCTTTCACTGCATCATTTTGAAAACAGTATAGCCTGGTTCTCACTACCAAAGCAACCCATCTCAAGCATGAGCACAAGTGCTAGCAAACACAAGAAAAACGAAATCCTCTGTTCTCTTGTGCTCATGCTTGATCTCTCTTTACTTTTTTTCATAGTGAGAACATAAACCACAGTCGTTTGCATCTAAGTGTGAATACTAGACATCAAAACATGTTCTAACTGTCTCCTGAAACTTGTATGTTTGTCAGCTGAAAACTTCAATGTTTGTAGATTTCAAAGGAGACTGTCAAATGAGACCACCAAACATTGACCCTTTAGCCACCAAACAAGTTTCAGGCTCCACTTAGAATATGTTTTGATGTCTGTTGTTCACGCTTAGATGCATATGACTGTAGCTTGGAGTGGCATCTTTGAGAACCAGGCTTATGTCTTTGCCAATAGGCATAAAAGACAAAAGGTGCTGCAATCTTTCACTACATCAAAATCTAAAATTGCATTTGCATCTTAAGCAGACCTAACATTGACCACATAGCATCCTAAAAAGTAGTGGGGCTATATAAGAGACTAGTATGGGAGAAAGTGGTGGGGCTAAGATTGGAAAATATAAGAGACTTGTATGGGAAAAGGGAAAAAGTGGTAAGGGTATAGCCCTACAAGCCCCTCCCCTCGCCCGGTCCCTGTCTAATGTGTACTAGGCTGGAAGGAGGAAGGAATAATGGCTATTAGTAAAGTACTGTATCTAAATATATATTTCAATAGGTTATAATCTTTAAAAAAAGGAAAATTGAGCTCTACAAATATATACTTAACATTAATTATTGTTTAAATGTGTTAAATCTTAAGCAACAGAATACCAACCTGTGCTGCTGTAAACACTTCTTTAATGGCCTCTGATATTTCAGGTCCAATGCCATCACCAGGTATCAAAGTAACTGTCCTCACCTATGACACCAACACACATTGCATGTATCAGTAAACAAGTCATTAGTATTGAAGGAAGAAGCCATAATTTAATATGATTACTTCAATTTGTTTCGTCTCGCCTTTACTTATTTATATATTTCTACCTCTGATGAAAAGAGCCGTTGTCCTGAGGGTCTTTGTAATCTAGTCATCTGGGGATTGAAAATGTCAAAACTGAATTTGTTTCTCGAACATCGCAGGTTCAAAATATCCTTAAAAAGTAAAGATTATCCAGATATTCTCAAGATCGCATACCAATGATTTCAGTAGATTATGTTTAGGATTACAAGTAGAAAGAAGACCAAGAGATCTGACAACACTCCTTCTCATGCCGACTGCCGCCATCTTGAAATGACGCATAGGGACCTGGGACACAGTCAAATTACGTGTACCACAGGAAACCCATTCATCTATTTACCAACCCGCTCACTCGCGCTGCCCGTCCATCCACTCTTCGAAACGCGCTAAGGTGAGCGCTTATCAGAACATTGCCTTCCACGCAAAACTTAGATAGCCCTCTTGTGGCACGTTGCCCGCAATCCGTAATATTGGTAAAAGCTTTTTATGCATATATATATATTTCTATGGGCTATGGAAATGTCACGAAACTGATGATTGGAGGAAGGTGTGCATTTGCGTTTGTGTGTATGTGGAGTGGGGATGAGGTTCTTTACCACGTCGTGGGGAAATTGTCTCTGAAATGTCTAACACCATACCTTTCACGCTTTTATTCTCGAATATTAACAAAATGTGGCCACATGAATAGATTTTTACAACTTCCGCATAGAGCAGTTATTCTCCTATTATCAATGGTATATAGTGCTTTAAGTTCAACCAAATATCTTGGCTATTCATTTTTTTTAACAGTTTATAATGTTCAACAGCGTTGTGTGGGACGCTAAAAACAAAGCCGTCAGGACATGCAGGTTCAGAATAAGGTCCTTTTGTTGAACTGATAACCCAGTTGGTTTCTTTATTCTCATTGCTTGTTGCAACACACGCAAAAGAGTTTTTAGTATTACATTGTTCAAGATGCCACCTTCTATCCTCTGCACAAAGCACCACGCATGACTTTCGACTAAGTCTTGAGATTGGTTGGTTTCTTGCCCATGTAAATATCGCTGTGTTGAGTAAATTCGGGTTTATTTGATCTGCTGCCGGATAAACAACACCACACTTTAAATATTCCATGTAATTGAGTATCGTACCAGTTTTCTTAGGTCCGTTCCAAAAGGGACCATATTCGGTGCTATCGCTATAAACACGTAGTGGTTCGGGACTTGAGATAACTGCTTCTGTGCAGTTATTGTACGACAGGAAATGGTCAGTTGTTAGTTCTTTCCAGTACCCTCGGTGAATGTACTTGCCTTTGTGATTATAAGAGTTTCCAGAAGAGATTAAGACGGTTTTACCAGTTTTTTGCATCTGGTAAAGTGTAGGCCATTTTCCATGAAAATAAGTCTGTATGTCATCTGGTGTTAGGACTTTTTCACCAAAGTGTTCTTTTATTGGCCCATTAAGTAAAGCATCGTGTCCTTGTGTGTGTGCAGGGCCATCTTCTAAATACAATCGGATAACTTCATTCTTATTTTCTGGTCGTTTCGACCAGTCAGCAATTTCTTTTATTCCGTCTTTAAATTCCCTGTCCCACGGACCACACCCGAGGTAGGCATGTTTAAGGGCGTGACTCATTCTTACTTTACCAAAACACCACCAAGGATCAATTTCTAATGCTCTTATCCCCATCTGAAGTAGATCAGTAAAACTGAATTCCTGATTGGCGAGGTCAATACACTCACTTTTATAAGGTGGAGGCCAATGGCAATCGTCTAGTTGCCCATACCCATCAGCTCTGTTATTAAATGCATTGTGTGCAGCTAACATTTGAACTCTATCTAAGGAAATGTTTATTTGCAGTTTCCTCTGTGTTTTTAGTGCGAGTGCAAGCCATTGTGAGATACGTGCAGTCCCTTTGTGACATACTCCTTTATAGCCACATGACGAACAGTTTGCAGATCGACTCAATCGATCACAAGGCACAGTTTGATTCTTAATCACATCAGAGCGTTTTTGTTTCACTCCTTCAACTTGAACTTGGTATTTTCCACCTACTTTGGTCGGTACAGTGAAAATGGCGAAATTTGCTTCTTGATGTTTTCCGGTTTGATCATCTTGTAACAAAAGTCGGTATTTAAATGCTTGATTGTCCTGCACATTCTTGACGGACAAAATACGGCGAAGAGTAAACTTGTTTCCTTCGGCTTTTGCACCTTTGTAGTTCTGAGCAGCAAACTCAGCTGCTTTACAAAGCACATAAAGTTGTCTTGGAAATTTCAGGTAACTATCAAGAGGAGTTCTATTTGGAAGATGCTTAAAGTACCGAAAATATTCTTCTTCTTCTTGAGGATCAACAGAAATCACTGTAGTGAGGTTTAAATGACCAGAAAAAACGACATATATCTGATGAAAGCAGAAAAATGCCAAGAGTAGCAAACCTGACATGGTTAGTAGTACCAGTTAACGAGTTGTCTTTGAGTTTGTAAGCGTTGTTTGTAATTGTACACATTTTACTGTTGTATACAGCATTCTAAAATACCACATAAACCAAAAACCACGAAAATATTGTTATTAAACTGAGTATTATTACAGGATAGCGAGTGGTTCTGGCGTCATTTGTTTTGGTGAACGAGTAACCTGTCAGGGCACCTGCAGTGGGCAGCGCGGCCTAACTGTTTATCAACAATAGATATCAAGCGATATTTACTTTCTTCTGCCACCACACAACTTGCTCGGTTTACTAACTGAGAAAGTAGTAGTTAGTGATGGAATAATATATAAAGAAATATTTTCTATAATCGATAATCCATTTGAATCCATTTGAATCCATTAATTTTCTTACTGATCCGTCCTGTGCGTGAAGGCAGGTACCGGCAACCAATTTTTTTTTTTTGGCGATTTTTAATAAAGTTTCGATTGCAACATTTGCATCAGCAAAGAATAGATTATCATTACATTTATTTTTATTATTACTATTATTTTTATTATTACTATTATTACTATTATTATTATTATTATTATTATTATTATTATTATCATCATTATTATTATTATTATTATTATTATTATTATTATTATTATTATTATTAAGGATATTTATTGATATCGAATCAGTGATGATATTCAAATATTAATTGATAATTACAAGTAGAACGCACGTAAAGATAGTTTCTCTCACCGGTCCTGACGCAAAACAAAACGAATAAATAAAGGATCGATTAAACAGATATGTAGCCCGCACTCGCATGGTGCCGGAAAGTACCAAATAAAAGCAAATCAATCCATATTCATTTTGTGCCTGTTTTAGTGTGAGGTTTTACTGGCATAATGTAATTTGTTGCTTTGCCGGGACCAATTGTCATGCAATTATCGTGATGCACCGGCAAGCGAACATTAGGCGGCCTAGTCCATGCAAATCTGCAGTGCGTAAACAAACGGGTTCCGGGATGATCTATTCAAAAGATTGTTATTATATTACCAGAAATAATGCTGCAGTTCTGAAGTAAAATGTAATACGCAAGAGATTATATTACGCGATGCACAGTTGCTTGAGGACCTTCCTAAATTGAGGGGGGGGGGGGGGGGCGCTGTCAGTCATTCTCTTTAAGATATTAGTCTACTGATGGCATAGTTTTTGCCAAAATATAACAATTTTTTGATCTGTTGTTGTAGATGTCTTAACTTAGACTCATAATGAATATACTCGGCCTTTCATTTATTTCATACGTGCTGAAATTATCAGCGGGAAAATGAGGTTTCCAGCTCTCAGTTGTCAGTTAAAATTTTGCCGGTTTATTTGTCAGTTGTCAGTTAAATTTCAGGCTTTTTGTTACTGTCAGCTGTCAGTCAGTAAACCCCATTTGACACACTCTGTTCAGCTCTAGGTATCGACTGAGGACAAGTTGCGTGCGCACAGGGAGCCTGGCCTCATGCAAATGCACTGTTAGGTCCCGTTTCATCAGCCGGTGTATACTGGACTGAACACAATAACGATCACTAAAAATTATACCATTTACTTATTTACTTGCCTGTTTGAGCCGTGGTCAGTCAACGGAAATACATTGCTTCCTGTTTCAAATTATCCTCATTATCTGACTATAAACCTATAACTTTTGTAATTGTCATGGAGCACGAGAACTCAGAAGGTTTGCCAGCCAAGGAAATTAAGAAACCAGGCACAAGTGAGCTGACTGATTTACAGAACATCAATATGGAAAATATCAAACATTTGATCATGAAAAACCCTATAGCTTTTGGTAAGTTTTTAGTTGATGTAATATGTATCTGAACCATCATACTTCAGTGTACTGCTAGTATAATGCATGAATAATACTATGTTTTCCTATTCTGTCAATCATATTCACATTATTCATGTGGCAGTGCCTGCTTTCTACCAGTCCCAGTAGACTTGAACAATATAGTTTTTTCTGTGCTATAAAATCCTTTGGCTCTTCTTATACACACATTATCCGTACACGTTTGCGAATGAAAAAACCGAAGTGAGGGTTGCCAAGCACTCAATGTTTTAGACAAAAACGCACTAATATAAGGACACAGGCAACCCAAACGTGTATGGGTCCTGGCACGTGCTTAATGGACTTTGACCCTTAGAGTTTTTTAATCAAAATAGACAAATATATAGAGTAGAGATCGATATCGATGATACAGCAAATTAGATACTGCTTTACTTTCTTATACCTATAAAGAGTGTCATTTTTATGATTTTATGCCGAAAATTATATAATCTTACAACTGGATCATATTCGGAAATAATACATTCAATATTCCAATGACCTCGTGTCACATGACCTTGAAGTCGCCCTGTGACGTCACCATCAATTCATTGCAAAATGGCTGCCGTTCAGAACGCAATAACTTCAGGCAAAGAAAGTCTTGAAAAATGGCTTGAACAAAAAAATTACTTCACCGATTTCCTCGGAAAAGTCGAAGAGAAAACAAAAATCAAGAAGTTGCATTTGTTTTTGGGTAGCTATATCTTGTATATTATGTACAACTTAAGGTTTTTATCAGTCGGCCATACAGGCTGTCCTTTGTACCCGCCAAAGAAATCAGCTTATTCAGTTTAACTAAACCTGTATTCCTTTCTCGTAGTTCTGGTTGGAGTTTTCAGTTTGTACCTGATATTTGGCTATGGAGCAGATCTGATTGTGACGGCTCTTGGTTTTGCTTATCCTGCTTATCAGTCGTAAGTATGGTGAACCAAACGACAACTTTTGACATTATGGCGCGGTTTGAAAATAATCTGAGAAATAATATATTCCGTTTGCTTATCTACTTTAAATACACCACAACCGATTTTATAATCTTAAATTTTAAGATTTTTTTCATTAAAATATAATTTGATTTCATTTCAATATCAATTAATTTTTTTTTTAGAGTCAAGGCGGTGGAAAGCCCCCAGAAGGAAGACGACACACAATGGCTGATCTACTGGGTGGTTTTTGCTAGTTTTAACATTGTGGAGTTTTTTTCCGACATTCTCCTTTCATGGTTTCCCCTTTACTTTCTCACCAAGGTAATTTTCAATTTTCTTCTAATATTTTCTGTACATACGTGGCCTTTACTGAAGAAAATTATTGAGTAAACAAGATGAACAAACCCTTAGCATAAGGAATTCCCTTCCTTCCTACCAGATATATTGTCGTACCACTTTACCAAATCCTTGGGCTCACTATTCCCTTTCTAGAATCATGTCTTGACAACATTAAATTCATATTCACATGATGACATTAAGATACATTATATCCTGTGGTGGAAAAAGTTATTTTAATATCAGCTGTATTTACTTCTATGCTTGTCCAGGTCATTAAATATTTATAGTAAGGCGTCACAAACAGCAAAATTTCAACGATCAGTGCCATTATTCTCAGACTGTAGGGTCCAGTATACTTATCTCACCAAGGAAGTGGATGGAGCATTCAACTTTATTTGATAATTGATTTAAAGTTCTCATCAGTATAGCCTACATTGGTGTCACTTCCATCAAAGGGGGCAACTTTGGAAACTATACTACTGTATACCTTGATAATGAATACACCAACCATTACTTGTTATTAAGCCTTGCTTGTTTGTATTGCAGTTGATATTCCTTGGTTGGTGTATGGCCCCAGTACCATGGAATGGAGCAGACACTATCTACACAAAGTTTATCAAGCCTTTCGTGCTTAGACACCAGCAAAAAATAGACCAGACCTTGGACAAAGTGGGAGAACAGGTTGACAAATATGCCAAGGAAGGTAAACAAAAGCACTGTGTTCTCTTGTTCATTTTACATAGAAATGTGTGCATTACAATCAAACCAGATCATGCGTTCCTATCGAGGAAGATTCAATTTATTTTTTTTGAAATTTGATTTCAAGTTTGTTTTAAATCTTGCATAAATGAAGCAGAACTTGTAAATTTAAAATATGGCCTTAATCTATATTTCAGTGCCAGATGCAAGACAGTTTGCTTGAAAATTGGGAGTTGGGAAAAGTTTTAATTGCAAAAACTTTGCATTTCTATCTATTGCTAATATTTTATTAATTCTAATGCCACTTATCTAAGATGCTAAGGCCTTTCTGGGATGATTAATGATCCTTTTCTTCTAAGTTTCACATTTTATAGCAGCTAAAACTTTTCCCAAATGCCAAATGTTTTTTCTCAGACAAATGTCTTTGCATCTGGCATTGAGATTTAAATAGAGGCCTGATTTGAAATTTTTAAGTTCTGTTTCATTTTTGTAAGATTCAAACAAACTTGAAATCAAATTTCAAAAAATGCATTTAATCTTCCAACCTTGACAGGAATGCATGAGCTACTTTGATGGTAATACAATCACATTTTGGTATGATAACCAACTTTTGTGGATTATAACAAAAACAAATTAATAAGACTCTATTTTTATTGCCTTGACAGCCCGAGATGCTGCTACAGAAGCTGCTATCAGGTCTGCTACTGAAAGCAAGAAGGATGAGTAATGTGCTTACAAAACAGACATTTACAACATTTGCTATGGATTGGCTGTTCCTGTCTCTTCTTTGTCAATAAAAACCATAGCTTTTCTTGAGGGTTGATGATTTCATTCATGAGAAAGAGTACAATATCCCAGTTGTTGTTCTATTTCTACAGTAGATATCATTTTTAGGATGACCAATGCATGTAAATTTACAAATAATATCATAGAACCTTGTAATAACAACTTTGTAAGCTTATGAACTTGAGTCTCTTAATACTGAGTAGGAAGCTCATACATTTTCACAGTTTTTGCTATTGATATAACAGAATGGATAATCAGACTTGATACTAGTAAATATTTCTACAGATTTCATCTTCCATCTTGTAAAAAAGTGTTTTCTTGTTTCATCTCTTGTTTCAACTTATTCAAAAGTCGCTTTTTATAGCACTAATAATTAAAAATTGCAAATAAACATGAATTTTGTAATTCATCATGCGCTGCATACTGAGAATGGTTTGTAAAGTTAAGCTTGTGTTTTTTAACTTTAATAATGAGATGATTCATGCCATTAATAGAATCCTTCAGTGTTGTAATAGTAAATGGCTTTCTGCAATAAAATGTTCGTTCTGCCTTTTGAGAGCAATACCATAATATGAAGTGGGTTTGATGTCTTGGATATATATGAATGTGGTTTGGAAAACTTCTTAAGACATACGTTGTAAATATTGGTGTTTATTCAAACGTTACAGGTGAAACATTTGAATAAACACCAATATTTACAACGTATGTCTTGAGAAGTTTTCCAAACCACATTCAATACCATAATAGTTTGTAAATCCTTGTAAAATCTGTTGAAACATGTCAGTGCAAATAACAACAATATAACATTACCATTGTTTTCATTGCTATGCACTGATCAAGACAACAGGGAAGTTGTGCAATACACTGCCATCAATCAAATGAAGTTCAGTGCCTTTACACACTTTGATGGCAGTGTATTGCCTGATTTGCATGACGCAATTACTGTCTCAATCAGTGTGTAGCAGTGAAAACAGTGGTAATGTTATGTTGTTATTTGCACTGACATGTTTCAACAGATTTTACAAGCATTCTGGAATAAAATTAATGTTTATCAACCAGTTGTAGTGTGATGCACCTAACCGTGGCCACCCAATTAAATTTCAAGTATTTTTACGAGTACAATTCGTACATTTTCACGTGAGGCAAAGATTTTATTTATATTCATAACAGAAATGACCCAAAACATGTCAAGTTGAAATAATTGAGTGAGTTTAAAAATTAATTTGGAGGCCACAGTTAGCTGCGTCACACTATAAAGCTTTGACCTGGTTTAGATACCAAATTTCACATGTGACGAATGTAATGCAAATGAATTCAAACAATAAGTTTTGCTCATTTGCATTAGACTTGGCACATGAAATTTGACGTCTAAACTGGGTCTAACAGTCTTAATAATCGTATCAGCTTAGAGTGTAAACAATTAATCATTGAAACTGCTAAATTTATTACTAAATAGTAAAAAATAATCTTTGATTGGTTTGTTATACATGATCAGAGGGATATACAATATACAAAGCAGAGGACATTTTTTAAAGGTGGGGGGGGGGGGGCGAGGGACTAGGATTTTTTTTTATAAAACTGAAGATTTCAATCGTGTAAAAAGTGGGGAGACTAAGGCTATCCCCTGCTCCACCGTACCATCCCTGATGTATTTACTTCAGGGCCGTAGCAGGGGGAGGGAACTGGGTCCCCCCAAATAATTTTGGATGTACTGTATATTAAACACTGAAAATTTTAGATCTGTTACTACAGGGGGACATTTGGGGTTTTCACGCGGTGATGCTATGTTTTTGGATTTTTATTGCAATGATGCAGTGATCTCAAACCTTGCGATGTACGGTGTTTAAGTTATTAAACATGTGGTGTCCGGTGAAATGGTCTGATGTATTGCTGTGTTGCGATGTCCTGTTCAAGATAAATGTCAAAGTATTTGGACTTTTTGACCTTTGTGGTGTAGGTGTTTTGTTGATTTTTTGTGCGATGATGTGGTGATTTAGGATTTTTTTTTGCAGTGTTGCGGTGTTCGAGACCCCCCAATGTCCCCCTCTTACTAATACATAGGGCGTTTTAGAATATAGCACCCCCAATACTTTTGACCTAGGGCCCTCCCCCCCCCCCCCCCCCCCCCCAACATTTTTGGCTTTGCAAGGCCATGTAGTTCTAATAGGCCAAAACCAGTTGCTCTTAGAATTTGTAACTATATTTTCTTTAGTTTCATCAACAGTTACTATTGTATTGTATGAATGATGAAAAAGACAGGTAAATACTGGTAAAAAATATTGCGTGCGCAGTACCGGTCTAGTCATTGTTCCCGCCATCTGTTTGAATCACGTGTTCATATTGAGGATTGTGATTGGATGAGGAGTTTCACTCCCACGAGACGCCTTCCATTTATCATTTCGTAGTTTTGTCAACATTCCGTGAATCATTAATGGCAAATTTCGCATTGAAAATCCCTTCGAACTAGGCTTACATCGCTTTCAATTTCTCAACGTGAGTGAGAAGTAATTCCCTGATACGAATATTCGAGTTTTTGTCGACCAACTGAGTTGTCAAGCATTGAAATCATTCAGTTTTCGTATCCAAGTGATCAAAGTTCAACACGTTTTGTTAGGTTAGTTTTGTTGAGGCAGACCCAGGAAGTTGGCCGCTCGAATTTCAGTAAATCATTCACAACTATTGGAATTTGATCCACACCGAAGCTAAACTCAATGGCACAGCTAGTGTCGGTGAAGAAGATTGAAACTAATGGTGGCCTTCATAACGAAGTTAGCTTGAACCACATCAAAATGTCTGAAGGGAACCAGCAGCACCATGTGGAAAGTGACCCAATTCAACACAAAGGAGAAAATGGAATTGGTAGTTATCCTCAGAAAGAACCACAAACTAACGGCAATGGGATCCACAATGGTTCCAGTTACCAGGAAAATAACGATAGACAAGAAACCACTATCAAAGATGGCGCCAATGATGAATCACCAATCCAGTTGGAACCGGCCGATTCACTTTGGACTACGAAGGCTGACTCAGCTATCAAGATAAGAATGGGAGATGATGAAGATACTAAACTAACTCCAACCACAGTCATTCGATTGCTGGAAAACACTGTTAAATTGGCCGCAAACAGAATCGCACTTGGGGTGAAGAGAGATGGAAAATGGCGAAATTGGACTTACTCTGAATATTATGAGGAAGTTAGATCTGCTGCCAAGTCCTTTATCAAGGTAAGCTTATATATTGGAAAGTAAAAATGAAAATAATCAAAACTGTTTCTACTAGATCCCTCTGGGTAGTACGTTTAGTATTAGTATACCATGTACTGTATATATGTTAGTGGTAAGGGATTAATAGAGATCTGATGATTGTACTTCAAACTTTTAAAGGTAATATAGGCCTACTGAACCTTAAAAATACACAAGGAATACTGTTCATCAATTTTAGTTTTACTAGTATTAATTTTAGATATAATATTATTTTTTTAGCCACAGCTTTCCACGTGTTCTTTTTTATGTGATGTCTTGTTTGTTATTTTAATTGCTTCTCTACAACTACGTATACGTAATTGTTGAGTAGCCTGCTTGATTGTCAGCTGTTCGTGACCAATAAAAGACATGATTGTCATATTTAACTGCATGAATATTGAATAGGCTCAAATCATTATTTTTAGTGGTACTTGGAGACGATATTGATTATATAGAATGTTACACGTAATAGCTAATATACTATCTATTGTTAGCCCAGTCATGTGATCTTACCATCTATTATCTTGAACATATTTACTACACAAGTCTTCCATTGTTTACAGCTATTTAAAAATATGTTGAATACTGAATACTGATTAGTGCATTCTTAGACCTAAGAGCATCGTGGGTCTCATTAATTTGAAATGAAAAGTAAATATACTGAAATAGCTGTATATCAACAGTGTTGTTGTTGTTATGAGTTGTGTAAAACAAGCCCAAACCTGCAGTCTTTTCATATTCTGGGGCCAAGTTAACATTTTTTATATCTTATATATAGAGGATATTACATGGTTGCGCGGAGACACGAATTTTATCTTCGAGTGTTGATATTATCTCTCACGAGTGATCACAGCGAACAAGTGAGAGATAATATCAGCACAAGAAGATAAAATTTGTATCTCCAAGTGGCCATGTAATGTTCTGTTTATTATATGAAATCTTCAATGGAAAATAATGGCAAATTTGAGAAGCTGAGCAAAAAGTTGAAATTTGACACCACGAGTGTTGATAAAAATCGTATCCCCACTGGCCACTGGTGGGAGTGGGGATATCATTTTCATGTCACTCAATATCACACTCTATTTCATATAATAAAAATTGGTTATACAATGGTTTTTCGTGGCATACCATGGATATCCCACTCCTCACTTTGTATTTTCTTTGTATACACTCTTGCCTAAAGGCTTGTGTGTATACTAGAAACTACAAGTGATTCGTGGGATATTCCACGGTATGCCACTTGAAACCATTGTATAACTAGTATTTATCCCACACTATAGAAAATATAGCTAGCCAATCAGAAAGCAGAAAAGCCATTGCATATTCTAGGTATTTCACTCTTCCTTCCCATCAAGCACTGTGCCTTGGATCTACGCATTTGTATTTTCCATGGTGTGGGATAAGATAGTTATACAATGGTTTCTCATGGTATACCATGGAATATCCCACTCATCACTTGTATTTTCTTTGTTTACATACTCGCCTAAAGGCTCGTGTGTATACTAGAAACTGCAAGTGACTTGTGGGATATTCAACGGTATGCCACTCGAAACCATTGTATAACTAGTATATATGACCTTGTTAGGTAAGACACATACTTTCCATTCCTTCTTACAAAAAATGTTACAATATCTTTTACAACTAAATCACAATGATTTCTAAGCCTTATGTTGATTGGTTCTGATACATGTACAAGAGAGAATTGATTAATACTTATTGTGTTTGTAAGATTGTTTTAATGAGTTTGTTTTGTTTTATCTGTAGCTTGGCCTGGAACCCTATCATGGTGTTGGTATTGTTGGGTTTAATTCACCTGAATGGCTGATATCTGATCTAGGTGCTATATGTGCAGGGTGCGTTGCTTAATCAGACAATAATATTAATAGAATTCTTCTGGTTGTTGTTATATTCAAAGCTACTAAGGACTTGACAGTAACTGGAGCACTGCCAGTATCGAGTCTTTATGACAAAAAAACTCTCTCCCTCAGTGATAATGTGTTACTGCTTATATGAATTTATACAGTATTTTAGTACCAGTATTTTACATGCATCAACTTGATAAAGAGCATGCCAATACTTCGTTTTTAAAGGCCTTTTGCTTCAAACTGGAATATTCTTTGTCCTCATATGGCTAATGGTTATCACAACTCAAAGAGTAGTTTTTGTCTTTAGTTAGAAGTATCATAGAGATAATGATTTCATTGCTTTTTTCAGTGGTCTTGCTGTAGGCATCTATACAACCAGTTCTCCTGAGGCCTGTCACTTTGTTGCTAGTGACTCCAAGTGTAATGTTATTGTTGTTGAAAACAAAACCCAGCTTGATAAGATACTGAAGGTGAGTTATGGACTGACATTCTCTTTGCCCTGGCCATTTATCTCTTGTATGTTACAGTAATTATTGTTTCATTTATTTAGGTATGGGACAAACTTCCTCACTTGAAAGCAGTGGTACAATATACTGGTACAGTTGAAGAGAGGAGACCCAATGTATATGATGTGAGTTAGCATCTTGTTACTGACATCCAGTTTGATTTGTAGTATTGTTCTATCAGGCACTTGTGATGGAGATTTGCCATATTAGAAAGGCAATAATTATAAATACTATTATGTTACATTGCTTAAGTTACATAAAAGAATACAAACCCTAATTCACCTTGGTGTTCATATTTCTCATCTCTGACACTTGTAGTCAACTGATATATTAACTAAGTTCTCTGTTTGTTGTTTTATAGTGGAATGAATTCTTAGAAGCAGGAAAGGACATCAGTGAGGCTACATTGCAAGATATAATCAATGGACTCAAACCAAACAAATGTTGTACCCTTATCTACACTGTAAGAAATAATGTCAAACACTGATTTGCTTCTTTCTTTGTTCTATCATGATAAAAATGTACTAGCTGATATATAGCTTAAAATATTTATCATTTATGCATGGAAATTGCTTCTTTAAATCACACTCTTCCTGTCTTACAGAGTGGAACCACAGGCAGCCCAAAAGGAGTTATGTTATCACATGATAACGTGAGTATTATATTGTTAGTAATGTTATCACATGATAACGTGAGTATTGTATTGTTAGTAATGTTACCACATGATTACTTAAGTAACATTAGTAATTCTATCTTATTAATTTGTTAGCCTAGTCAGTCATTAAAGTGATCAATTAGACATTGTATATTATTGACCAAATGCTATTATGGCCACTACTTCATTATCATAATTTTTTTAAATTCATATTTTAGTTGACCACTACATTAAAATTATAGATTAGAATGACACCAACAAAGTCAAGAAGTTTCAGACAAAAATTTTAAATTCTTGAGAAGTTGTGAGAATTTTGAAAAATGTGAAAAACACCACAATGAGGCTAGCAAGGAAACAGATCACTGAACACATACAAATCTCTGTAATTTTGATTCCAAATAGCTTCACTTTTTGTATTTATATTAATTCTATTTATAGCAATAAAACTTTCCAAAAATACATATCTCTGCTTGCTCTTTCTGATGGTGGTGCTTTGTTCTGAAGGTCAATGGCGGCTATATTGGCATTTGGTCTAAAGAATGTGTTATTAATAACTGTTTATTTTGTATGATCAGATGACATGGACAGCAAAGATGGCATGTAAACATGTAGAGGCTGGTCAAAAAGGAGAGGAACATGTGGTCAGTTATCTTCCACTAAGTCACATTGCTGCACAGGTTAGTTAACTATACAATATATTAATATATTCATAACATGTTGAGGTGTCTGTTGTTCACCACTAAATGTCTTGTCATCTAACAGCAAACAGATATCATGATGCCGATGTATTGTAAAGGTTCAGTTTGGTTTGCTCAGCCAGATGCTCTTAAGGTACATTGCCATGCACTAAATGTTATTTATTGTTCATATATATTGTCACAACGGTTTAATGAACGAGTAGGAGTGTTTTATCAGGTTTAAAAGCACAAGGCGTAGCAAGTATAATTGCCAGAATAATTCACAAACCTTTGGTCGAATGACCATACATGTCACAAACAGGAACTTTTATACATAGATAGAAGTTTGAAAGTAACTGTCATGCACAATTGTGGTTTATACATCACTGTCGTGTGTAGTCAGCCCAAAAAAACTCCAATATTTTGTAGATAGTATGCCAATCTTGAGACAGGATCGCTAGTCAACTAGATTTCTTGGGTCGTCGGTGATGGTATGTGAGACTGACTTTGATGAGGCTCTAAGTCTTCATCTAAACTTGGAGGTACCTTTATCTCTGATAAAGCTATCATCATTAGTGTAAGAATTTTATATAAAGAATACTAATAAGAATGAGAACTTTATATAAAGTACCCATCTTCATTAGTAGTCTTTATATAAAGAATACTAATGAGGTAAGACTTTATGGGGTATAAAGGTTCATACACGTCATGTGTATGGCCCTTTCAAGAAATAAAGAAATACAAGTTTAATTATTATTTTGTATTCTAATGTCTTTATCAGGGTACACTTGTCCAAACACTCAAAGAAACAAGACCAACCTTGATTCTAGGAGTGCCAAGGTTTGTATATATCATCACAGAATCATGTGTTTAATGTAAAAACTTTACTTAACTTGAAGATGAGAGAAATTAGGTAGTTTCATTCCATGAACAATGCAGGAAATTTCTGAAGAAGAAGAACTAAAACTTAGCATGCCATATTTTTATTGTTTGTTTTGTAGAGTCTGGGAAAAGATGATGGAAAAGTTGCTAGGGATTGGTGCTAGAGTCACAGGGGTTAAAAGGAAAATAGCAAATTGGGCAAAGGGAGTTGGACTTCAAGGCAACCAGAACATTGAACAAGGGTATGCAGTAAATTGAATTACCATGTTAAATTATTTATTATCACTAATAAATTGTAAGATTACTAACATGTACATTTTTTTTTTTCATTAAACAGGAGAGCTGTACCTTTTGGGTGGACCCTTGCAAACTCACTGGTGTTGAAAAAGGTAGGTATCAGTTCTACATTAAATTGAAAAGATTGCTGAAGGTGTTCTGTGGACAAATAAAGCCTAACCGCTTATGACTCAAGTTGTCATATTTTGTGGTCAATAGGGGTTGCATTTCATCTTGCCAAAATTTTTTGAGTGCCCCAAAATTTTATTGATAAAAGTAAAGAGAAAACATTGCTCTTTGCCCCTGTAGTAGTTAATTTATGTGAATTGATGTACCATTGGAGATATTAGCCTTGCAATATAGGGTATAGAATATTGCTCAAAATAATGAAAATAATGTAAAAATCGATAAAATTGAGTAATGATGATAATAATAATAGTAATAATAATAATAATAATAATGGGAAGTAATGCAAAAGGAATGTAGTTGTGAATGCAGTGTGCTTTTGTTTTTAATGTAGTGAAATTGCATGAAGAGACCAGAAGTGATCACAAAAAATGGCTTCGGTGCAAGTCTCCTAAACTATTTATCTGATCGAAGTAAAACTTCTTATTTTACTAACACATCTGTCATATAACCTATAATAAGATAATATATTTGATTACAGATTAAGATTGCTCTTGGTCTTGACCGCTGTCGACTCCAATTTGTTGGTGCTGCACCTGTTACCATGGAAACTCTACAGTATTTCCAAAGCATCAATATTCCATTGTATGAGTTGTATGGTATGAGTGAATGCTCTGGACCTCACACTGTGTCAATACCTGGTCGCATCATCTCTGGTAGCTGTGGGATACCATTACCTGCTTGTCAACAAAAGATTCTTAACCCAGATGAGGATGGATGTGGAGAGGTTGGACAACATTGTTGTGATTATTGTTTAGTAATTGAGTACTTTCTTCACTCCACCACACCCCTATATCCACTGCTGCATTGATCTGAATTCCCACTAAACAATTATTTGATTCCAATTCCATTCAGAAATAAATCTTTACTACTCCACTGACGGTAATTTCCTGATTGTTTTATAATTTAGCTGTGCATCAAAGGACGGCATGTTTTCATGGGGTATTTAAACAATGAAGAGAAAACAAAAGAGAGTCTTGATGAAGAGGGTTGGTTACACTCGGGAGATGTGGCAAAAATTGACAAGGTTCGTATTTGATGTTTAAAACAGCATTACTTAGGGTTAGGATGTCTTATTAAGGTGAAAAATTGTTCTTTATTCAGTAATCTGCATTAGTACTGTTTACTAATACCAGGTGTTAACTTGCTTCCTTTTTCTCTCTGTCAGAATCAGCAGTTGTACATCACCGGCAGAATAAAAGGTATTTGATCTATTATCTTAGTACTCTTTCTTATTGTTACCACAGTTTTGAATTGCAAAATAGGAATATAATGGAAACAATTTCCCAATAAATCTGTTTTTAATTGTTACATGTTACCTATTCCTCTGTGTCTCGTGGGACATAAGGCTAGTCAGGTCTTTTACCTGACAGTGTATTATTACTATCATTGCAGTGCTAAATGAGTATTATGTTTTGGGGTTTTGCAAACGTTTTTTTCAATATTATTTTGTGATGCAGGACCCTGTTGAACGAATGAATTGGAACTATGTCTTAGAACTATTTGGGTTTTGTTCTTGCAGAACTGATCATTACAGCAGGAGGTGAAAATGTTGCACCAGTCTTATTGGAAGATAACATTAAAAAAGAATTGCCATTCATAAGCAATGTTATGGTGATAGGAGACAAGAGAAAATTTCTGAGTTGTCTTTTGACTCTAAAGGTACTGAAGTTATGTTCTAACTTATAGTCCACTAGACTAGTATAATATTATTACACTATCACTTAATATTCATCTTATTATAACTCTT
Organism: Anthopleura sola; assembly: GCA_023349425.1. Taxonomy (NCBI): domain Eukaryota; kingdom Metazoa; phylum Cnidaria; class Anthozoa; order Actiniaria; family Actiniidae; genus Anthopleura; species Anthopleura sola. The sequence goes on from JALHLI010000022.1 coordinate 80,108, forward strand.
TAGGTTGATATTGACCCAAACTCAGGAGAACCATCAGATAATCTGAACCAATCAGCACTTGAGTTTTGCAAGTCCATTGGAAGTGAAGCAAAAACAGTGTCTGAGATAATATCAACAAAAGATGAGAAGATAATGAAAGCTATACAAGAAGGAGTGAACCGTGCTAACGAACAGGCACCATCACGAGCACAAAAGGTATAATTATAGAGATTATCACATATTAAGAGCCTGATATCATTTTTATTTATGAGTTTCCTGTATAATTGCAAACAAGCGAGTCTGCTAGCGAGTGAGCAATATGATAAGGAAAACGAGTGAATAATAATAGTATCAGCTCTTAACATGTAATAATTTGTTTTTTTACACATTTAGGGTGAATTATATATTATTATGTATCGCGAGATTTTATTGGAGAGTTTGCTGTGAAGTGAATAAGCAAACATTATCATATCACTTCAGGGATATGGTTTTTAGTCACAGCTTTATTTCATGGATATCGACCCCAAATGTGTAATAAAGTGATTTAGATAACTGTAACTATAAACAGTATTGTTATATAGCTAATCATTATAACGAGCATTCTCATTGGTTGATAGGTGCTCACGTGATACTAGTTAAATCTAACTGTATCCCGACCGGGATACAAGTGCCCAAATTTTCTAAATTTTCTAAATTGACTTGTCTAAAATGATTAGCTATATAACAAAACGCTTAATGACTGATCCCTCGGGAAACCATTTAGTTTTGTTTCCCTCGAATCTCAATGTTTCCCTCGGCCGGAGCCTCGGGAAACATTGAGATTCTCGGGAAACAAAACTAACTGTTTCCCTCGGGACCAGTCATTAAGTGTATAATGTTCACTGATGACTATCAATCTTTTTTCAGGTACAAAAGTGGCACATTTTGGAGAAGGATTTCTCTATTCCCGGGGGAGAGTTAGGTAAGTTGAATGATGATCTAATGATTAGTCACTAAAGTTGAGGTGTTTTAATCAGTGAATATTTACTGAGCTGCGAGTCTTCAAGAAGTGAGGTAAATAGACTGAGGTGACTATGGTAATTGTTTTATAATATGGTACTCTATTTGCATGCTTGTTGGTAGTATAAGTTGGTTTAAGTTAATAATCTGTATGAATGTCATTACTGGCCTTCAGTTAAGTCATCCTTGACATTTCTATTATGAAACTTACCATTCAGCTAGTAAAATGACATCTGTTGATAGCAAGCTAGTGCGGTACATAGGTATGGAGGTTATCAGTAGGCAGCATGACTATAATATCAGGTTTTTCAATGCAACTGTAACTGATAATAATCTATTTCTATGTGTCCTTGTTATTTTAGGTCCAACCTTAAAGCTCAGAAGGCCAATAGTTGCCAAGATGTACAAAGAGTTGATTGATGGTTTTTATGCCAACTGAATTAGTTAATTCCTTCACAACTTTATTCTGCTTGCTCTACTACAGGGAATTCTATTGGGGAGATTTGAATAATTGAATAATTATTGGTGAATTCTAAGATATTAAACCTGAGTCTGCTAGACGTTTCATGAGCAGAATTCTATAGTTCCATGTGATTTCTGCAGCTAGTAAATTGATGGTTAGCAGTACCAACAGAAGTCATTTGTTCACTGAATCTTTGGTATATTTTTCCATAAATTTTTGCTCTTTTTGTGGCAATCTTCAGTTAACGATAGTAATTGGTGCAACTAGGGTGTTTAACTAATTTCTTGTTATACTAATTTCACTTTAACAGAGAAAATAGAACTGGCAATGATAAATAACTACATCACATCAGAGCATGGTTGAAACTTAAATAATTTTTTTCTGAAGGATCTGACACATGGTCAAAAACACCTAGTTAATATTCTTGCTACATGTATTGCTTCTTTCTCTGTCAGTTATTGACCAAGGTGCTACCATTGCACTGGACAAGTATTTTTTGTGAACTTTACATTTTGTTTTCATCTAGACAAGATCTTCAGATCTAGTCTTCTATCATTAGTCTTTATAATCAATAATGTTATGTTACTTATTATATTATTATTATTACTAATTTGATAGTAATTAATTTTATGTATACAAGTAGTTACATGTAATATTATTAATATATATATTAATCCCAGGGTTCATACAGTCATGGAAAATTTGTGGAGTTTGACATTTTTATTCCAGACCTGATTAATCCTGATTCAAATTTTGTGGAATTCAAATTTTTGCAAAATATATTTTTCGATCGTGGAATGTTTAAAAACAAAATACTTTTATTATTACTGCAGCTATTCTAAGTTAATGACAGTTGCATGAGGTCATGGAATTGGATGAAGTGTTGTGGATTATTGTTTTCCATGTTTTGTATGAACCCTGAACCCCCTTGCATTCATTATCTCCTACTCATATATCCAAGTCACCCTGATATACAATACATGTAGGGGATCAAAGCACATGATATTTTGTAAAATTAGGACTTATTTTTCATGTTTTTTAAAGTTTTCCTTAATTGAAAGGTGTTGAAGCGACAAGAGCTAGTTGAAAACTCTGAAAACACATGTGAAATTGATTTTGAATTTGACTAGACCCCATGCAGCTGGGTACAAGTCTATGATACAGAGGGCATGTAAAGTAGCTAGTTGTAGTGTTTAGTAATTCATCCCTCTGTTATTGGCCGATAAGCACCCAGAATTATTGTGCCCTCTACAATGATATACCAGCATCATGAACATGCTGGGTAATATAAGGTTTATTTTTGCATGGCAGTTATTGTTAATAGCACTGTCACCAGTGTTCACACCATTGTGTTCATGTCCTGGTGTATAGGAGTGACTTCTTATTTTATAAAAAAACGATAGTAATATAATTTATTCAAAGCCAAATAATTATTGTTTAATATATAAAATGCATAACCATAATCCAACATATCATGCCAATTATTTATTGTTTTTCAATATTAGTACTTATTGATTTTATTAGAAATTGTACTACCTTACTTGTAGCAAATCTTGTCGCTTGTATAACTTGCAGTCTGCGCACAACAGCTGGTATTCTGGCCACACGGATAAGCTTTTTTATCTTTTAGTTAATCAGAGTTCTTTTCTTTGGATAACATTGTGCCTGAGTTTGGTTCAACTTGTAAATGGGGGATCTGTCAAAATAAATTTGCTTCCTGTCTGATTGGCTATTGGGTGGTGGCTGTCGAAGATGTTATACTGCAGCAAAGTAGTGGACTTTGTGTTTGACCAGTGAACTGATGTATGGGAAGTGATGAATGTATACATGTTACTTGTGAAAGGAAGTTTCTGTAGTAAGGTAGTGGGTTTCTGGTAAATTCACAGTCGATTAGTGATTGTTTATTTAATAAAGTGTTTAGAAGTGATTATAATATTTAATGATTAATATATTTTTACCATTTTCCAATATTACTGTGTTTATCTTTGTAATAAAGATGTTTCATTGTTATACGGCATGATTTCAGAGGCTGTTGTATGATCTAGAACCACGGCACCCAGTTGTCACAGATAGTTGAGCATCAAACTTCCATGTGGGAGTACAAGTAGTTCCAAGTCCTGGCCAGACAAACATGTAATATTATGCATGTCTCGTGCTTTGGGTTCCTGTTCATGTGTTCATTGCTGAACAGACCAGTCTTGGTAATAAAACTTGTGTATCAACGATATACACAACGTTTAATATTCCTGATAATAAAATAACTTAGTACAAGGTGCTGGAGGACAGGGTCAGTCCTATCTCTCCACATTATGTCACCCTGTACCAGAGGGGCATAAAAGAACCACTGAGGACGTAAAGAAACCCTGCCAGCTGTGACCACCCTCAGTGTTTGTCCATTACTAATGATCGTCAACTTCAGTCATGGGGGATTTCTTTACTATGCTTATCACTTGATTGAGAAAGAGGAAAGTTAAGAGACATAAGTTTTGTTGTGACAACTATGATGTTGTTAAGCTGCAACTACACAGGGGGGGGGTGGGGGTATTTGGGCAAGGGGTTGGGATTTGATAGCAAAAATGTGCCATTGGGTCAGGAGATTGATTGTTTAAAAAAGCTTACTCTATAGTAAATGTATGACAATAATTCTTCCATTTGGTGGTGTTATTTAGTGCAATTGGATTGACAACTGCTTTCCAGCCCTGGGGCATTTTAATTTTTTTCAAATCCCTACCCATTGCCCAAATACCCCACCCCTTGTCCTAATACCCCACTCCTTGTCTAATACCCCACCCCTTGTCTAATACCCCACCCCTTGTCTAATACCCCACCCCTTGTCTAATACCCCACCCCTTGTCTAATACTCCACCCCTTGTCTAATACCCCACCCCTTGTCTAATACCCCACTCCTTGTCTAATACCCCACCCCTTGTCTAATACCCCACCCCTTGTCTAATACCCCACCCCTTGTCTAATACCCCACCCCTTGTCTAATACCCCACCCCTTGTCTAATACCCCACCCCTTGGCTGAATACCCACCCCATGTCCGAAATACCCCCACCCCTTGCCTGAATACCCCCCCCCCCCCCCCCCCGGGACTTACATTGATAGGTGCATAAGAAACTAACACATTTCAATTCCTTTTATGTGTAGTAAAACACCAGCTCCATTCAGGAATACAGCACTATACTAAGGAAGTGCGCCAAAAACATTTGAGAAGTGTGAGAAGCCTTCTCTTCACACTTCTTTCTTGCTATTGTCAATATCTGTGTTGTACTACTGAACAGAACGCAAAAAGCTGTTGAACACAAAACTCTCTCCCTCCCTCCTCGTGTTTTAATCTATTATCAAGGGGGGTGGGGTAGGTGGAATTTGAAGAGGAGAGGCACTGGGTACTAGTTCATAGGCTTCCTCGATTTTCTTGTTTTTCACGAGATCAGTCAAGAAACCGGAACTAAGTAGTTTCATAAAACCTTGATGTCTTTCTTAAAACATTAACAATGTAATTGGAAAGACGTTATATTGAAGGTTTTTTCGATTGTGAAGTGATTTGTTGATTTTCTGTCTTGTTTTTTGCTACATTATTCCCAAGAATAAGTTTGGCTGCAACGAAGATGGCTGAGTCGTCTGCCATTAGTCGTTCACAAGAATACTTGAGTTTCAGGAGTACTGTGCCATTAAAAAGGGTAAGCTACACTGTGTTTCTATGTTTAAATATAAGTAGAACGCATTTCATTTCATATGTCTTAAACCAATTCAGTACATAGTGGCAACTTAAACTGCAATTATAATTTATGTGTGAGAACAAAACAGTCTGAAGTCTAAAGTCTATGGGATATCTATATGACAAATATACATGCCTTAATTAAGCTTAATATCGTCTTCATGGAGTTCCTAACAACTATCACTACAAAAACCATAACTTGTTGTCTCGCTATATAAATGTAGAAGACAACTTTAAGCTGCTCTAAAAGATATAAGGTATCATAGGAAAATATGCAAATCATTTTGGATCTGCAGGCCATCCTGACCTTGTGCATGTAATGACCAGGGCAGGGATCATTACTGGGAATTCAACCAACCTAAATTGCAGTATAAATAAGTGATTAATAAGAATTATTTTACAGGTTATTGTTGATTCATCTGGTGAAAAAGAATGGCTGATTTATGATGCTGGACCAAAGTCTGTGCGATGTCCTCTTATTTGTCTTCCTCCAGCAAGTGGTACATCAGATGTGTTCTTCAAACAAATATTAACCTTATCAAGTCTTGGTTATAGGGTCATTTCTGTAAGTTAATCTTATGCTGTTTCTGTTGTCGCATTTAGTCAAGGAAATGTATTCGCAGGGCTTTCAGAATATTTTGGAGTATATCATCAAAACTCTGAATTTGCTTTTGGTGATCTAATGATTTTTCTATAGAAAAAAATTAGCTGTTGGTAACTTCGAAGCAGCTGCCAGCTTATTCTGAAAGCCCTGATTCAGGGGCATATCCAGGATTTTCCAAAGGGAGGTGCACGCATCTACCACCATTTCGTTTGTCTCTTGATATGCCAAAGCTGAACCAAAGAAGGAAATTTTTCTTGGGCAACCAGCCAGTTTTTGCTAGTTTGACTGTTCAGGAGATGCTTCTGGACATTATAATGTCTCTCCACACTATATCACTAACCAATATCAGAGGGACGTAAAAGAACCACTGAGGACGTAAAGAAACCCTGGCAGTGACAATCCTCAGTGCCTACACCTCATACTATATACTACCTCTCATGATTATAAAGGACCTTTGATTATATCCATTTAAGGGTGCTATATAAATCATAAATCATTAGTATTAAAATATTTATCAATCCTTTTCTACAGGGGGGGAGGGGGGTCATGTCACAGGCACCCTAGACACTCTACAGTAGATATGCCCCTGCTATCCAAGAAAATATTGTATTGTCTCTAATAAATAATTGGACATTTTTTTCCTTTTTTTAAAACTGTAACATGAAATGCCTTGATTGTGTTTATCTTGTAGCTTGAATACCCAGTTTATTGGACATACACAGAATGGGTTGAAGGATTCAAGAAACTTTTAGATCATTTACAACTTGACAAAGTAAATATTTAACAGTCACTCATACTTCATTTTCAAAATCCTCATTGTTAGTAGTGAATTAGCTTGTTCATACTTGATCTCATAACTGTTTTTCTTTCTTGTTACAAGGTCCATGTATTTGGAGCATCACTTGGTGGATTTCTTGCCCAAAAGTTTTGTGAGATGACGTCACTAAGTCCTCGTATTAACTCTTTGGTTCTTTGCAATTCATTCTCTGATACTTCAGTCTTCCAACAGACAACAGTGTCATCATCGTAAGAAAAGATTAGAAAGTTAAACATTGATAAATCCTAAAAATCACTTTCTTGACTTGTAATGTGACCATCAACATTGTTTTTGTAGGTTCTGGGTTTTGCCAGCCTTTCTTCTGAAAAAGATGATAATGAACAACTTCAATGTTGATATTGTTGATGAAGACATAGCTGACTCTATTGATTTTATGGTTGAAAGGGTAAGAATTAATAGCTTTATATGTTCTAGTCTACTACTACTTTATTACTAGATATTATCAGATAGTTAAAATAGAATCTAGTTGTACCCATGTTTTTACCATGTATCTATCTTTTCTTGTTTTGTGACAGCTGGAAAACATGGGGAGGAATGAACTTGCCTCACGACTCACCTTAAATTGTGTAGACTCCTATGTGGAGCCACAAAAACTACAAAATATAGCAATTACTATCATAGATGTAAGTGATTATAAAGATAACATTGTGTGGTATGCATTTTCTAGTTGCTGTTGGGCTACCTGTGGTACTTGCAAGACTTGATTTACTCTCGCACTGCCATTCTTACTGCACATGTTCGACAAAATGTCAGAGACTCTGGGAAACCCTAGTGCTCGTTAGCCAGATTGTGGTGATTGGGCATAATGCGTATGCTCCAAATCTGCATCACCACCACAGGGAGCATGCTCAAATTTGAATTATGGATAGAGCACGCACTCCGTAAATAAACAGTTTTTTTATTTTACTCCCCCAAAAAAACGTTTTTATTGCTTTACAGCAGCACTACCATTTTATCAACTATCAAGGCAATTCTTATCCATTATTGCAAGGGCTCTTGTGATTGTTAGAGTGGGTTTTCAATCAATTATAGGGACAAATATTTTGACCAATCAGAGCACTTGAAATTTTAGGGTTTCCCAGAGTCTCTGGCATTTCGTTGAGCATGCCCAGTAAGAATGGCAGGGCTCTGGGGTCAAGAGTGGACTTGATTTGAAGAAAGTTTGTAGCTGTCAGTACAGTAAATACATGTTATCATTATATAAGATAAATCTTGATTATCCTATTTATTTGTTTGTGTTCACAGGTGTTTGATGACTGTGCTCTGTCTCAGCCTGTCAAAGATGAACTATACAAGTGTTACCCTCATGCAAAGAGAGCACACCTAAAGTCAGGTGGCAACTTCCCTTACTTGTGTAGAAGTGCCGATGTCAATCTCTACCTGCAGGTAATCTCTTCCTCCCCCTCCCCCAAACATGTTTTTTTTTTCTTCTATGACAGACAAGACATCCTTTAGGCACTCACCCGGTTGCTTCACTGTATGTTTTTCCTTTTGTTCCTTGCTAAATTATTTGTTTGTTTACCCATCAGCTGTCATTTGAACATGAAAGACACATTTAGCTTCATACTTTGAACACAAAAACATATTTACAAAACAAAATTTAATAACAATATATTTTGTTATGGTATACAGTAACTAGTTTACCATTAATTTAACTAACCCTTGTGACTGAAGCAGGGAATGCTGCAGTTTGAGTAGCCGAATCAAAACTGATGAATAGGCACTTTGAAATCTTGCTTTACTGCTACAGCTGTATGGTGAGACTTGAGTCACTAGCCTGTGAACAGGGCCAGACTCAGCTGCTAATGATAAAGATCATGTGTAGACACTAGTTTGTGACCTGATACATATCCTTACCTCCAATCAATCACTTTGTAAAAAAGGTATTGAAAGACCCGGCTGCCACAAATGTTTATATCCCTTCAAATCAATAGGTTAGGAATTTGGTACATCCAGCTCAGATGCCTAGCTTTTTTCCTAATAATTATTATTGATAGTCAATTTGTTTTTTTGTAGATTCATCTTCGTCAGTTCATGGGTACACGGTACAGTGCTATTGATCCACAGTTTATGACTGATGAAGACAAAATTGCTTGTGGCTTGTTAACAGCTGAGTCATCTTTGAGCAATCCTTTTGATTCAATAGTAGATTCCAAAGATGAAGTAGTTGACTTGCAGAAAGACTTGCAGTAATGTTTATCTCACTTTAAGCATTCCTACTGAAACACCTATCTAATATATAAAACTGTTAATTAACAGTGCTAAAAACCAGATAGCTATTAGTTACAAAAGCCATGAGATTTTTGTCAAGGCATCTCAAAAATTCTCAAAAAGCCACCTGTTTATAAACCTGCTAATAGGATAATCATTAATAGAGAATGACAGATGTTTAAAATAGATCTTATGAAGCTAAAGCATGCCATTATTAGGTTTTGATTTTGAAATCATGTCTAGAGTCATGCATGGAATGGAGAGTTTGAAGGGTCAAGAGTGCTGATAAAATAACCATTTTTATACAGTTAAATGTTGATGACCAGTGTATATACACAAATGTACAGCCTTGCATGACCACTCTTTGTATGTGTATACTTGGATGTAACATTCTAGCTGTACAAGAAACACAATGGATAATATTATGTATTGCTGCACCATGTGTAGATGACATTTTTTGGATTAGTAGTTAAAATCATTCAAAATCATTCTTGATTTTCTCTTAGTTTCATTTGCATCTCATATCTGCACATGTTGCATCATGATGTGAAATAATTATCCATTCATTTCAATAGACTATATAATTTTATAAGAAAAGTGTCAATAAAAGTATTAACCATAAGTAAAAAAAATATAGTGCAATAATTAAAGAAATAAAGAAGAATATTCATAACTTTATATAGTTTTTACCCTTCGCATATTCCACACCCTAGGTGCAACCTCTTTCAGAATTTTGAGGTGATTAGATGTGGTTTAAAGAAACTGTTTTACTTACCAATGTGCAAGTACAAATCTTTTTATTTCTTTTCCATGCATAAAATTATTCATGTGAAAAATAAAATAGTATTTTTAAAATATCAAAATAAACCAAAATATTGTTGATCCCTGTCATTCAAAGTGAAATTACCCAGTGTTTGAAGATTAAATTACGATTCAAACATCAAAATATAAAATCTGTTTACTTCCATGCAGGCCATATCAGCAGTCAAACCCTGCAGAGTGATCTAGATTATACTTAATCACAGCATTTTAGCCAATGATGGATAACAGTGTACACTGTCTCTGATATTGATTCAATGCATTACATTATGATGAACTCTGCCATCAGAATTTTAATTACTTTTACCCATATATTTCACATTCAGCTTAAGAAAAAATACTGTGTGCACAGACATGATCGCTAGCTGAGCTAGTTAATCATTTTTAATGAATTTATTATGTTTAAAAGATATTTAACTTACAATAAATTAAAATTACACAATTGAATGTGTTGATTATGAGTTAATTATCCTGTAATTACTTGTCCTGTATTTATGTTAATCAATAGTATATGCCATAGAACTCTTTTCATCTTGTAAAATTAAATATATTTTTTTTCTGTTTCAAATTCACATAAAATCTTTGATTGCAACAAAAGGAACTGCAATAACATGGATAACTATTCGAGAATGTCTTGCTCATATACTTGAAGAAATGGAAAGATAAAACATTGTTTTTACTATTTATGTTTTGTTCTAAAACAAAAGCCATGGCCTTATCTTGATGTGTATCGACTGGTGAAGCAGATCTCTCAAGTAAACCCTTCACAAAATACATGCAAATGAGGCAAGTAAGATTACAGAAGGTTCACCCACTCATTCGTCATAAATCATTTTCAGTAAATTCCATTCACAAGAAAATTGAAGAAATAACAGAATTAGAATGAAATGATGTTGAAGCTGGAAAGAAAAAGAAATGAAATGCATATATTTCTCATTCTTTTAATTTCGTATGAGATGTTGTTCTCTCATTCAAATTATGATCTCTCTGTTGGGCAGGTGCCAAAATCAATCTGAAGACTTTCCATTTACACAGGAGAGGCCAACGTGAATATTTTTCAGCCAACAGAATATTTAATCAAATTCGAGATAGACTTTCGGGCTATCTAAACCTACCATCTGTAATAGGATATTAGTTAAGCTAAACACGTATTCAAACAGCGTAAAGAATAAGATGGGTTCAAAACAGACATTCAAACATCTGACCTGTATACATCAATAATAAATTTTAAGGTTTAAAGTCATTGTCACATAAAAGACTGATCTATTCCCTGCTATAGCAGGCCAGGCAGGATCGACTAACTGTGCACACATTCGTTTGTTTGTTTGCATTGAGCTGAAACAAATTTGATCATCGATTTTCAATAATAAGTGAGCTGAAATAAACTAGAGGGATATCAACTCGATAACACATCAATAATAATATCAAATGTTGCTGCCCTTTTTCTTACTCTTTGAATCTTGACAATAACCTAGCTTATTTTGTTCTGTTTACAAGTGATCTTCTTCCATTAGCTTGTTTAGTTCTGCGGCCATATTTTTCACAATTCCTCGATATGGTCCCGTTGGTTCGAATACTCGTTCTAACAGGTCACCATTACCAAAATAATTAAAGACATGGTCAATTCTGCCGTGAGATTTGGGAGTTAGATGGCGTTGAACAAGTTGATGTAAAAGCCCTTTACAGGCCTCCAGGCTATTGGTAAGAAACTGGCGATCAAATGAAAAATCCACCTCATAAAAACTGATGAACGTCATGGCTGAAGATCGAAATGTCTTTCTAAACTTATCAGCGATTATGATTTCTTCTTTGCTGAACTGGTCGTTCCTGTATAATATGCTGATCTTCACTACTATTTTAACCAGATTTTTGATAAGCTTTTCAGCTTCCTTTTTCGTTGAACCGTTGAGTTTGGCGATTCTGTAAAGGTTATCCAGTAGATCACCTGTCGCATCATCAACGAAAGCTTTTGCTACGTTCTTCGATGCCATTTTGCCGAGAATCTTTTTCTGCGCTCGCAGACCGAAGCTCTTTGAGCTGAAACCACCTCCATCCGCCATGTTGGTCTCGTCCTGTGAAATAATAGAATAAATGTACAGCTTACAATGGACGGAACATTCGTACAACTGCTACTGATCTTAATACAATACTAAAGCTAAAGACAAATCGAACTAATACCTCGGAATCCATTCTAAGGTCGATCAAACAGTCACATTTATATATTCAATTCAAAAATAAACACTTGCCAAGACATGTAAGCTTGTTTGAGCGGCGCAGTATGTAAAGCACCTAGCTCTGCACATTATGTATGGATGCTAGAAGACCGCAAACATTGGAAGTGTCTAAAAATCATGGCATACCTCTTACTGACCGTCCAATGTACTCTTGTCTGTACTCGGTTAACCAAGGCTTCTGAGGCAGCAATCTTGTGTGGCAACTCAAACATGCAAGTAGTTGATCAAAAAGTGAAATATACTACTATTCAACCCAGTCAAATATGATGGACAGCATAAAACGTCACGTGACTCAAAATGTCAACAGCGCTTTATAATGCAAAGATTACGATTTAATTGATTCCTATCACCATTACTTTACACTTTTACTTTAGGGATTTATCAAGTGCTTTGAATAAGGAATTTTTAAAAAAAATGGTATATTTCAATATAATAATGAAGGGTTTGCCGTATCCTATTTATTCCCTTTTAGCTAAGTACAGTTGTTACTGAATGTATGCTGAATGACATGTTAGAAGTGACATAGTTCAAGTCCCATAGGAGACTAAGTACACTGAATATGTTCCAGTGTTTACAGGGTTAATAAATAAGGGCGTAGCACTCTGTATATACTTGATATATGTACCGAATCGCGCTGACGGACGGGCTAACGCGCGCTCAAATTATCCCATACAAAATACATAAATGAGTTCTATTGTACATAGTACAGTATCGTGCTGAGGTTTAAAGAAAAATCCTGCAAGCAACGTATTTACCGGAAGTTTCTGTCTTGGCGGCACTACCCAACCAATCTGGTTCTCTTTCTCTGATTTGTGGGAGAATTGATTCTCATCCAGTAAAAAAATGAAAAAAATTGCCAGGCTTAACTCGAAAGCAGCGCAGTTTAATTTTAGAACCATGGTTTTGCGAGTGATATTTTTCCCCCCATGAAAGTCGTTGCAGCTGGTTCAGAGGGTCATAATGATATCTCTCACATGGAGTTAACGCTGATTATCAAATTACAATGAAAACTGAAAATAAATGAAAAAATCAAGCCTATTCTTAAATAATTTGATGGACAATAAGCTTCACTGAACACGGATCAAAAGCACAATACATGTAATTTCATTGAAAAATGAGGTAACCACTGAGACTTAGCGCGCATCATGCAGAGCTTTAATATTGGCGATCTGTTTTGGCCTAGCTAAAATATATTTGATGACAAGAAAGCCATATGATTGTTACATTGAATCGTGCAACTCTAGGCATTCACGAGTGTAAATCCATCGAAGCGCCCTTCTTAACACATTCAATCAACAGCGGTGTAGCGGAAGGAACTCCTCCATCGATCAGTTCTGTAGTGACGTAGGAGGCTCTTAAACCCTATAGCTTAGTATATGTATGTATTGGCTTATATCCTTGACTGACAACAATTTATCATTTATGGACCTAAATATCTCGAGGGTGTTTATCTATATGGATAGGGAAAAAGTTCTTTTTGAATTCGAATCAAAAGTTTTTGGAGTCAATATATCACTATCTGAATGATCTCATTGAGATGCTCTAATATCATTACACGTTGGCTTGAATCTTATAGCAGATGATTTTTTTAAACCTTAATGTTCTTTTTTTTCCCCTTTTATTCATGTTTTTACCTTTAACTGTCCACCTACACTTTGTTTTTTCGATATAAAGCATGACATGGAAACATTTCATCGGCCTTCCGACCACTCAACAGTTATGCGTATATACTGCAGTAATTGGCAGATGACTGACAATGATCTAATGTACTCATCCCCTAGCTCCGTTTCAAAAGTGTCTAGATGTCTCTTGACAGCCTCTACTTTATGGCCCAGATTCAGCACGCGAGCTGCCCGTATCATCGACTGGCAGTAAATACATAGAAAGTGGTGGTTCGAATTTTTTAAATATATTATCCAACTTTACAGGGGCGTAGCGAGGACCGAGGATCGGGGGGCCGGAGGGGTCAAAAATTTGGGAGAGCACGTGCCCGCTCCCTCCCTACGCCAGTGGCATTTACATCATCCACTGATCAGCCAAAAAAATGCTCGATCCGAAAAATTTAGGGGGGGGGGGGGCGATTGCCCCCTTGCCACCCTTGTTACGCCACTGCAACTTTATCTGTTTATTAAGACCAGATGTATTGACATGTTTTCTCGGGATGCCTGTGGTATGGTTCCCCATCCCTCCCCTCCCCTGTATGTGATATCACGGACGGCATGCATCATGGGAAGCGTCTTTTCAGTGAGTAAAGACGAAACACGCGAAATACAACAAAAACTATGGATCTGTAAAATGGCTAAAAACATCCTGACTTATGCTAAATGATACTACATCACTCTGTCAACATGGTAGGTTAATAATACTCTATTTACATGACTTTTTTGAGCCTTCTTTTGTAATATAAATTGAAGTATTTCTTGGTTTCCACACACGCAGTCTTGTTTAGCGTAACCTCAACACCTCTGTTGTTGTTTGGTATGATTTATTCCTCCTTTACAATTGTCGTCAAACAATGAATCATTCATAAGTCTTAATGTGCATAATCTGGTTGCGTAGCAAGGCTTTGTGTTGAGTCTGGTTGATCATGTCGTCTAACCTACACGAAGCCAAGTACTTGGGTATGTTACCTTGGAGATCACTATCACAAGTGAGTTTACCTTGCCTCTTTAGTTAGGACGAATACCATTTAGGACGTTCTTTAATTGCCTTGATTCACAGTTTTATCAATTCTTTAATACATAATGTTATCGTATGATGGAAGAGAATCATGATACTCTTCATGTGATTCCTTCAATCAGCCATGGTAAAATTATACATGTGGTTTATCAACATTGAATGTTGAAATAAATGATGTAAGTTGCAATCAAAGTCTGGAATATTCTTCTTGATGAATTATGTAACTTAGTTATCTAGCTGGCTTCAGGTGAACGTCAGGGTACACATATCAATAGATATCTAATAGATATGTATAACAGACATCAAGTCTATACAGGTAGTAATAGAGTCTTCTTGCTGTCTGTGATCAGTTTGTTTTATATTTGATATCATTCTGTTGATTCACCTAACGGCCCAGATAAACCAGATGAATGTATTAAAGGTATTATCTTCATTGTTGTACTAAAAGCATTTGTAATCCTGTGAACTGATTAAAAGCTTTAAGACCCAACTAACTGATGGGACTTTCAACTATTTATTAAATGTTCAATTGTTGACATTCTATTTAGCTGTATTAATTATTTGAGTCCAATGACATGGAAATGCTTGAATGTTTGTAGCTTTTCCAGTAATTTTTACAAGAAAAGCATGTTAATTATAGACAGGATATGATCGGCTGTGACAATAATTGAAACCCTTAATAGCCTAGATGCTGATTTCTTGTGACAGATATGCAAAGTATTCAGATTTATGAAAGCTATTTATTATTGCTGTAGAGAATATAGAATACTGAATGGTTTTGTTGTGTTGTCAATAGTGACCAGATATCATGAGTCCCTTGCCTGTGTGGTGTACAGGAAAACAAATGATGGTAACGATGAAACATCTTAAGACATTACCAGACTCTAGAGAGAACAGCAGCTGTGAAAGTGACATTGACAGACAAGAACTGATTGACAATTATGGCAGCGAAAAGTATCTTAGCAAGTGGAATCTAGATGTGGATGTTGCACCACAACACAATAATCACAACAAACAGAGGTAAATATTTTCTATAATTTAGAAACCAAAATTGGCAAGCATAAAACTAGTCAGAAAATGCATGAACCCTGATATTATTATCAACGAGAAGGGACCTAAGAATAATTGATGCTGTACCATCTGTGCTGGTGTAGCGGTTAAGGGTTTTTGATTGATCAAATCATTAGTTTGCACAAGATGATGGGTTCAAAAATGTTCCTCATATGAACAATTTTTTTCTTATTTTATTCCCAGTGAAAATGAACAGCATCATTTGACAATAGATGATGATGATGGTGCATCATTAGTGTCATACAATAGTGTAAGAGATGCAGGAACACCAGTCAAGAACACAGCAAGCTATTTACCATATCAGATACAGCCAACAGTTCAGCACGTCACTGTAAGTACTTGAACATCATATAATTATTCACAACAGGTAGTCTGCACCATTACAGTTATGGGATCCTTCCATTGCATTTCCCCCCTATTCAGTGACCACAACAATCCTCTTCACAACAATCAAGGATAACTTCTCCATTACACAACTGAATCCATGCTATGGTGGTAAGGCTTATTAATTCCCCTCAATTGATTGTTGTTTTCATATCATAGCTATGGCAAGGCTACAGTGGGAATATATATTTTGATCCTCTCAGATGTCAACCAATGAGAATAAACAGCTCAAAGCCTCATAAGCAAAAGCCCAAGGACAGCAAGAGTTATCGTAAGACCAAGTCCTGTAGTCCATCCATGGAGGTACTGACAGCCAACCACTACATTTCATCTAGTGCTAGTTCTTTTCATAGTTTAGGAAGTCTTCGGTTTGCTTCAAGAGATGAAAAGAGAACAAATGCATCATGCGTCTCTCATTATGGTAGACTACACAAAGGATTTAGTGATGGCAAAGTAACAGAGCCAAATCATCATCATCATCATCGGCTTCGCTGTGATTCAGCACCAGAGTCACTAGTAGTATCTGGGGGTCACCTGAAGGATGTGTCTTCTGATGCTATTGATCATGTCTTCAAACACAATATCAAATCAAGATTAACATCCAAGAGTAAGAACAATTTTCCAAACTTAGTTATTGGGCATAAATGTGATAATGAAAGAGTTACTAACAAGCAGGACAATCAATTAGAATCCTCCACTAATCTACCACCTGTGGAAAGTGTTACAACCAGTAAAGATGTGATAGAGCCCAAACCAGTTTTTATTATTCCTTTTGGGGCGTTAGATGACCCAGTTGAAGGGCACAATAACAACAACAACAACACCACAACCAACAACAACAACAGCAGCAACAAACTTGTTGGTGAGGCTAATAGTAAAAGAAACGCCAACAAAAAGAAATCCAAGTTCAGTGATGCTGCAGTGTTGAATGACAGTGCTGTCAATGTTCATGCAGAGGGTTGTAACGAACCTGGACTTGGTTTATCGGTTATCATGCCTTCAGCAGAAAGGGAAAATCTGGATGAAAGGGGCTCGACACAACATGTAGGTAGGACTAGGGATGTCAATACTACAGTTCAACGAGAAATTAGTGACTCTTCTCTTAGTAACTACCTACAAGCCATGCCAACTCATCTCTCAAAACAGAAGAAAATGATACCTAAACTATCTTATACAAAGCGAACTATGGACATGGTTCCTGGGCCAATGTCAATGAGTAGCATGACTGACAGTGATCTAATGATTTCAAGTACTACTGCTCTATATGGAGGCTACCTTCCATCAACACGCACTACTGACACTCAGTTGTTCCGTGCTGAACGAAATTCAGCATCAAAAACAAGAGACACTAATTCGTCAGGATCACTGGATCAGCAGAGATTATCTAATACTAAGCCGCGAAAAAGAAACAGTAACAAAAATATTCCCACTTCCAAACAGGATAGTGACAAGTGTCATCTACCAGTTATTGGATGGCACGTTTCTTGACCTACACATATATTCATTTTACACTTAGCCAGAACTGTACCCCCTTCTATCTTCTCGAACGCGCAACCCATACATGCGGATTATACACGCGCGCACACACTTTGTTTTGAAGGCTTTTTTTTTTGCTCCCAGTATTTTATATAGTGATTGGGAAAAGTTGGTCCAATTTCGGACTAAAGTGGACTACCAGGTAGGTTTTGTATGGACCAATCCTTGGTGTTTGGACTTATGACAGATTAGTATGGTCAATAGTATGGTCAAACAGATATGCCATCAGTGATCCAAGACTCGGTACCGTATCAACCAAGTAGTGTTATTTTTCTTTGGGTGCATGTGTGTACTTACAGATAGGCGTGTATATAGTATAAACTTTCTAAATAAAATACAATTAGATAATTCTATAGTTACTTAATGTTATTGCGTGGCTGCAATATATTGGATTTGCGCTTGCGTACTCCTGTAACTTAACTCGATGGATTACCCGCTGATTTTCGCAAGTAATGCGCGCAATATCTTTATGTGTGCCGCACCATTTTAAGATCTTTCAGTTGTTGGAAACACAGCTTACAGCTTGTGTGACTCCAGCGTCTTTCATGTTGCGTACTTGTTGTGTTGATACAAGACCTGATGTACCATACTAGCATATGCAAACACGCAGTGTGTCCTAAGGAATCCCATGTCATATTATATGATCTGAAAGCTTAGTCGCTATTCATACTGGCATATGCCAACACGTAGTGTGTCCTAGTGTATCCCATGTCATATTATATGATCTGAAAGCTTAGTTGTTATTCATACTGGCATATGCAAACACGCAGTGTGTCCTAGTGTCCTGTCATATTATATGATCTGAAAGCTTAGTCGTTATTCATTGGGGATTATGTCATTTATCTTCGGGATATTTCAAAGTACACAATACAAAGTGTTCAGTGAAGCATGCCGGTAACCACTAACAGTAGTACACTGTAACTTGATCTTGGCAGGCGATGTTTAGACAACGTGTAGAGTCTTACGAACGCAAAACAAGATCCACATGGGCAACAAGAATAGTACAGAAATACCACCAACCATCCTTCCTCTAAACAAAGTTGTCAAAGTTCATCTTGTACCAAAGTTTTTGACATCTGACGGCACAAGGTTCGACAGTAGATATTGTATGATGGTAAAGGTGACTGAACTTGATTCAGTCTTGGATAAACAAAGCTCGCAACCAGACCTAACAACCTTGACACAACTACTTTCTGCCAACGTAGAATTTCGTCAGCGCAGGTTTAGTTTAGTAGGAAACAGTAAAACAAATGAGCGGAACTTAAGAACCAGGTCAGTGACTCTCAAACACACTGATATCGAAGTGAAACAAGTAGTGGTAAACAAAGAAGAATCAATTCGAATATCGGGGACATTTCTTAGAGGACTGGCTGATTTAAACACACAGACATTTGACTTGATACTTTGCCCTAGCCAGCTGATCAACACTGCCGACAATAAGGAATGGTTGTTAATGGGTACATTGTACACTAAGGCTGCTGATTCCAAACATGAACATCGGTGGCGCGCTGCTGTAAGAGCAAGTCTTGATTAAGATGATTATCTCCTGACCGGGCTCCTGACGGATTTGATATTTAAACCCGGACGATTTTTTCAAAAATGATGGGACCGTTTGAAATAATTTTAAGAAGACTTGAAAACAGTAAGTCAGTTGCTTAAAACGTCCGTCGGAGATTATATAATCAGGGTAAAGTTTAGATAACGTACAATCAGACGATGAAAAGAAGTTCGAGGTATTAAATTTCATGTTTCTATTGTCAGGTCCTGAACTTTTTACGGGATATACACTGATCACTTACTAAACTGCGTATTCACAAAAATCATGAAAGTCATTTCATCGAGTTCGTACTTCTTTTTTTCTTCAATTTATTTTATTTTATAAAACCATATTAACGAATAACTTCGGCAGACCACTGGAATAATGGATGGGTAAATATTCATTCCAAAAATACAACTATTACCATAGCAACCAATCTTTGTGTAAATCCCAATACTTGTCTGATTTCCACTTGGAAAATATTTAATAAAACGTTTTAATTAATAATGTTGTTTTATTTAAGGATTAGTAATTAAATTTGCAACACTGCATTTACACATAAGTGATGATGACAATAACAAGCCCTGTCAATCAATCATTTGTCATGATAATCAATCATAACCATCATAAAATCGATCCAAAAATGCTGTTTTATTGGGAGTTTCTGTCTCCTTGAAATAGCGCATGATATGTGTTCTCTGCTTCCAGATATTGTGTGTTTCCTCTAGTTCCATCTTGCCCTAAAAACAGTTACGGAATAAGGTATCATTTTCAACACTTTGAACTGTTCCTGTCCACCCTGGATGAAATGCTTGTTCATCACAAATACCCCCCCCCCCCCCCAGCACCATATAAGGTAACACCCAACAATAAACAAGTTACTAGTACTCAATTATACACTTTGAGGGAGATGGATTCTGTGAGAGTTAACCATTTTACACTAAGACCCAAACAAAGTGGGTAGGCCAGAACATACTCACTTTGTTGGTGCTCTCCCTAGTATTATGGGGTCAGTAATGGGGTGGATCCAGGGGGTGTCCATTGTTATACCGGACACCCCCAAATAAATGTCAGGTGCAAAAGAGTCAGATCAGGATTATTGATGACAATAGTATATTATGAAATGTACATGTGATCGTACCATACTAAATGGACTCTGAAAAAATTCTGAGCCCCAGATGGGAATCGAACCCACAGCCCTCTGTATGCTAGTCGAACGCTCTACCACTGAGCTGCTGGAGACTCTAATGGTGAGTAGGTCATTAATGTGGGTTTAATTGTGACACAAATTTTTTCTGAGTCCATTCAGTATGGTACGATCACATACATATTTCATATTCCATCATCATATGCAAACCAATATTATCAAATAGTATATTATCACTTTTTTGATTTCTGACAACCCCCTTACAAATTTCGGGATCCACCCCTGAATAAAAACAGGTAAAACCCTGGACAAAGAGATCTAAGACATGATTAGTTATATTGAGGAAATGTGCTGTGACCCTTTTTATGAACAGGAAATAGCCATGCCTCTCTGATGACATCTAGTCTGAACCAATCAAAGAAAGACACAAACTCACACCAACCAATCAGTGCATTTGGAAAGGAAACCCATACAAAATCTACACTTTATCTAGGCAGACACATCTGTGGATGATTTAAATAGCTTATGTACCTTTATAATCAACATATCTATCACTCGTAGATCCCTCACATGAGCATTTTTCATGAATTCTTCTCGGACCTTTTTATGGCCTGATTTGACGGTGATATCCAAGGCAAATGCTTGCACAGCATGAGGAATCTAGTACAAAGATAACAAAGCATAAACATCGTCATGTATTTTATTTGTAGATGGAGAGCCCAGACCTAACTGTCTTATAGATAAAGAAGTGACTTGATTCAGTAAGACGTCGGCAAACAACAACGCTAAATAGTGTTATTGGAGTAAAATACGTGGTTAAGATATACAAAATATAGTACCTCTCTCCACCATGCTCTGTAAAGATTAAAAACCCTTCTTCTAGCTTCACCAGGAGTGGTAGAAAGAAGTGGTTTAACAACAGCTCTACCGATAGTCTTGGTTACTTGACTGGACGCCATCTTGTTTATCAAGCCAGCAAAGCACTATGGGTAACACAGGCAACCCAAGCTCTGTTTTAGCATTTTCACTTTTTATTTATTTTATTTATTATAATCTTTATTTTACGAGGGTAACATAATTAACCTCCTAGTTATCTAACTTATGGCCCTTGAAAGTTAAAATATATATAAAACTTCAAAAATACAAAAATAATATACGACGTAACAATAAGATTGGGGGGCAACAGAGAACAAAATATGAATAAATAGATAGATAAATAAATAATAAATAAGTAATGAAGCGACACAGCATGACTCCCAAAAAGGCATTTGAAAAATCACAAAACAGCGCTTGGGTTGCCTTGGTTGTTGACCCCAGGTTTACCCAGTCCCATGGACGTGAGGCCATGTGAGTTTGGAAGGCCGTGGATGGAAGTCATGAAGCGTAGAAGAACATGGATGGATGTTGCTCAGTCTTTTAAGCTTTTTTAAGCAGCCAGCTCTCACAGAAGGCAAAGGAAAGGCAACTCAATAGACTTGGTAAGTCATGGACACTTTATTTATAGCAGCAAATTAGTGTAATTTCTGCAAAGCAGTAAACAAGTTTGTACTTTTTATCGCACTGTTCCAGGTATTTTCTGGTAAGTGTTGAGGGAACTGTAAGCTTATTTAGAGGAAAGGTTATTCATTGTTATGTTTTAAAGTTTCTCGTTTACTCTAAGGTTATCCTTTTCATTCGGTTTTCGTTATAAGATATTTATACTCGTTGAAGTGTTATTGCGTGACGCTACTTAATTTTAATTATATTATGCCAATCTTCTGTTCAATGATGAATCGAGGTAGCACGTTCTTCTTCACACAGCAGTGAATTTTATCCGGTGGTGTTTCTGTTTAGAAATTATTACTGCACTTTATTTATCTCCTTCATTTTTATTTATTTTGTTGGAATTCCTGACTGTTTATTTACAACCGGTAAATGTCATGTGTAGATGTTCGCCTATGAACTTCATATCTTCAAGCCAACCTGTAATTTTTTTTATATTATAAATATTGAATGATCCTGGCCTGGGTTGTCGCAACGCGCGTCAAAGTGAGCGGGAAAATATAGGATGTGACGTCATCAATATCGGAAAATATTAGGTCCCGGACGTAGTTCGTATGAAAAAACCGAGTGGCTTATTTCCCAGTAAGTCTTAGATTTAAAACAATAGTGTCTATATGATAAAGGCTAATATATAATATGGGACCTTCTGTTCCATGATGAATCCAGGTATCATGCACGTTCCTCACGCAGCAGTGAATTTCATTTTATCCGGTAATTTTACGTTTAGAAATAATCACTGGACTTTATTTATTATTGTAATTTTTTTTGTTGGAATTACTGACTGTTTATTTTCAACTGGTTAATGCCATGTGTTCGCCTATTTAAATCATATTTGTGGTTCCCAGTATATGAATTCTTTCTATCACTTGTTCATTCATATTATTTCCACGATATTTTGAGACTGCATGGAGTACAGAGAGGTGTGGAAAGGTTGTCTGATACCATTATCTTCAACTGGAGAGATCTGTAAATGAGACTGTGGAGAGAGGTGTGGTAAGGTGTCCTGCAGTTGTCTAATACCATTATCTTCAACTGGAGAGATCTGTAAATGAGACTGTTGAGAGGGGTATGGTAAGGTGTCCTGCAGTTGTCTGATACCATTATCTTCAACTGGAGAGATCTGTAAATGAGACTGTGGAGAGAGGTGTGGTAAGGTGTCCTGCAGTTGTCTGATACAGTTATCTTCAACAGGAGAGATCTGTAAATGAAACTGTGCCGGAGAGAGGTGTGGTAAGGTGTCTTGTCTTCTGGTAGCGTTGCCTTCAACTGGAGAGGTTTTGTTAAGGAAGCAGTGACAGCATAATTTAAATATTGTTTTCAAGTACTGCTTAAAACCAGCTCGATAATCTTTCATAATCGTTCCATAGACTAAAGGATTGCAAGAACTGTGAATATACAGGAAAACCTCGGCAAAGATCAGCACTTGCTCAAAATGTTCGTACCGGTTACCCTGTCCAAAGTCCAACCAAAGCCATGCGATATGCTTCGGAAGCATGAAAATAGCAAACAGAATGACTATGGTTCTCAGGTTTTTGTTGATTTTTGAGTTTTCGCTGCAATGTCGTTGAACTTGGCTAGAAGAAGCATTAGCCATATTACTTATCCTAAATTGTTTACTGATTTTGAGCCGATAAGATATCATTGAGTAGGCAATAGTTATGATGATGAGTGGTAGAATATACTGGAGTGCAACTATTGATGCTGTGTAAACCTTTCTCATTTTATTACTGGGCCAGTTTTCCTTGCACGAGTCGCTCATTGGATCAGGAGCAGCTACAATGACCAGCGGTAATACACATAGCACAGCCGCAACCCATATCATAATAATGACAGCCAAAAGTCGCCTGCCCTCCAGTTTGGATGCTGTTGGTGTACAGATAACACGACATCTCTCTATGGCCATACAAGTCAGTGTGAATACACTGGTGAATAATCCCGATGTCATAAAAGGCCACAAGAACTTACAATGAAATATCCCAAACGACATAGGATGTACCTTCTTGTAAAAGTCTACAGGGATACTAACGAACAACACCAGAATGTCACCAAGGGCAAGGTTAAGGATGAAATAGTCGTTGATTTTACGTGTGGGTTTCTTTGTCTTGATAATCAAAAGTACCAAAACGTTCCCGACACCACCCACGACAAAAACAATGACGTAAAATACCAGTTGTGCAACAGAGATAATCTGCAGGGCGTCTTGTTGGTCTGTCGTCCCATTCATGCTTGGAACTTCATGATATGTGCTACAGACATCTCTTTATTACAGGCTGAAAATGAAATCATCCGAAATAGGATTATTCGAATAAGCAACAGCATTCCTAGATCCTCTCAAAATAACAAATGTTCCGGCCTGAGTTTCAAGAACCTTTGATCACAGAAACTGATCGTCTGGCTTTTACAGTAGCTCGTTTCAAGGTTGATAAATTAGTTTTTATCCTACAAACACCTGCCTGTGATCAGTGACACTTATACTAACCCAACATGTCAAGCAGTATTACTTCAGTTTCATCCGCCCCCACGATTAGAATAAAACTATCCCCAGAATTCGATTGTTAAATTAGTTTTTGCCATTTTTTTCTTCTCCAAGATGAATGATTTTAGGTGTTCTTGATGTACTGACCCATGAAGGATCATCATATCTGTCATTCTGTATATGAGTGCCGGCGGCGTACGTAATGAACATGAAGCATGAACATCAAAGAAAGTAACTAGTGAATCAGCTGCGAACAATTTGCTATTAACCAGATATTTTCTTGTTCTAGTTATTCGACTAGATAAATAGCAGTTTTTATTCCAGAAATGAAAGAAAGAAAAAAGTCTACCACCTACCTCAGTCTGTGAATCGGCAAATATTCAAGTTGTCTTTGTTAATTTTAAAATTTCGAGAGAGAGAGAGAGAGAGAAATAATCTTTTTCCTCGACTTCAAGTCAACAATTCTAGTTATACTTACTATAATATTATATCCCACCTCAACTCTATACTACCTCTCATCAGTTCGAATGCATGGAGTCAGGACTGATCCAGGAATGGAAAGACCAAGAGATTCGAAGTGACTGGTGATCGATTTAGCTTACCGTTGACTATCCTTGCAGTTTTCCTTGTTTTCATATTCATTTCTTCATTCAACTCGTTTTCACCAGCGAACTGTGTCGTCTATAGATGTTATTTGATAGGATTTGAAGTCAGTGCAAACCTTTGATCAGGTGAATTAACTTGGTGAGTCAGCCGATACTGATTGGACGCTTCAGTAGATTAAACAAACTCTTTTATACATTGTCTAGCTAGTATAATATTGATTACTTCTCTAGTAAAAGTGGCAAGTCGCACGGTCTCGCACCATCTTAGTTTGCGAATGGATTTCCGGCAAAAGCTAATCAAACTGTCCAAGGATTTGAGATCAACTGAACCCCAGCAATAAACAGGCTCATATGCAAACTCGATATTAAACACACATTGTTTTTTTCCCCCAGAGATATTTGTTTAGATACTCGATCGCTTTGTTCTCGTTTCTAGAGCCAGAATAATTTTGTTTTATTCAATATGGCATGTCATCTTGCTGACAGTTTTCTTTTATTATATATCAAAACTAGATGAAATACATCCCCAACCGGATTTGTCATTTCCCAGACATATTTCATGTCCTTGACAGCGAGTTACCTTGTCAATCGATGCACAAAACTTTCTCGTAATAATGATAGACTACTGCATAACATGACGCTAACCATAAGGTATTGAAAAGTCTGTCTGCTTATGGCTTCATTTCGTGACGTAAGAAGCGCACGATCAGTGTCCATCGTAGAGCCTGCGTTTCTCCTGGTCAGCACCAAGACGAGATTTAGGATCAAACTGCATGCTCATACGCACTCGCGCATGATACTCACGCGCAGTTTAAAACATTGATGAGGTCATTTAATCTTGTAAAGTTCAATAATAAAAAAATAATGGCAACAGTAACAATAGTGTTTTTGGTGCTAAACCAAGAAAACCACCGGCTTCGCGGGGAACGAAATCATTAATAAGCACAAACGTATTAAGTTGCGCGCGCATAGTATTGACTGTGCAATATTTTAGATCCAGTGCATTTATCATAAAAATCGCATTGATATTTCTCCAAAAACTAGCATTTTAACTCAATATTTCAATTTCCCCTAGCAACGGTTACTATGGCAACATCGTATCCATGGTTTCGGCTCACGATGCAAACACTACTTTCGTAACAGACATCCTGTCAAAGTTTGGAGATATTTCAGTCGTTTTCTTAGGAAATATACGAAATTAAACTATAATGTTCGGTTAAGGCCTCTTGAGTGCATTATGTTGAGGGGGCATAGTGGTACTTAAGAAAAGGTCCCTTACATAATGATGGCCCACAGGTACCTTAGTACACCGTACCTGGAAACGTTCCCTAGGTACCCTACTTTCATTTTATGGTGTCAGACAAAATATGTAGAGGGTGTGGTACGTTTCTCAATTTCTAGGCCTCTTTTAGTAATTGGCTCCTAGAGTAACCGCTGTATTTCATGTTTGTATGGAACAGCATTATGAGAATAGCAAAACATAATATACCATCACTGTTTATTGTTGGTCACGTTTTTCCAGTTGTTCATTTTTCTTACATATATCATAGATCAAAAAATAAAAAAATATGCAAGTCAAGTAGATTTTGTTGACATAAACATATTCATTTATAGTTACAAAGTCTCATGCAGCTAGTATTATCGTAGTCTAAAATGCTCCCCTGTAATCAGGTTTAGTAAT
The DNA here is from genome assembly GCA_023349425.1 of Anthopleura sola. Taxonomy (NCBI): domain Eukaryota; kingdom Metazoa; phylum Cnidaria; class Anthozoa; order Actiniaria; family Actiniidae; genus Anthopleura; species Anthopleura sola. The sequence continues at coordinate 106,635 of JALHLI010000022.1, forward strand.
TCATTTCAAGAGATTGACAGTGATTGTAGCAAATTATTTTGATTTGATGCTTCAGGCATCTCTACACAGACACGTGTGTGGTTTTCCCGTTCAAATGACACTTTAGCCACCGCATCTGCAGAATTGACATTTACAGAGGATAGATCTACTGGTCTACCCATTTTATTCAGCCGTTCCTCTGCTACTTTCTCCATAATAGTCCTCATCTCTGGAAACTCGTCTACGACATCTCTGAAGTCTTCAGCATGTAAAACAAATACGTCACATACAGTCTGTGCTACTACACTAGCTGTTCGCCTTGCGTTTGTTAAGAGACAGATTTCTGCAACGATAAATCAAATTCATCAGACACGATATAAGATGCGATGTACACTAACACAGGACTCTAGGTACTTCATATGGCCTTATGAGGAAGATGCAATACAACATGATTATACTCTATTCATCAGACACGATATAAGATGCGATGTACACTAACACAGGACTCTAGGTACTTCATATGGCCTTATGAGGAAGATGCAATACAACATGATTATACTCTACCGCCCAAGTTCAATACTTGTTTTCGTCCCTCCCACGCACTATGTCCTACATAAATCAGCACAGAGAGACAAGATAGACTAATGATATATCTTTGGCCGCAATAGATTTGCACGTTTACAAGTGACACACAGCATCAGTCATTCTGTATTGGAAGCGTTACTGGCAGTAGAGTGATTTAGCATCAAGACACGAACGCCAAAGACGACGATGCGAGCGAATTTTTTTCGTACGCGCGCTGTTCTTCTCAAAGTAGTTGATGTCCACGACAGAAAAGACAGACCGCCATTTCCAGCGTTTTCATGTCATGTCGAGAACTTCAACCACGTTGAGAATGGCGCGCGCACGCAAAGAAAGGGAAAAAAAATGCGCTCGCACCGTCGTCTTTGAAGTTCACTTCTTGATGCTAAATCACTCTAGTGCTTGGACCGATAACGCAATAGTTTGTAGAGGACAAAGACGCAAAGGGGCCAGAAACTACTGGTTATATTTTTAAGATAAGTTCTACTTGTTACCTCCAAAATAAGAACCGTCTGTCAGTTCGTTGACTTTTTTTCCACCAACAAAAATATCCACAACTCCTTCTTTCAAGAAATACATCTCTGTTCCAAGTTCACCTTCTCTAATGATCTCATCTCCTTCCAGATAAACTTCAAACTTCAAGTTAGTGATAATAGCAGAAACGAAGTCCGTGTCGGCGTCCACAAAAAACGGAACTGATTGAACGAGATTCCTGCAGTTATAGTTGATAACTTTCTACGTTGAACAAAAGGTTATTAAAAACACCACTTAAAATATGATTAAACATCTGGTGCCCTAGAGTACTTGCAATCTGTAGGGAATGCATGTGTATTTGTTGGTGTGCCCGGCCCCCTAACGTGAGTAGTCTCATACGCAGCCGCTGCTAGGAACATCTCTACGTTTCTCTACGTTCTATGAGGGGATAGAACGTAGCAATGACCCCAGCAGCGGCTGCGTAGGAGACTACCTAAGGTGCCATTGATATTTATGTTTTAAAGGGTTTTAATCATCGTACCTGTCTAAGTGGTCTTGATATTTCTCCCAAGATCTTTTCTTCATCAAACATCTTCCCTTGAAATCTGTGTTCATAATACTTAGTAAATTTCTCTCTCAACTCCACTGGAAGTCTTCGATAAGCCATGTACTCTTCCACTTGCTGGATCTAAGAAACATCAACCATATAAATATTCGGCTTACAGATGAGTAATCGCTCAATGTCATTAAATGACCTTCGATCATTACTGGATTTGGTTGTGGTGAGGCACGTGATACTTGGCTTGGAATATTCGGCCGAGGTAGACTAGGTCACTCGAAATTCGCAATTAAAGAAGAAGCCAAGAAGAAGCCATTAATTAGTCGTACCAACCTTTTCTTTGAATTGTCTGGTAGGAGAATCCATTTGTTGTAGAAAACTAATACAAATAGCGATGAACAAGGCATAAAAAGTAGCACCAGTCATCATGCTGAAGATTGTCACACAAGCCTCGGGGATGTTTTGTGGAGGATGGCGACCATAACCAATGCACAGCATGTGCGACAGAGCTTTGAATAAAGACCAACAGTACTGATCACCCCAGGACGCATTCTGTGTGAGGAACCAGAACATCCTGTTACTATAATCGTAAAGGGGTTTGAACTGCGAGTCACTTACCACAAGATTATGGATGACAACCCATGAGTCATCAGGAAAGTCATGTATATAAGGAACCAAGAACTGCATGCATCCATTCCAGTGAGCTACCAGTAGAATAAGGCTAATAAGATTGGTAAAGCGAATCACAGATCGTGTTATATTCAGGATCTGTTTGAATCAAACAGAATGTTAATACTCTTAGTATTCACTGTTATAGGATTCGTTTTAGAGTGTAGTAAACAATACTTTCTAAGAGCCATTACAGTTCTAATTAACTGTCATTTTATCTAGAAGTTCTATCAATCGTATGTTTTAATATGTCTAACCTCTTCATATTGATGAACATATCTGACGAGCCTTGATATTCTAAGTAGCTTCAGTAAACTAAGAAGTTTTGCTAGTCGTAGTATCTTCAATGCACGTGATGCACCGAACAGCTTTGTTCCTTGTGAATGTGTAGCAGCTTCTACCATGTAGTCAAAGGGTAATGAAGAGATGAGATCAAGGAAAAACCAAGTCTTGACGTATCTAGAGAACATAAAACACAAGCACAATCATGATATGATTTATAAGGAAGCCTGTAGGCCTATATACACGTGTATATACCCACCCACCAAAACCGCTTGGTAAACAGTTATTGCACAGGAATCCCAACACTATATATAGCATTCTTTTCTTCTGAAAGTACTACCCTGAAGTTTAGTAAGAAAAAGGTTTCATTCATCCATTGCCTAAGATCAGGGTCTGGAAGGGTATTCGCGGGATCCGGGAAACGGTTAAAATATAGCGCGGGATCCGGGAAACTAGGAAAAAATCTTACGTGATTCGGGATAATGGCATCGGCCGTGACTCGGGAATTGCCGAATTCAATGTCCGGGATGCGGGATTTTGATTTCTGATTGTCGGGAAAACGTGAAAAATATAAATAAATAAAATAAAAATTCAAACGCCTTTGAACTGTTTGAATAATATGTTGAATGTGATGGTCGCTTACAAAGGTCAATGGTTGTCAGTTATTAAGTACAGTACTTCAATCGCAAAACTGACACGTTGACAGGCCAGTGTTTTCCAGCCAATCATTGAACATGATTGAATATAAGTGGCTATTGTCTTAGCGTGTCCGGAAGTATAATAAAAACATCGCTTCAATAAAGCATTATTGTTCACTCACTCATATCTGTCAAATCGTCAAACTGTCCACAGACGTAGTAGTTAGTAAGACGGTGATAAAGCAGACAGAGTATAGATTTAAAACCCCGGTTTAAATCGCGATGGAAAATGATGCCGGCTCTACCGTATCTACATCTACTACGGTGAGAGTTTTGGCATCATTTTTCCTCGCTCAAGAAGATTGCAAGAACGCACCAATTCACAAAGAAAAATTCAACGTTCCGGTGTGTTCAGCCAAACACAAGGACCTTTTTGCCTTTGTCAAACATTTAAAAGCGTTTACGGGGATTAATGAAATCGCCAAAAGCAAGGGCCTTGGCGAAAATGCTGAAGTCACGATTGCTCGAGTTCATACTCGGTCCACTAGCGGAATTGAAGTTTTTTCTATAAGGACCCAAGACGCGTGGAATCACGAGCTTGGCACTCTGATCACCGGAAACGGGATGCTTCAAGGTAAATATTAAAGTTATCATAATGTTTGATATTCAACCAGACTTTAGAAGTCTTCTTATTTCGGGTTAGGGATGGAGTTCAGTTACCACTAAGCTCTGTAAGCTGACTTTAGTGCTCTTATGTAGGTCAGTAGTTGATCTATTTACAAATACAATTCAGTGTTTGCCTGCTTAATGTTTAGGTATCCTGTGGATATTTATAAAACAACAATGAGGTATTTTCTCCCAAGTAGCCGCCAATGTAAACCCGTATTGGCGGCTCAAAATCGCAATAAGTTATAAATATTTTAGACTCTTCTTAGTAATCCAAGCAAATAAACAGGCAGCATATCTAATTCACGATTTTATTAAAGTTTACTGAATGCATTACGTTGCAGTTTCTGTTATTCAACGACTTACTGCCTGGGTGACTGGCACCCCTGTGCTCCAGCTCCTAACAAAAGCTGAGAATTCAAGTTCTAACCAAAATGCGAATAAAAGAAAGAGAAAATCTTCTGCCCTCGAAGATGAAACCATGTACCTAAAATTAAAAGAGGGAAAATCTGTAAAGCGGAACGACCGACAAGAAAAAGAGCTCCAAGAGTTACAAAAAGGTAGAGTATTGCATTGGGACCCATCATTCTGATCATTGAGTTCCAATTAAATGGGCATCAATGTTAACATCATATTAAATTATATGATGGCAATTTATAACGTTCAAGACGCACATGCAGGACTGACTGGGTTCAAATGACGTTTGATAAGCTTCAATGACTTCTTAGCTAGTCTCGCAGGTTGATTTTTTTTTATATATTTATCTTTTAGAGCTATGCAAGCTAGACAATACTACAACAACAAGTGGCCTAAAAGCCAAATGCGGGAAGTGCAGTGGCGAACTTGAACTACCGACTGACCGAAAATGGAAGGGACAGGTAGCCTACTTTAAACGAAGTAAGTAGTTGTACAACATTTCACGCATGTAACAATACCATTGTTGTGTTCTATTTCCTAAATGTCTAAAGTGATGTTCTTCTGTTTTAATAGAGCACTTCAATAAATGTTGTATGAAGTCCCTCTCAACCACAACTGAAGGACTGGAGAAACCTGATAATAATGGACAAGGCCTTTTTTCGAAATGGATAGAGAATTGCAGAGAGGCTAGTTCCACACCTGGCAGTCACGGCACTCAAGCTCCTGTCAGTTCTGTAAATGTGGAAGACACACCTTCAGTTAACGAAATTGTCTTTGATCCATTAGAATGCCAAGATGAGGACCTTTCTCAAACGTAATTACCATTACTTCATACGTTTTTATATCGTCCAAACCCCCAAACAGGAGTTTTATTTCCATTAGTTATTGTTATAAATTCATCATATTCATATTAATGTTATGTTCCAGAATGTAATCAAAAAACAAAAACAAACAAAAAACCGGGAAAAAACTTTCATAATGTTGAGATAGTAATATTGTAAATGTCACAGCAAGAATGAAAATATGACATTAAAACATTTTTTTTTCTATTTCAAATAGCATCTGCGATGTTGACTTGAAATTCAGCAATGTATCCCAGAGCGACGATGTTAGCTTTCTGAGTGACTGTGAAGATGAAGTAGCTTCTTCATCAATATGCGACATAGACGAAGATTGTTTTCTAAATACTTCAGATTCGGACGACATAAAGGATGATGATTTGATAGTTGAAGATTGCGAAGATAGTGAATTTGAGGACGGTGACAGTGACTGGAAAATCTTCCCTCTCACACTAGCAACGGCTGACGATGTTTGCATCAAGCTCAATAATCTTATTCAAAGTGGCAGAGTACCGAAAAACAGAATTATGTACAAATATCTAAAGGATACTGTACAGATTCTGATAAACTATGACCATAAATATGATTCAGATGTTGTTGAATTCTTCAATACAATTGAATATTTGGGCGGAGGGAGCACTGTGAACTTCTTAAGAGGCCCCATGTACCATGGACAGGGAAGAGGTGGGATGAGGAATCCAGATAATGCAGCATGTAATCTCGGTGGGCCTTCAAAAAGAACTCGTGATAAGTTAAGGGGGAGTTACACGACAAAGAGTGGAGTTTTGAAAGATTTACAACTGGCATTTCTAACCCTTGCAACGGAATCTTCGTCAGATATTCAACCATGTATCGAAACTGATATTGTTAAAGTAATAGGTGTGGCCCTTGAAAATGATGGTACTGCTCTAAAACCAGGAATTCAGTTTGATGACAGAAGCAAGACAAATGTTGGTTTAAAACAAGATGTTGATCTTAAATATGTTGTGAACAATCCAAACCCCACACCTGAGTTTTTGAGGACAAACATCTTGACTGAAGCAAATGTTTCCTTCGTTACTTCCCTTTGCAACAACCTTAGTATGCCCATAGCGGTTAATTACTTCACTAAATCAGGAAAAACAGGAGAAGAGATGAAAGACTTTTTTATCGATCAGGTCAAGATTCTTCAGATTTGCAAAGCTTGTCTCGGAAGTATTAATTCTGTCGACAATACAGTGTTGTCTTCTTCAGAAGATGTTTGTATCAGCTCATGTATGGAATGCTTAGATTTAGGCAAATTATGTCAGGTGTGTACTGATCAAAAGCAGCCTAGCCATGTACCCAGCCTTAGAGCTTGTCAGCGATGTCTTCATTCTGGAGAGCATTGCGTTCGTTCTGCAGTAATGGTTCTAATAACGGATTGCGAAGAAGGTAATAAAAAGGCGATGGAACTCATTACGAAGTTACAGAATGATGGAGACATTGACCCTGCGCTACAATATTTGGTCTTTCTTCCAGACAGTGTGCACGTAGGGAAAAGTTTGAAGTGTAGCTTTTGCAATTGGTTCATCGTCCTTAAAGGTGAGCGAAGCTGTTTGGCAGTCATTCAAGCCCTAAGGGATGACAACAATCCTGTCATCCGAAAGGCATTGCGACGACTGCTGCGGGCGGAGGATGTGCAGAATAAAGATCGCATGGCTGTCGATCCAATTTTACGACTCTCAAGTGAAGGTGTTATAAACACTCTAAGAGATGTGTCATATGCAGTACACCAGATTGTTCCTGAGAAGTATCGCTTTTCGGAGTCTAACAAAGTTGGAATGTATCCGCATCCTGTCGCTATCACCTGCGGCCAACAAGGGAAACTCCTGTTTGTTGACATTGATCCAATGAAAAGTACATCACGTCTCGTCGAAGCTGATCTTCACAATCCTGTCCGTTTAAAGATTCTGAAGCCCAGCTTGCCCGATGTTCGGAGTGTGTGTTACTTAAAGGATGTTGGAGCAGCAATTTTGTGTCAGCGAGATGTTAGTTTGCACGTCGTAGACGTAGAAGATAAAATCATTCTGAAAACGTCTCGACTTCGTGATCGAGCATCAGTGGTTGCTGAATTGGAGAAGCGACATCTCTCTTGTCAAGGGAATGTCAAGGAACTGAAGCAAAGACTAGACAAGCACCTCTATATGGAACGCCAGTCTCAACCAGATAAGACTGGGATACTGAGTTTGGACAAGGATTTGATACCATCCAGCGTTTGCTTATTAAGCAATAGCATGCTTGCGTGCTCCTCTGATTCTACTAGAGAGATTTACAGTGTCTGTGTTTATTCTAATGGACATGTTCTATGTGGAACAGTAAGGACAACATCACCTTATCCAGAAGAATGTGAAAGAATTGAAAGTTTGTGTCTCGGAGGTGATAATTCGCTTTTCCTTGCACACAGACATGGATTTTACAAGTACAGTATGGCTCAGAACACCATGGTGAGCGTTGTTCTTCAAAGAGGGGCCCTTCCATGCAAGAGCATACATTCAGTCGCTCCTCTTCCAGATGGAACCATTGTCTTTACTGACCAAGAGAGCAGTCAGTTGAAACAATTGCAACAAGGAGGATTCGTGAAAGTGATCGCTGGTACCGGAGAGCAAAGTAACAAGAATGGCTCGGGAAGTCATGCTGCCTTTGGTCAGCCAATGGGTGTGTGTACCGAAGGTCACAGCATATTTGTCACAGATGGTCAAATCGGTACCGTGAAACTGGTAACAACTATCCAAGGAACTGTCGAATTCCTTGAAAACCTTGGAAAGTTTTACAGTGCATTCTCCGTGCATTTTAAACATCAAAAATGCAAGCAGTATACCCTTAAAGAAGCGCACCAAATGGTAAAATCAGTGTCAACTTACTTCAAGTCGACGGTTGAAGAAGTCAAAGCTACTCTGAGGTCAAACAGTGCTACTAACGGCCCACAAGGTACTATTGCGGCCAAGACTGCAACATCACTTACTCTTGTGGAGAAAGGGCTACAAAAGCTTGATACGAATTTTAGCAACTTGAATCCCACCTTCAAGATCAAGCCTGAAGTATGCCTTACACTTCAGGTAGAGAATGTACATGCTATTAGTCACGTCAAACATCCTACCTGTACTGTGCTAGAGTATGCAAGAGACTTCGGCAACACCATGCACGAAGCATTAAAACGCACAACGAAGTGGTCTGCCTACTACTTTACTCATCCGAAGTCGTATTATCCTGTTCCTCAAAACAAAATTGGTTTGGAGAACATACCAAAGATGAAAGCATTACCTATTAGGCCTATGTCTAAATGTGATCAGGATATCATGCGTCAGTGGGCGCGCGAGCATGGTAAGGCCGTACGACAGCAAACCGTCCGCCAGAGCAACACAAAATATGCAGCAGGAACTCTTCCTCTGCATATGTATCAGAGAGAATTGCCCATGGGAGATAGGGTCAACCATCCTCAAGACTCCGAGTACGACTCTGATTCGTCCGATGAAGAAGCAGAAGAAGAGCAAGATGAAGATACACCCATTGAAACGAGCGAGGGTGTAGACTGTGTAGAAATCGATTACACACCGGTGAACTTTTTGTCAAAAACAGTATATACACGTTCAGGGCGGGCTGTTACCCTTTCATATCGAGCCCTTTCTTCATATTAAGGTAATGCTTTTTTTTGAAGTTCGTAGAAAAAAAAAAAAAAAAAATTAAATGCGGGATTCGGGAAACGATGGAAAAATGTGGCGGGACGCGGGATTTCGGGAAAAAATGTAGCGGGATCCGGGATCCGGACCCCCCCTTCCAGACCCTGTAAGATAACAAATGTGGTCTTACCGTACGGCAATAGCCCTGGGTTCTAAGATAAACTTGTTAGGAGAACCATGGACCAGCACACCGGTTCTGAAGTTAAGTAAGATATCCAGAAGAAACGTTGCATCTGAGATAAAGTAAAATACTTGCAAACTAAAGCTTATCCCGTCTCCGAAAAATGATATGGTTACCGGCAGGACAAACATATTGATCATGAGCAGCAGTAGCACCCAGATGTCCCAGTTTAATCTGCAATATAGAAATATCAATATTCCTTTAATTGTTATCGATTCAGTACTGATCATTGTCGTAGAAATGCCACCATCAACTATTAATCCGACAACGCGGGAGCCTCCACTATATTTCCTTATTTTAACAGACAGATTTTATCTTACTGCATGATATAAAAATATATGTCTGGTTTTCTTCAGCCTCAAAGCGAGTAGCTGTTTAAACATTAAGAAAAAGAAACCATAGCAAAGAATTCAAAAAAGGAACAATAACAAAAAACGACGAGAGTACACTCAAAGAAAGTCCTAAGGGAAAAGAGAATCGAGAGAATCTAGCCATGCAGTGACATAATTAGTTTTTTATCTCGTAAATTCTAATTCTGACTAATGCGCACAACCTTGTAGGTTCTGTTACGTCTCTTGTGTATCAAATGACTGCAATAGTTATTATTCAAAGTATATCTTCAATCATTTCCATTTCGTTGTTTATCAATCCATGACGTCATATTGATTGTTTTTCTATATGTTTCCGATAATTGAATAACGACAGGTGATGAAAGAAGATGTTGCAGCTGATTTGTTATAACACATCAGTTTGTTGATTTTTTCAAGCAGCTATGTTGTGGAATTATTAGCCTATATTTATTTATTATTCAGTTAGCAAATATTAATATTATTATCACCTGCGCTTATCTGTCAGTCTGAGGAAGATCGTCCTCAGTCTGCAGGTAAAGGATGGAAGACTACATAAATAGTAAGCGCCAAGATCAGCAGGACGCACGTCCTACAATATCACACCGACGAACGAGTCAATATTCAACACTCAAACCAAAGCTGTGCTTTTTTATTCCACAATTAGAAAAATATTATTATTCAAGCATTTTGATTTGTCGTATGATATCGTGAAAAGAATATCTCAAAACTTCAATCTAAACCATGGTTTTAATTACCAATAGACAACACTTTGATCTTAGTTTGGAAGATGGTGAGAATCATGCCGTGCGCGTTCATCAACTTCTAGTATTAGCCGGCATAAACAGATAAAATAACATTTACGATGCGATATACGTTCATTCGAGAGTAAAATAAATGTTTATGTTAACAAAAGCAAATAAGATTTTCCAAGGTGTTTTTCAAGAAACATCCATGACGGTTATATTTTAGTATTCTATAATTCATCGTTGTTGGCTATGAGTGTGGTTGGTTAATGAAAGAGAATTTGCGCTTCTTAATTAAATCAATCTTGTAGAAAATTCTTCCAAGCACTTCCGAAAAAGATTTGCATTCAATGAATAAGAATGTAGTTTAACAATGAATGAATCAATCACCAAAATCTCTTCTCCATTTTACATTCCATTGTTTTGACGCGATTCTATTTTATATTCACAGTGACTGGGGAAAAAATCTACAGTTTTTGTGTTGGATGATTCGATCAATAAATGGGAATAAAAGACAAAGAGATGAAAATGAAAATGAAAGGACATATTATTTAACCCATTACTGATCAAGTAGGTGAAGGACATGTCAATACAAGACATTTTATTGTCCCATTCCACCGCGGTCAGCCAGCCAGCCTAGTTCTATTATCAATAGTTTACTGACCTGAATGAACTGGTTGGATGAATTACAAATCCTGCTTTACTGTATCTCTCTTGCTCGTCTTTCATTGCTCTCTTACTTCCAAATACTTTCATATTCATTCTATTGTCCATAGGTTGTAACCAGGATCTCAGTACCATGTTGATTGTATTTGTTACAGATGGTTCCATTACACTCAGATGTGGGGCACTCGCAGAAATATATGTAGTACTTGCTAACTCGTGCTTTTGTCTGACATGTTCTCGTACACTTAACGATCTCCTAGGTTTCTTTACTCTGTGCGACGAACCTCGAACCATTTCTTTTTCTGTCTTGTCCAGTAGATCGTCTTTGTTCGAAATCGCCTTCACATCTTCTAGTTCTATCTTCTCGATGCTTGCTGTCTTACTAGATTCTTGTTCGATCATTTCAGTCTCTTCAATATTCACTATAACTGCTTCAATAGGTTGCTGCTTGTCTTCTTTCTCTGTCTCAAGACTACCGGCTTCTTGATTTTCTTGAGCCTCGATATTTTTCTCATTTTCCGGCTCAGTAGAGTTGTCAATATTTTTTCCAATGTCGCAGACGTCAGATAAATTCTCTTCCTCGGTGCTTGGAATATCTTCATGCATTTCGCCGCCACTACTCTGCACATCCATTGGAACTCTACTTTGCTGTAATCTTGAAATAATCACTCATTATTCTTCAAGATTCAACAAACGTACTTTCCATAATTTGGCCATTTTTGCTACGATTTGCAGTGTTTCTGGTATTGGCCGTAAGTCATCATTTGAAGGCTTTAATTGCAGAAACCACACAAAGAGTGTGCTGGAAAACGAAACCTGTCACATTATTGTGAGTTATTTTGCTTCACGCCAAGAAGGGATTTGGAAGATCAAAGAGTCACAGCCAGGTTCCAACCAACCAAATATTTTTTTAATCCAATGACGTAGAACTGCTGTGACGTCATCAATCCCATTTACCTTTGAAACCATTTAAAAGAGCGCGCGCGCAGATCCCCTTTATAACCAACATCACCTTAACGACACGCTCACATATTCTATATATATATAGAATCAGCTTCAGGAAGAATAAAACCAAAACATGATATATTCCATCCTGATTCTATTTTATTTCATTGCTTGAATTCATATTCTTCATTATTGTAAAAACACAAATCAATGTTCATTCCGGAAAAGTCAATCATATTTGGATTTAGCGAAAAAGGTCTGCTATAGAATGTCTCTTGTTATCATAATACAATATAAGATAATTGAATTACCTTTCCTTAGTCTTTACTTCATGATAGGAACGCGTGGGAGGCATAGCACCATCATTTTCTATTAACTAATTCCGGTCCCCCATGTGGGGGTGGGTAGGGAGACGTTTGTAGCTTTGGTTCTAGAGTATAATGCGATAGCTATTACTAATTGAGGGTGGGTAGGGAGACGTTTGTAGCTTTGGTTCTAGAGTAAATGCGATAGCTAGTACTATGTGGTGGTGGGTAGGGAGACGTTTGTAGCTTTGGTTCTAGAGTAAATGCGACAGCTAGTACTATGTGGTGGTGGGTAGGGAGACGTTTGTAGCTTTGGTTCTAGAGTAAATGCGATAGCTAGTACTATGTCTGGGTGGGTAGGAAGACGTTTGTAGCTTTGGTTCTAGAGTAAAATGCGACAGCTAGTACTATGTGGTGGTGGGTAGGGAGACGTTTGTAGCTTTGGTTCTAGAGTAAAATGCGACAGCTAGTACTATGTGGTGGTGGGTAGGGAGACGTTTGTAGCTTTGGTTCTAGAGTATAATGCGATAACTAGTACTATGTAGGGGTGGGTAGGGAGACGTTTTATCACTATGGATTAAGAGTTGTCTTTCTCAGGCGAGCTTTTTCTTCTTTGCGGGTATCAGCTGTAGACCTGTCTTCAACAGTAGTATGTGATCTTAAATAGAAATGGAAAAGCAATTAGTATTGAGCAAGACTGGTTGGTACAAATGCATGCTAGCGCTAGCGAACGAGCGAGTTTTGTTGATAAGAATCTAGCACGGCTTATGTGTAGTGGTTGTATATTGCTTCATTCTTCGTGTTCCTTACCTTGAAACTGTGTAGAATTAAACCATTAGACATCAAGACAAAACACATGCGAAATACAAACAGACAGTAAATATAATGATAAACATGACGTCATGGTTGCTATGGTTATGCCATACAGTATTACATATTGGATGATATTTGTGTTTACTGGTAATGCTTTGACAATAATATCATAATCAATCATATCGGTGCCTTTAAGTACGGTCTACTTGGTCAGGGATTATTTGTATAATATTTTTACTCATATTTTCTAAGTTGTTTTGGTTCGTCTTAAGGTGCCAGGATAAATATCTAATCCATTCACGTATATTATATTAGTATGTTGTCAATGGAAATATTTTGGGATTTTTTTTTTTTGGCGTGATGGACATTGAAAAAAATCTTGCTGTAGGATGTACAGGGTATACTTGCTGCTGGGTGTACTGGGTGTACTTGCTGCTGGGTGTACTGGGTATACTTGCTGCTGGGTGTACTGGGTGTACTTGCTGCTGGGTGTACTGGGTATACTTGCTGCTGGGTGTACAGGGTGTACTTGCTGCTGGGTGTACTGGGTGTACTTGCTGCTGGGCGTACTGGGTATACTTGCTGCTGGGTGTACTGGGTGTACTTGCTGCTGGGTGTACTGGGTATACTTGCTGCTGGGTGTACTGGGTATACTGGCTGCTGGGTGTACTGGGTATACAGGTTGTCGGGTAAAAGGGGTAAACTGGCTGCTGGGTATACAGGTTGCCGGGTGTACTGGGTATACAGGTTGCCGGGTATAAGGGGTATACTTGCTGCTGGGTATACAGGTTGTCGGGTATAAGGGGTAAACTGGCTGCTGGGTATACAGGTTGCCGGGTGTACTGGGTATACAGGTTGCCGGGTGTACTGGGTATACTAGTTGCCGGGTGTACTGGGTATACTGGGTAGACTGGATGCCGGGTGTACTGGGTTCGCTGGATGGGTACTTACGGGTACGGGTACTTTTGTGGTCATAACTGGAGCCAGTCATGCGCACTAATACATGACATGCTTGTGACCTTACTTTTGTTCTTGTTTTTCTTTGTTTTCTCAGATAATATGATGATGATGTAGAGGAAGATAGCTTCTACTATTAGACCAAGTATCGGCCACAAATGCCTGAGAGGGTCTGGAAAGGAAGGTAAGTGTATTCGAGTTAGACAACCCGGCTGTTATGGTATAAGCAGGAAGTACACGGTACACCAAACGATGGAATGGTTTCCTTTTTACCATTCAGTCACAACGTGTACATGTAGTTATGTCGTCTTCCACTCATATGATATCCACTCTATAACATCCTCGTATCTTTCACCCTGAGAAAAAACCGCTGACACTGATCAGGGACACTAATGTTAGATTATACCATATAAGGGCATGGCAACATACCTTTCACCCTGAGAGTAAACTGCTGACACTGATCAGGGACACTAATGTTAGATTATACCATATAATGCATGGCAACATACCTTTCACCCTGAGAGTAAAACGCTGACACAGATCAGGGACACTAGTGTTAGATTATACCATATAATGCATGGCAACATACCTTTCACCCTGAGAGTAAAACGCTGACACTGATCAGGGACACTAATGTTAGATTATACCATATAATGCATGGCAACATACCTTTCACCCTGAGAGTAAACCGCTGACACTGATCAGGGACACTAATGTTAGATTATACCATATAATGCATGGCAACATACCTTTCACCCTGAGAGTAAAACGCTGACACTGATCAGGGACACTAGTGTTAGATGATCTGATACAGCAGTAATAATCACCACGATCTTCATAATCTGTTTTATGAATTTCTAACTCAAAACCCTCGTATTTACTTTTTCTTGTAAACTTGTAACGCGTTTGCAGACTTTGATTAGAGTGACCTGTAAGAAGAGGTTCAGCCTATCAGAGCATGTTCAGGTCGTGACTGATGTACACTAGTGTGCTTACTTGTTTCGTTAAGTGTGATTACAAGGTTTTTGTTCCTTAGTTTTCTTTTCCACACAATCTTGATCGGGTTTCCTGTGGCGTTGCATTGGAATTCAGCTGCTTGTCCTTTTGTCCGAATGATTTCATTGTGTCTTAAATCCACTGCGCCAAACTTCGGTCTTACTGAAGTGTAATCAAATCACATTAGCGAAAAATGGAGGCAAGATGAGAACCAGTCCTGTGTCACTTTCTTTGGTTACCTGTACTCGCGTTTCCACAGGGTTTCACAGTACCATGCGCCATCTTTGAAAGGTAGCCGTGCCTTTCCATAATTTACATATTAGATAGAGAGCGGTTCATCAATGAATGTGTGAAGGAAATAACCCTGTTGCATTCGCTAGTTCAGTTTAATATTATTTACCTTGCACCGAAATAATCCCTGTAATATTATATATCCTCTGAGCGTGAAGCATGGATGTCAGTTTACACTTGTAATGACCGGCATTTTGTGGTTTGTTCATCGTTAGTTTAAGGTCTTTAAGGTTTCTTTCAGCTGTAGGTACTTCAGCGATACGTTCACTATCTTTAACCCATGCAATCGTGACCAGTCGTACTTTGAATGTATTACCCTTCTTGGTTATATTGCATGCCAGACGAACAGACTCGCCTAATTCAGCTGTTACATTTTGTGACACTTGGATCTCTGGTAGATCGGACTCTAAAATAACATGGTTTAAAAAGATTGGAATAGAACAATACGCAACTGAACAGTGATTATGAAATCATGTACGCAGCCAGTATTCAGCTGTTACATTTTGTGACACTTGGATCTCTGGTAGATCGGACTCTAAAATAATTATAACAAGTTTTAAGAAGGTTGACATAGAACTATAACAAGACACAGTATTAATCACTGGACATCAATGTGCAGTAATAGTCATACTTGCAATATAAGTTATCCCAAAACCATAAGATGTACTAGTGGTATTAGGTAGTGTGCATCTGTACTGCCCTGAATCACTCTGTTGGATTCGTTTGATCACCATGGTAACATACAGTTTTCTACCATTAACTGCAAAAAAAAAAAAAAAAAGGATTCATCTGGATATCAATATCATGAAAAAAAAAATCATTTTCAGCCCGCTCTAGTAATTCTCGGTCTTAACTTGCCTGCGGCGGTTGGGCACTGGGGCGAGAAAACGTCTGTAATATGAGAATAAGTGCATGTTGAGCAAACCTTACAGGCCCTGGTCCCGATACCTGCGCATAGTCAGTAAAATATCTATCCTCCCCTCCCCTCCCCTCCTTCACTCGTCAAACGTCCAACTGCAACTATATGAGGAAAGGTGGCATTCTGTGATCCACCTTGATCCACCTGTTAACATTCGCCTTTCCTCTAGTAAACAGTGCACTTACACTAAACTTTCAGTCAAAATACCCGAAATAGACCCTTCATAGGTCATTATTCACTTTGCTATGTTTTTGTTGTCTAGTGACGTTGTCCGATCATATATATGTTATCACATCACATGTCTATAATCAAAAAACAACTTGAAGTTATTCACCTTCTGTTCTGTTTTCGAACACATAGTTTCCTGCAGGACCTTGGTCCACTATGCGGATCATATCACCAAACTCATCCACACGAAAGAAGTTTACACCAGTCGGTTGGACATGTTGGTCTTCCTCATCAAACACCACACACGTCACGCGAAGTGTTTCATTTTCTATTGCAACACTATGACCTGGCAACGGGTCTACTATCCTTAGGACTCCTAGACAAGTAGGATGATACTGATTAGAATCATCTCTCCATTTATATACCCCATCTAAAATCTTTATAACACTATGACCTGGTAACGGGTCTACTATCCTTAGGACTCCTAGACAAGTAGGATGATACTGATTAGAATCATCTCTCCATTTATATACCCCATCTAAAATCTTTATAACACTATGACCTGGTAACGGGTCTACTATCCTTAGGACTCCTAGACAAGTAGGATGATACTGATTAGAATCATCTCTCCATTTATATACCCCATCTAAAATCTTTATAACACTATGACCTGGTAACGGGTCTACTATCCTTAGGACTCCTAGACAAGTAGGATAATACTGATTAGAATCATCTCTCCATTTATATACCCCATCTAAAATCTTTATAACACTATGACCTGGTAACGGGTCTACTATCCTTAGGACTCCTAGACAAGTAGGATAATACTGATTAGAATCATCTCTCCATTTATATACCCCATCTAAAATCTAAAATCTAAGTAGGATAATGCTGATTAGAATCATCTCTCCATTTATATACCCCATCTAAAATCTAAAATTTAAGTAGGATAATGCTGATTAGAATCATCTCTCCATTTATATACCCCATCTAAAATCTAAAATCTAAGTAGGATGATACTGATTAGAATCATCTCTCCATTTATATACCCCATCTAAAATCTTTATAACACTATGACCTGGTAACGGGTCTACTATCCTTAGGACTCCTAGACAAGTAGGATAATACTGATTAGAATCATCTCTCCATTTATATACCCCATCTAAAATCTAAAATCTAAGTAGGATAATGCTGATTAGAATCATCTCTCCATTTATATAGTGAAATGAAATGCGTTCGGTGTGAATGATAGAATAAAGAATTAAGAGAAAAATATCATATGCCCTTGGCAGGAGCCAAGGACCAACCACGCTGGTTACGCAGCCAGGCAATGTTGTATATGTGGCAACTGTGGGGGTCCAGGGCGATATTAATCTCATGGGAAAGCTCTCCATTTATATACCCGATCTAAAATCTTTATAAGACTGGAGACGTTGAACTCAAATCCCGTGCGTTATTTTGAATATATGAGTGTACTTTTGACCTATTACGTTTCCCAATGCACGATCCAAGACGTTGATCTTTGGACTCCTGGTTTGAACAGGCCATGTTTCTCGTGATGTTAGTAGAACGTTTACAGTATCCATACCCATATCCATACTGGAGGTATTTGAAATTATTCGTACCCCTTTTTCCATTTTCTAAATGATATACATCAGAGCTAACTTACCTTGAACACGAGATATAACAACCAAAAAACAATTAAAAAATACACAAGACTTGTACAAGATTCGCTGTCTCGCCATTATTATATTACCTGGTGGCGCTTTTCTGTGAACTGAACTGAACTGAACTATGGTACATATACCATCGCTTGTATATAGGCAGTAATCGAATCTGTTACAACTAGTATCTTGCATGATATATCAAATGACTAATCGTTCAATGTTCAAGTGTTATTAACATTACCATAAATAAACAACGCATCACGTAACAAACCCGCTACTCATGTAACAAACCCGCTACTCATGTAACTAATGATACTCCAGTCTGCCCGCCAAGCGGGGAGGGGGATGGGAGAACAGGGTAGAAAGGGGAATCATCTTTGATAGATAATGATAAAATACTACATGCTACACAACCGTTTGGTGAAGTACATTTCTTTTTATTTCTACAAAACAAAGCTATAGGTGCTATCATTTCCCTGTCTCTGCAGGTCTTGTATCGTCCAGAATACAAAAGGTCACATGAACTAGTCTTATCTGTGTGATTTGTTTATCTAGAGTTTTGTGGTATCCCGCGTAAATTAAAAATCCAAACACTGATTCAACTTTGATGACTTACAACGCGGTTAAATTAGCTAGCGCGCGATGTTAACGACAATGTGCAATATCGATTACTGTTGTGTTGTATAGTTTACCATGGTTTATATTGATGCTCATTTTGATTGTCATGTTACAGGACTGAGAGCTGATACCATTCAGTGCAGAAAGCTGCTATATATGATCTACACCAGCACCTGATGCAGGTTAGTATATAATACTACAAGTGATTGTAATACTGAATCAGTTTTATAGTAGCAAAGTACTTTTACAAAATAATAACTTGATAAGTCAGATTTTGGCAAATATATTTCAACAATGAAACACGCCTATACACAATAGCAAACGTCTATATTTAATGCCAAACTGTCATGCGCCGATCATTGTGAAGTATGAAAAACTCCGGCCTCCTGGGAACGTCCCTGGCTACTCAGTGTATCTATACACTAAGAGGATTTTCACTGATGCCTGTATTATTCCAATTATGCTACAAAATCTGTGATCATGTGTGTCAAATGCTTTCATCCTGCTAGGAAGAGTAGTTACATACCCCACCCACCCACCCCCAGAGGTATTGGAGGCAGCTAAATGTTTTGGCAGCCAGGGGAACCCGACAAGAAGTATTTTAACACTCCTCAAGGATCGGCACGACTTCATTTACTATGCATTATATTCTAATTGGTTGTGGCTCGTGTGTTACGTAAGCGGATGTTTCCCTTGCTTCCTTCATTGCTGATAGTGTAGCTGAGCTCTGTGTTAGCATCAGATCTAAAATCAAACACCATAAACCAAGTTCAGTATTCAGTTCAGATGTATTTCTCATCTTGACAATAAACACGATACTTACTTGTAAGCTGTAGTCATGGCATTGTTGTTAATGAAAAGGAAGAAAAATACTAAGTTAGTCCGGAATATTAGACACTAACATGGCTTCTGTTTGGATTAGAAAGGCAGAATCACAGTACTTTTCTCTCTGATCATATCGTGTGCGATGTGTAAGCAGCACGAAAGAGTGCATAACATTTTCAACAAGACTTATAAGAGGTCCGACATCAAGAGGAAGACTAGTATCTCTTGGTGCAAAGGATTGTGGGTGGAGATCACAAAGCTCTGTTATTTCAGTCCCACAATCCATTGCACCACGAGATCACTGCTTTGAATTTAGAACATCTTCGCAGAACGAACGAGACATTGGTGGACATGTACTTACTTTCTTCTTTCTTTGCTTTGAATTTGGCGGCAATCAGTAGAATAAGGATGATCAGAATAGCTTCACATATTATTCCAATAAGGGGCCACAGCCAGCCAAGGGGATCTGGGAACAAGATGGAATGGACATTATAGTTGTTTAGGCTGTCGGTTTTACTTCTATGAGAGCATGGTATCATGCCTTTCACCCTGAGAGTAAACTCTTGACACTCATCTGCAGGGACACTAGTGTTAGATTATACCATATAATGCATGGCAACATACCTTTCACCCTGAGAGTAAAACACTGACACTGATCAGGGGCACTAGTGTTAGATTATACCATATAATGCATGGCAACATACCTTTAACCCTGAGAGTAAACCGCTGACACTGATCAGGGACACTAGTGTTAGATTATACCATATAATACATGGCAACATACCTTTCACCCTGAGAGTAAACCGCTGACACTGATCAGGGATACTAGTGTTAGATTATACCATATATATAAGGGCATGGCAACATACCTTTCACCCTGAGAGTAAACCGCTGACACTGATCAGGGATACTAGTGTTAGATTATACCATATATATAAGGGCATGGCAACATACCTTTCACCCTGAGAGTAAACCGCTGACACTGATCAGGGACACTAGTGTTAGATTATACCATATAATGCATGGCAACATACCTTTCACCCTTAGAGTAAACCGCTGACACTGATCAGGGACACTAGTGTTAGATGATCTGATACAGCAGTAATATTCACCACGGTCTTCATAGTCCGGGTCAGGAATTTCTAACTTGAATCCTTCGTACTTAGTTGTTGAACTGAAGATGTACTTTGTAGAGTTTGCTACAGAATATAACATACAAGTCAGGATCACAAGGTTTATGTAATAGATAACATGTTCAGCGTAACTTGATTAGTGACTGATCTACTGACCTGTTTGGCTTAAGGTTTCATTTTTGGATTCTGAGCGTCCCTGTTTTTTCCATATGATTTCTATTGGGTTGCCTCTAGCCCCGCAGTTAATTGTAACAGATTTACCCCCCTTGGTCGTAGTGATTTCATTCCTCTCATCGTCTTGAAGCTCCTGAGATTCTTTCGTGAACTCTTGTTTCACTGTTTGTACAGAAAGAGGACAGTCATGAAACAAAAACTAGTCCAGTGTCATATAAAAGTAGTAGTAGGGGATGGGGACTCGCACAAGAGCTCCGTCACTGTTAGTTATCGAAATAACCATTTAGCCGCAAGGGACTTTTCGTCTTTTCTTGTCAAAAATATTGAATAGTATGGAGACAATCTTTGGGAGAGAGGCGTATAAGACAAAGATGCCTTTTACATTCACCTTTAATCTGGATGGTACCAGTGATTATATATTCTCTTTGAAGTCGAAGAGTTGAAGTGAGCTGACATTTGTAGGTGCCAGCATCCTCAGGGCTTTTCATGTTCAGAGTAAGGTTCTTCAGTGATTCATCTTCAGGATGTTTAATCTCCTGAAGCTTCGTATTTCCCTTGAACCAAGCGATGCTGACCAACTTAACACTAAACTTGTCTCCTTGTTCGACTAAGTCACACGACAGAGTCACTGGGTCGTTGAAACTCACTTTTTCATCTTGGGAATACTTGATCACTGGAAGATCTTTCTCTGTTAGTGAAAAAAATGAGAAGTGGTGGAATAAATGAGAGAAAGATTCGTGGAAGAGAAGAAAAGAAAGAAAAGGAAATGAAGGTAGAAACGGGAAAGAAAAGTATTGGAAAGGAATCAGCAATTGAACAGATACAAAACGGCACCGTGCCGTAATGAACAACGACATGTATAGTAGCAGTAGCCCTAGTGGGCCTTGTCATGTTCAGGTAGGGTTACTTACTTTCGATATAGCTGATCCCAAATCCATATCTTGCAAACGTGTCATTCACTCGACACTCGTATTGACCCCTTTCGGAACTGGTAATGTTATTGATGACCAAGGTACCATTCCATCTTGGAACGCCATTAAAATCTGTTGATCAACCAACACATACAATTAGCACTAGTACTGCATGTACCCTTTTTGGATTCTGAATGAATCAACATTAAAAAAACCTTATAGCTACAGCTTTGCTGTTCAGTTGACACCTGTCGCCTAGCAACGCTCTAGTATTTCATGAATATCAGTAGCAATCAAAGTTACTTTAAAAGACGTAATCGATAAACCTGAGAGATAGCAAGTGATTATTTAACAAATTTCTGAGTCAAATAAAAGATCCAAAAATGAAGAAAAGGTTTGAAAGAAAAAACCGTTTGAACCGCGCGCTGGCTACGTTCGCGAGCGATTCGTCATTCTATCAGTATGTCCTCTTATTTACCATGGCTCTCGACCAATCAGCGCGCGAGAAATTTCACAGTTATGGTAAAACATCAAACTTACAGTCCCTCTTGTAGTCATACGAGTATTTGCTATTGTCGACAATTCGATCCTGTTTTCCAAATCTGTCTATGATTTTGTAAAACTCTATACTGGTAACGTTGTTATGCGTAGTGTCGTTTTCAGGGTTGATTATTACACATGTGACGTTGATTTGTTCCCCTTGAATGGCAACCACGTGACCAGGGTATGGCCTGGTGACTTCCAGTGTGCCTGTCAATCATCTCTGCATTAGTAATCACGTGTTTTATTCATTATAATATTTAAATAGGGAGCCCATGTCTCCAAGAGGTTTCTCAATGGAGCCGTGCGAATTGGATTTTTGTTTCAGAATCTGTCTGTCTGTCTGTCTGTGGATGGCATGGACACTAATGACGTCATTGCGTCATTACCCCGCACTCAGCCCAGCGAGCACAGGCACGCATAGGTTAAAATTATCGAGTTTTTTAAATTTGGCTTTTAAGGTTTTTTTACTGAAACAAGTTGTAAAAGCACACAATCAAATTAATTTTCTTGTGTTGGTTAATTGAAAAACCAAGCACACAATGAAATATTAATGCAGGCTCCAGTACGTCGATGTTTGTCTACTCACCCAATGTACAGCAAAATGTGTAGACAAATTCCTTAATTCCTTACCATGGATGAAATAGTTTTTAGCTCCACTCCAAACTATTTTATTATTATTTTTTATTATCATTATTTTCTTTTTAATTTGATGCAGAGTTAAAAGAGTTTCGATTAACGGGATACTCGAATATTCTGTTGTGCTTCACTGCATTCCTAATTAAATATTTTTTCGAAACTTTATTTTAGATATAGGAAAAGGTAACTTTTCTAAACTTTTTCTAAATATGTTTCCTAAACACTGTATTTCGTCCACTTTTTCCCTTTAGCGGTAGTTCGATGTTTGTTTTATTCGTTTTTAAGCCCTTTTATAAAGTTGTTTATTCCGTGGCACTCCTTGCACGCGAAATCCCGAGCGGCCAGTAGATGCAGGTGGAATAGAATACACTCACAGCCAGTACTCAATGATATTACAAACATATCGAGTTAGGTAAGTAGGGAATGAGAAAGCCTGTCGAAAACCTATCGAAAACCTGTCATCACTTATCGCTTCTTGATGTATATTCGAATAATTCAGTGCTTGGCTATCAACATATGTAAACAATATTAAAGTTGAACTGGTTTTTACGTCTTTCTGGTTAGTTTTGGTACTTTTTTCGATTCAAGAAGTTTCTTAAACTAATAATGAAGCTTACCTGAAGCAGGAACCACAAAAACGATGAAAAAGATGGCAGAACTTACAGCGAGAAAAGAGTGAAACCAAGCCATCTTGATGATGTTTTGAGAGGTGCCCTTCACTATTGACGTCACGCTACAGTCACGTTAAAGACACGCGTGATCACGCACCAAATATGCATATACGTATTTATAAAAATCGAAGTGGATTCCAAACCTAGATGGCATGATGGCATGAAATGTGGGGTGAAATTCGTATTTTACTGAGCATCAGTTTTAAGATTTGTTTGTTACGATATCCCCGGCAGCCAGTCAACACATCACCCTAAACCTGCTGAAACACGTAAACATGGCTGTCTCTCTAATTTATACAGACAGACAAATCTTCCATTTTTGTATAATCAGTCCTTTTGTCTCGCATCAGTAATACATTGTTCCCGAGCAGTTTATCTTTTTACTCATTGTTTATCTTTGAGGTAAACTGTGCTGTGTGTTATAACAATTGTCACATATGAATATCAAGTCCGTTCCTGCTGATAGAACCTGTTTTATTTTATTTTTATTTATTACCTTCGCCAAATAACCAATTGTGTACAAACAACGACAACAACAACAAAAATGTAAGGCAGGGTGAGCCGCAACAGCCGTGGTAGGTCAAATACTGCGGGCCCGTACTATCACTAATAAAACATAATTATACGGCAAAACACTAAATTCAGTAGCAGCAGGTTAAGGGCAGTGTCGGCCTACGCGAGGTATTGCACTTCGGACAAACAGTCTTAACGGTTCTAAGGTTTTCAGGGTCGTTGTTGAAGAGGAGAACAGAAGCTGTGGACCACGACTCTAGATTGGAGTAAGTCTTTTTGGAGTAAGTCTGCGTCAGCAGCTGATTTCCTTGAATATCTTGGTGTCCTCAGCGAACGTTGATACTCTACTTGACTTTGTGGCATATAACTGAGGAATATAAACGCAGGACCAAGGATCGAGCCTTGAGGCACGCCGGAAGTGACAGGTAATGTGCAGAGCAATGGAGAAGTCGCCCTCCAAACCCTTACTCCTTTAACTTTTGGGTGAGTGACTCGTGCCTGACCTTGTCAAACGCTTTGCTCATGTCCAGATAGAGAGCATCTACTGACCACCGCCTTCCAGAACAGAACTGACCAATGTAGTCCAGGGCCTCCATCAGATTGGTGACACATGATTTACCTGTAAGGAAGCCGTGCTGATTGCTGACCCCATTGCTCATAACCATATTATACAGGTCATCTTTGATGTTGTTTTAGGACGCACCGTTCCACGGTCTTAGAAACTATTGACAGTAGGGAGATGGTTCTGTAATTTTCGGAGTGTTCTTTGTCGCCCTTCTTGTACACTGGGACAAAGTTAGCTAGCTTCCACTAATTGGGTATCATTCCTGTGTGGAGTGACTTGTTAAACAGAGAGCATAGAGATGGTGCTATGACTGCATCTGTTTCTTTCAGGATTCTGACAGGGATTCCATCTGCTCCGGTAGCCTTGCTAACAGATAGAACTTCTCTCTGTATTGAACGACTTACAGCCATTCAAAAATACAAAGAAATGTATATATGGTGTCCGGACACATACATTTCTTTGTAAATTCTAGCATTTTTGAACGGCTGTAGATTCATCAATATTGATCCGTTTAACACCAAACTTCGGGAGTATGTATAGCTTGATGTACTCTCTTTGACTGTGTTGTTATCGTCAAAATTTAGGAACTTATACCCAGCTCCTCTCGACTTGAAGTCGGCAATACAGACATGTTTTGATGTCTGGTGTTCACACTTAGATGCTAACGACTCTGCGCATAAACATCTACCTGAAGATTAATAAGTGGATTCCAAACCTCGTTTTGTCTCACATCAGTTATGAGATTGTTAGCGAGTTTATTTTACTCATTGTCAAGACAAGAATTCTTCTACAATGTTGTGCTGTGTAGATCATGTTATGTCAACTGTCTTTTATTTGTCTCTTGTTACACATATCAGTCAATAACTTTTGCTCCATTTCCAATTCTCCCACACAACTCTGCAGTGTGCTTCCTCTGTTTATTCCCTTTCATTCATTCTTTCTTTTCCATATACTCATTCTGTTTCACAACTTTAGGAACTACATCAAGGGGTTCAAGTCAGAATTCTAGAGCTATACACTTTCATCTTTCTGTTGTCCCAGTCTCAAAAAAAAATTATGCAGTTACAAAGATCAAGCAGTGAGGGGAGAATTGATGCAGTGAGCACAAGTCAGAGAGATCTCAGGACACCTAGGGAGATAGGAGACCAAGTTCTCAAACAGCTGTATTGAACACGAGCATAGCAGATGGGCATTAGAAACAAGTATAAGGGAGCATTCATTTTTTAGGAGGGGGGACCGGAGGAATAAGGGGGGGGGGGTCATTAAAAAATTACTAGATAAAAAGGGGGGGTCACATTTTTTTAACGTTGAACCAGGGGGGTCATGAATAAAAATACAGTGTTTTTTTTTATAGTCGTTTTCTGGGGGGGGCTAGAAAATTTTTATATTTGGAAGTGGGAGGGGTTATCGAAATATTCAATTTCTTACCATGCATGGGGGGTAGCATTTTTTTTCTATTTGATTCCTCTAATTCCTCTGCCCCCCCCCCCCCCCCTCCTAAAAAATGAATGCTCCCTAACTCCAAGCAGTTAAACAATTCATTTTGCTCATATTCCACTTTATTATCAGTTTGCTTTACAACAGTCAAAGCCTAAATCTACTTGTTGTCTACCTAATGTTGGGATTATCATAACCTTATAATTACATCTTGTTCATGTACAAAAACCCTTTAACAGGATGATTTGCAAGACTAACAGAATGTCTGTTTCTGGTAGTGTCTGTACATGACAGAATCAAGCAATCATCCCAATAGTAATGGTATGAATGTTCACTATAGTATAAATTATCTGTAGCATTGATTCATATAAAAACAACATATTGAGTGCTAAACAATAGAAAACACAGCAAGCAAATATGACTGGGTTTCTTGATTATACTAGTTATCACCACCTTAAGAACAATGACGATTTGAGAAGTGATGACAACCATAATGTAACTTAAAGTGTCATACAATTTACTTACATCCTTTGATGTGTCAAAAAGTTCCAATTGAAATCTTTAGTAATCATTATAAATGTCTATCCATCAGTCCATTGGACTGTCTATCAGGTGGTCTATCTATCAGTCCAATGTTGTCTATCAGTCTAAAGGCCTATCTATGAGATGGTCTATCAGTTCAATGGTCTATCGGTGTAAAGGTCTGTCTATCAGTCCCATGTTTTGTCTTTCAGTCTAAAGGTTTGTGTATGAGATGGTCTATCAATCCATTGGTCTATCGGTGTAAAGGTCTGTCTATCAGTCCAGCAGTCTATCAGTCTAAAGGTCTGTCTATCAGTCTTATGGTCTGTCTATAAATCAATGTCAGTGGGTTCAAGGGATCTGTCTGTCAGTGTAATGGTCAGTGGGTTCAAGGGATCTGTCTGTCAGTGTAACAGTCAGTGGGTTCAAGGAATCTGTGTCAGTGTAATGGTCAGTGGGTTCAAGGGATCTGTCTGTCAGTGTAACGGTCAGTTGGTTCAAGGGATCTGTCTGTCAGTGGGTTCGAGGAATCTGTCTGTCAGTCTTAAGGGTCTGTTCATTGGGGCTCTTTCTGCCACATGACTGAATGACTTGTATCCAAGTTGGCAAGTCATTCTGTCTGTTTGTCTTATTTTTCAAGAAATCTGATAATGGAAATTAACAATATCTTTCACATAAGTAAACAAAACCATGTTAGAAACAAGTGCTGCCTTGATTTAAATTAAGTTTAATAGAACTTAAGCTTTCTCTGCATCACTGGGGGCTGCACCTGCAGTTTGCCGCAAACGGACGTGTCCCTTGTCACCATTATCATCTGTAGAACTGTAGCTAAAGTCAACACGGTCATCCGCTCTAAAAGTAACAAGAATATAGACTTAATGTCAAGTGATTTGGTTAAAGCTGCTGCTAATAGATTAATGACAACCTTCTCACTTACTTGGTTGCTAATGTGGGTCCAGAATTAAAGATAACCACCAAGAAAAACAAAATAAAAATAAATAAATAAATAAATTGTAAAACAATAATACAAAAAAGAATCTAGCAACATTCAAAATTCTTACATTTATTTTTCTTGTTCTTTATCTTTTCAGAAGCATAGATGATGATGAAAAGTAGGATGACTTCAATGATAATACCAATAACTGGCCAAAGAGGTCCAAGTGGATCTGTGAAAAAAAATACTGTAAGTAAGTACTGTATTCTTAGTTAAACCTTTGCAGATTAAAGATTTAGTTTTTAATTTTTTGAATAGTAAACAGTATTCCAATGGAACCTACTTGCCTTAGTATTTGAAATGAAAAAATGAAACCTTGAAAGTAAACTTAAAATTCTACAGAACATTCTTCTCACTTTCATGATCATAACAAGGTTTAAACACAGATATTTTTGGATTATACTGAAAACATCTTTTGGGGAGGTTGGATATTTCATTAGGTATTGAGAACATGACCTTACCGTAAGTAAATACTAACTATACCACATACAGTAAATGGACCTCACCCTAAGTAAATACTAACTACACCACATACAGTAAATGGACCTCACCCTAAGTAAATACTAACTACACCACATACAGTAAATGGACCTCACCCTAAGTAAATACTAACTACACCACATACAGTAAATGGACCTCACCCTAAGTAAATACTAACTACACCACATACAGTAAATGGACCTCACCCTAAGTAAATAATAACTACACCACATACAGTAAATGGACCTTCAAACATACCTTTGACTCTCAAAGTGAACACCTGACAGCCTTTAATGTCTTTCTCCTTTCTGGTATTGTTGGATTCCTTAATGCAGCAGTAATAATTCCCACGATGGGTATAATCCACCTTATCTATATTCAGTGAATGACCTTTCAGCTTATCCATGTTTGACAAGTGAAAATCAGATGAGTTGACACCAACTTTGGGTAAAAAAGTAAAAATAAAATATAGTCAAAGAAAGGAGATCAAGGAGTAATTTTTGTGTTTCATTGGCAAAAACGTGCAATCCATTAAAAGCTCAGGGACTTTCCAACTGGTTATTCATAGGTAATCAAAATACTGCAACCAACCCCTAAACATTCTCTTTCTTGCTGTTGTTATCCTTACCTTCAATAAATTTGGCTTCTTTTTCATGTTTTGGTTTGCTTTTCCATTCGGTCTGGAGAGGATTTCCTTCAGCAGAGCAAATAAATTTTACAGATTTTCCTTTCATGGTCAAAATTTGGTTGTCTTCTAGGTCTGCTGTGAAGAACTTGGGTTTCACTGAAAGTTTGATAAGGGTGAGGTAATAAGAGTTAACATAAATAACAAGTAATTGCGATAAAACAAACAGGTTTATTAGCTAGTACCATTTCAATGATAAAAAGGTTTTTGTCTAGGTTATTTTTGAATGTAAGGATGTAAGTGAATGTGTACAGTCTGTTTTCTCTCTCTCCCTCTCTCTCTTTCTCTCTGAATATAAAGAAAGAGATAGGACTCTCCTAGAAACATTTAATGTAGTTCTTACCTGACACATAGATATTATCAGTAACATTATACTCCTTAACATTTCTTAGCTTGGACGTCAAGTGACAAGTGTAGATACCACCAACTTCAGGACGGTCCACATCAATCTTGAGGGATTTAAGGGACTGTTCTCTTGGATAAAGAACTTCTTCGATAAGCCCTCCATCTTTGGCCCACATCAGCTTGGTTAGTTTAGTCTGATCTGCAGAAGCAGCTTGACTGATGGTAAGGTTACAACTCAGTACAATTTTATCTCCAAACTTTGCTGATACATTCTTAGAGACTTCAATACCTGGAAGCTCATTTCCTGTTACAATCAAATAGAACCAAGCATGAAAACCATTTAGCATGTCATGTAGATAAGAACTTAATGGTATAGAGTTATTGTGCTTGCCCCTCACCTCTGGAGTCTCAGATTTATTTCCTGGACACAGCATCACATGTGAGCAGAGTTTGTCAGATGTCTTTTCCCTGGTGTGAGGGTTTTTATCTGGGTTCTCCAGTTTGTCTCATGATTTAATCAAAAAGTTCAATAGAATTTGAAGCTTTAACAGTGAAAACAGGGTGAATTTAACCAATAGATGTACCATACATGTGTTGATGTATTAGCCATACACTTACTTTCAATAACAGTGACAGTGAATCCATATTCATGTTGACTACCTCCTGTGTGTCCCTGGCATTCATACCCACCATTTCTTGAATCATCGTTTAAGATGACTTTATTGAAATGAAGAGTAACTTGAAGCTTCCTTCCATTTTCTATGAACAATAAAAATGTGAGCTACAAACAAACTATAGTAGAATGAAGCAACCAATCTCCAAAACAAAAAGGGTCACAGGGATCAGATTTAGAGATTGTATGTATCATAATTTTCCATCAGAGTCCTGAAGTCTGCAAGTCTTGAAGGCAATCAAGGCTGATATACAGTAGCAGTAGTGTACTAATAAGTGCCTCTCACCTCTTGGGTTTGACATCTGGACTCAGCTGTGTTATATATGAGTAGCACTTATTAGGTCTCTACATTGATTCTAGGGTTTTTCTTGGGTTCTCTGGTTTTCCTCCAGTTTTAACTGTGAGTTAGCCATGCCCTGACTTTGATCAGCCCAGAGGTTGTTTCAGGGTTGGATCTGTGAGTTAGCCATGCCCTGACTTAGGGCAGCCCAGAGGTTGTTTCAGGGTTTGATCTGTGAGTTTGCCATGCCCTGACTTAGATCAGCCCAGAGGTTGTTTCAGGGTTTGATCTGTGAGTTTGCCATGCCTCAACTTAGATCAGCCCAGAGGTTGTTTCAGGGTTTGATCTGTGAGTTAGCCATGCCCTAACTTAGGTCAGCCCAGAGGTTGTTTCAGGGTTTGATCTGTGAGCTAGCCATGCCCTGACTTAGATCAGCCCAGAGGTTGTTTCAGGGTTTGATCTGTGAGTTTGCCATGCCTCAACTTAGATCAGCCCAGAGGTTGTTTCAGGGTTTGATCTGTGAGTTAGCCATGCCCTAACTTAGGTCAGCCCAGAGGTTGTTTTAGGGTTTGATTTGTGAATTAACCATGTTAGTTGTTTCAAGGTTCAATTTGGGAGATCAGCAATACAAATGCACAATATTAGCATTTAGGCAATAGCTTAACAGCTCACTAACCCAAGGTTTTTTTTTGATAGTAGATGCGTCCATCAGGTCCTTCATCTGCTATGGGTACAATGTCTCCAAAACGACTCTTCCTCACAAATACTATCTTATCTGGATTGGAAGTTTTGTCTTCTACTACACAGGTAACTTTTGTTTTATCATCTTCAATGGCGTAGACATTATTTGGATAAGGAGCGACTATTCTAGGATCATCTGTATTGATGTTGAACAAGGAAATTTCATTCAAACTTTTTCACAGCAAATTGAGTGAAATATGACAAAACAATACATTTGAAAGAGAAGATTGAGATCATAAAACGCAAAGTGTTGTCTAATGTTGTTAAATTGTAAATGCAGCAGCTACACTATTGATATCCTTGGATCACGAATATTTTTTATTTCTAGTTGATACACCAAACAACAAAACACACAAGTAATCATTATAATATTAATAAAACATTTGAACGGTATGTTTATGGAACGACATTCAAACAAGAGAGTATTCATGAATTTATGGAAAAGTATTTAGTTTTGGGTAGATATTTTGGAATGATTTATCGGTAAAAATACAAATAAAACTGATTCGTGGTTTGAAAAACCGATCGATCAGGTTTGGTTCATAAATATTGAACAGCAGTGACACAATTATCTGCAGATGTTGAAGCAAGCCAGCTATAACACAACAACAAAACGAATCCCAGTCTTGAACAACGCCTCATCATCAATATCATCAATTGCCAATTATACACGGAGAATAAAGGACTTGATCTGGCTTTTCTGGCGATGAAATCATAGCAAACGAAAGCAGATCTTAAATATACAACGAGTCGTTCTTTTTGAATCTCACTAATTCAGCATAATCGACCTTCGAGAAAGATTCGTGTTTCAAGCAGTTTTGACAAGCTTTCTGGGTTCAAACACATCGTATTTGTAAATACCAGACAAGGGAAGGTATATTCTACTCACCACCATGTACACAGGAAACCAAGTAGATAACAAGAAAAGGTAAAATAATTGTGCAGATTTTCAACTCGAGCTTCGACATTTTGTTGAACTGACTGACCCACCTTGATATTACCACTAGGTACCAGGTACACCCCGACATTATCGACATATTCTTACCCAGACCACTCAATATTTTATTCACTCCTCTGATCTTCCCTCCTTTCTTTCTTTGTTTCTTTGTTTGTTTCCTTCTTTGTTTCTTTCTTTGTTTCTTTGTTTCTTTGTTTCTTTCTTTGTTTTTTTGTTTTTTTATTTCTTTGTTTCTTTGTTTGTTTGTTTCTTTCTTTCTTTCTTTCCTTCTTTCTTTCTTTCTTTCTGGCTAACATTACTCATCTAACTCACCTGTACTAAATCATTTAAATTCTACTGATGTGTTTCCTGTGGAAGAGCCCGAGCTATAAGATGGGCTTCGTTTTTTTATCCGTCCCAAATGTGCAACTTGACGCATGGCATTCACGTTTTATCGCCTACCGCTGGATGCGAAGGTCCGTGGCATACTTCGTGACGTAAACCCGAATGTTTTTTCCCGAGTAATAGGAAATAATTTTCACCACTGGCCAAATGGTTTCATCATCCAGAACAGCGAGGGACAGCAAGACAGCAAGACACCAATGATTTTTTTCGGACCGGGTCGTTTCGCGAACTCAAATGAAATAGGTAATATGTGAGGATCGTGAGCAAAGTATGCGGCAACTGATCATACTGACATCCCACTAGTATTACTGAAATAAGCTCATATAAAATACAAATGACGAAACTACAATTTCAGGAAACTATGACGATGGGAACTGTTTTACTGAACCAAGCTACTTGAACGCTGATGAGTACAAGACTCCAGTTTGGTAACTCGAAGAAAAATATGCACTTCAATTTGACGCTTAATTACCACGTGAGATGAACTTCGATCAGAGGAAAGGTTAAAGTCCAGTATTTATTGATCAATATTTGTCTCTTACGTGCTCTGGAGCAGACGGGTGACAAAAGGTGTTCCTTACTCACTGCCTCACAAGATTTAAAATTAATCAGGATTTACTGCGCTAAAAAAAAAAAAATGATTTCCCCATGTGTTTCGACATGTTTCGAGGCATCAGTGTAAATGTCTGCTTCACAAGCCCCATCAAACGATCCAAGAGCGTCTAATTTGTACAAGCTTTATATGATGCTTCTATAAATATGAATGATATCAATGTGTCTGGATCTCGTACCAGCAAAGGGGTTGGAGGGAGGTTTTGATCGTTTATAAATGTAAAAAAATGGAGAAGCTCTAGGATTAATAGTGGGTCACAACAGCCCTTGGGTACTCCCCTACGGTAAACTGTCGTTCAGCCGTGCTTGACAAAGGTCATTTTCTTATGGACTTTAGATAGAAAACACTGATCAACGTCATCTCTTGTCAGTTATGGAAAGGGTTTACCATTATACTCAATTGAATATTGTTATTGTTTATCTTGTGAGACCCCCTACCCCCCTCCCCCTACCCCAATGCGCCGCTACAGATTTGAGTAGATTTGCCTGTCAATCATGATTAGCTGTTGGGTGGATTTTGAACCGTCGCATTTGGTATAAAAGGCAGTGTAAAGAGGTACTAAACTAGACACTTGAGTGCTCACTTTGGACTGAACAACCAACCATGAATACCGCTGTACTGGTCTTGTGTTGCTTACTGACTATCGCATCCAGGATTACAGGTATATAACAAGTATTCTTTCTTTTAATTACATCAATCAAGAAAAAAACTTCGGCAGAACCGTAGAATGACGTTGATTTTAGTGAAAATCAGTTTTTGGTTCGAAAAACGTATTCACAATTTATCGTGTGAATCATGTGTTGACTATTATAGAGGAATATTTGGGTTGAAAGAGGGGCCTTGAAAGAGCTGCATAAATCTAAGAAAACATGTTTTGTTGACCAGCATTTGATTCATGGTATCATATGTGTGGAATATTTCGTTTAACTAACTCCGTAACTTCAGGACTAACCTGAAAAAGTAATATTTGTAATTTTGTTGTGATAATCGTGAATCATTCAGTGGTATCCTATGCACACTCGCCAATACAACTATGTCAATTTGTAACTGCGTCATAGCCAAACCAACTACTTGCTATCAGTTTCTGTTCTTGTCACCCGTTCGCTCCACCGCCACGTAAGACACACAAATATCGATGAGTAAAAACTGGACTTTGACCTCATTTCCTTTGATCGAAGTTCATCTCACGTGGTAAAAAAACCATCGATAACGTGTATCCCTCGCTGTTCTGGATGATGTAACCATTTGGCCAGAGGTGAATATCATTCCCTATCTTCCTAGCCTGCGTGTAGCTCGACTTTTACTCTGGTCAGTAAGCCCGGCGTAACTAATCGATAAATCGATTACTCTATAAAAGTCGATATATACTTTTTGATAATAATTTAGTATTTTAGTTTTTCAGTTTAGCCATAATATACATTTCCAGGAATTTTATTTGCATGATATTCATACTTTTGTCCCACCCCATGCACGTTGTTTTTTCTTTTCTTTTCATTTTTTTCTTTTTTCAGAACATTGCACGATATTCAAAAAATATTTTAAAAAACTAGTATGGATGATTAATACTATTTATGATACAAAGGGGCGAAATTACTGATTAGTCGATCAAGGAGGGCAAAATTTGAAGTTTAATTTGACTGAACATGTGAAAAAAAATCAATATGTAAAATGATATTTTATGTAACGATCTAACAGCTAACAGTTAACAGTTAACATATGACTGAGCGAGTGAGTGACACATTGAGTGACCCCTCATAATAACTCGTTTCTACCCTTAGCGTATCCACGAGTTAAAAATGATAATGAGCTGTCTCTTGTGTATTTGATATTAAGACTGTTCTGGATGAGTAATAGTCACTAATAATCATTAACTAAAAAATATTAGACACTAACCATCTGATTTTATTTCATGGATTTAGTGTTTGCGCTCTAAAGTCAGGCTGCACACAGGCTATATTCCTGTTCGAAAAAGAAATATTCGGGGTTACGTCACGAAGTATGCCACGGACCTTCGCTTCCAGCGGTAGGCGATAAAACGTGAATGCCATGCGTCAAGTTGCGCATTTGGGACTGATGGAAAAACGAAGGTCATCTTATAGCTCAGGCTCTTCCACAGGAAGCCCGAGCAACTACGTTGAGGGGTGGAAGAAATCTAGGATGACTAAGGCCGGGTATTAGATTACAAGAACAAATGAGATGTGACTAAATGTGTTGAATACCTTGTTGTTGACAGCCCTGGATATAATCACTCCCTATCCTAAGAATGAGATAGCAATAGAAGGAGATTCCTTGGCGATATCGTGCACAGCACGAGACACATCAGGATATCCAAGTAAAGTCATCTTCACCAGACGGGGCGCAGATCAATTCACCTACTATGAAATTCAAAACAGTCAGCGAGTTTACGTGACCAATACAACTAGGAACGATACACACGGTAAATATTACTCAATGCATTACCGCCATTCTACTGCAGGTGGATTTCTGCTATTGTTTCAAAATCAGAGCGACATCCATCATGAGTAATGGGATGGGACACTCTTGAATCTAGAAGGAAGAGAAATAGACTGTCACTAATGTACAAACTGAGCCACAATCTTGTTGATGTAAATACAGAACAACACTTAATTCCAAATAGTGAAATGAGGACTAGAAATAGTCACTCTCTAAAATATAGAATACCTAAAGTTTCTAAGGACATCTTCAAGTTTTCTTTTTTTCCAAGATCAATATCAGAGTGGAACTATTTACCCTCAGAACTAGTAAATTCAAAGTCATTAAATGAATTCAAAACTAAATTAGATCGCCATCTCTAATATGACGCGCTTTGTTGTCCTGAAAATAAAGCAAGTTGTTAACTTGAACTATTATTTTTTATTATTAGAGCAAGCGCATTGAAACCGTGAAATTGATTCGAAATTGATACTTGCAGGTGGTGCCTGTTGGTCACTGTCGTTCGGCCGGAGCATCCATTACACGGGGACACATACACAAGAGACCCTTGTGATGTTCGCTTGTTCTTTGTGTGGTGGATGCTCTGGATGAGTGATAGTGACTAATTGTCACTACATGGCTACTACTTGTTTGTGTCTTGTTTTGCATTTGTTTCGTGGTTTCCATGCGTTTGCTCTATTATTATTTTTATTACTCATTGTAATTTCTCAATTATTAATTATTTATCTTATTATATAAACATGTTATGTACAGTTGATGTGATATTTTACAATTTTTATCAACTAATAAAGATGTAGATGTAGATGTAACTGCAATGTTCCAAAGTGCTTCTTTTCTGCTTGTACTGCAAAATCTTATTTTATGAAGTGTTGATATCATATCTAGATCAAAGTAAACAATGAAAGCATGGATCAGTTGAACCTCAAATGTCATGAAAAAATAAAGACATGTTGATAAAATAGTGACGTGTCACTCAGCTTGTCTAGTCCTGTTGAGTACTGATCGTTACCCATCCATTCTTCTTTTCAGGTTTAACACGAACTGCAGTCCTCCATATCAAGTCAGTACGTCCTTCTGATCACTACAGTTCTGCACCGTATCAGTGCTGGGCTTACCCTGCAATACCTGGGCAGAGAACCATTGCAAAACATGTATTTACTCTCTATGTCATATCAAGTAAGTGAACCACTCTGTCCTCAATTAGTTTTGTAATTGAATGTTTTCGAGAACTGATGATCATATATTGATATACAGAGAGTGATCTACCCAGAGCAACAGTCAAGGGTACAAATACCACCCTTGGAGAACTTGCTAATCTGACGTGTAATGTAACATATCCTGGTGACCAGGTTACAGCACCACTAGAGAGTCTATCATGGACCAAGAACACTAAGATTATCAAGAACGGCTCCACTACTATCGATCCTTTGATCTTCACTGCTGTTTCAGCCAGAGATGGAGGAACTTATAATTGCATGGCTGTAGTGAAACTTCGAGCTACAATACCAGTCAGTATGTCTTTTGGAACGGCAATACTCAGGAGTAAGTATCACCACAAGTTATTAATAGCTATTATTAATTCATTACAGATAGTTGCCATGGGGACCAGACACGTAATAGGTATTTCACCTTGGTTTTTATGTTTACTTTTTCAGTAAAAGTGCAATTTTTTGAAGCTCCAACGAAAGTAGTGGGTACTGAGGGGAGTAGGGTGGTGATAGAATGTCCAGCTGAAGGCTATCCACTAAACATTATGTGGATGAGGTCATTGAACAATGGAACACAAGTCCCTTTGAAAGATGCAAGTAAGTAGAGTGGAATGCCAGTGTTTCTGCGCTTTAATAGTTTGTTTCTCATACAAATTCTTATTATTTTAGTCAATAATACAATGACTCAACGGTATGTAGTTACCAGGCCCTGCTCGTACTGTCGATATAAACTGACCATTAGCAACCTTCAATCCCATGATGCTGGTCGGTATGTGTGCAAAGCAAACGAAGGCGGACAACATCATTTTGATCTGTTAATGTCAGGTAATCTATTATGTGTGTCTCTTGGCCTCCACTCTTTAGTTAATTAATCTTTTAATTAATATTATTTCATTTGTTTATAGACACGATAGAGTAACGTTTATTGGTGTAAATAGTTTTTTTCAGTTATTGAAAAACATCTCTTTATTTTCATTTCTTTGGCATCATCAGGTTGTCTCGGTGCCGTGGTCAGTTTCCACACTGTTCTAGTTGGTTTACTGGCTGTACGTATGTTGATCTTGTAGACTCTTGCCACAATTTGTAACACAATCCAGTTGATGTACACTATTGAAATAGTGCAAAGTTTTGATTAGCTTTGACCCCTCTGTCATAACAGAAATGGCGTGTCATCACGACTATAGATTATGAAGAGATTTTTACGAACCGACAGGTCTACATGTACAAGACTTAGTGAAGAGTAGCTGGTTTCAGACAATAAATTTTGTGTGTGTGTGTAAATAATCGATGCATGTTAGACTAGTAACTGACTAATATTGTATTTTATCATGTTGTGACTGATTCAATACCATTTAAAAAAACTATCATGAACCATCTTGAGATGTTCATGCAAACTTGTTTTGACGTGATTCCTGGGAAAAGGAAAGACGCAAATAAAATATTTTCTCATTTTATTTTGTTTCGTTAGAATAAAACACACCGAGAAGCAAATGAATTACAAACATATTCATCTTCAAGTTATACTTCACAAACTACAAATAAAAAAGAAAACTACTTGTTTCATATATCGGTAAAAATTTGTAGATTCAGGGATAAGGTTTCAGCAATAAACTCGCCTTATAACATTGTTTACAGATGAAATTTACCGGCTTAGATTCCTTTCCAAAATTTATAAAACCTTACGAAAATCATAAAATAAATACTTATCATTATATCTTGATAGTTTTAAACCTTCTAGTTTGAATTCCAAGACCGATGGAATGGATTCCCAAACTTTATCTACAAAGCCGCAATTTGCCTGGCAGAGAAAATGGTGGATTGCGCTCAGTGCAGTGTTGTTGACTAGGATTCTCTAAGATTAGGATTCATTAAAATATTTTCATTTCACTGACAACGGATTCCTTTGGTCACATGACAGATACACGCACATATTCAGGCATCACGTGACGTGGTGGAGTAGTCACGTGACCATTATACGTGCAGCAACCAAATGAACAAGAAGCCGAGGAGGATGTTAGGAAACGTGAGACTTGCTTTGCCAACAGAAGAACCTAAGAGCAAATCCAAGAAAATCAAAATGAGAATTCAAAACAGAATACTATAGTTGAAGTAAAAACTTATTATAATATACTTGAAATGTTTTGTCTCTGACTTTAAATATACCAATTAAATCACCCTATAAGTAAATACTAACTACACCACATACAGTAAATGGACCTCACCCTAAGTAAATACTAACTACACCACATACAGTAAATGGACCTCACCCTAAGTAAATACTAACTACACCACATACAGTAAATGGACCTCACCCTAAGTAAATACTAACTACACCACATACAGTAAATGGACCTCACCCTAAGTAAATACTAACTACACCACATACAGTAAATGGACCTCACCCTAAGTAAATACTAACTACACCACATACAGTAAATGGACCTCACCCTAAGTAAATACTAACTACACCACATACAGTAAATGGACCTCACCCTAAGTAAATACTAACTACACCACATACAGTAAATGGACCTTACCCTAAGTAAATACTAACTATACCACATACAGTTAATGGACCTCACCCTAAGTAAATACTACGCTTAAACTACTTACAAATGCACAAGCCATACGTGGTAGACCCACACTGAAAGATGTTATTGAGTGATTTTGGAACGGGTTGGTCCACGTATTCAAAGAGAGAAGTCTGAGTATGTATGAGCTATCTTTGAGAATCTATGAGCAAACTATGAGAATCGTAGAACTAGACAAACTCCGGGGGGGGGGGGGGTACTCCCCTATATTTGCTATACGGGTATTGCCACCCGATAGGGTATGGTTTTTTTGGCTTTTAGGTCTGGAGCAGAGTATTATTTTTTTACAATTTGTCTGGGGAAGGGTATGTTTTAGTTGTTTTAGCCTGGTAGGCTACGTTTTCTGCCGGCACAAAAAAAAAAAAAAAAAAAAAAAAACCGATTTAAATTCAATTAAACAATTGCCAAATAGTTAATGAAATAGGGTGTATATTTTGGGGTTTAGTCTGGGATAGGGTTTACAATTCTTAGGTTTAGTCTCTGGTAGGGTATATGAAATCAAAATTCTAGGTCTGGGATAGGGTCAGGGTTTTGAGGACCTGGCGGTACACCCAAGGTGGGGTGGTAGTATC
The DNA here is from genome assembly GCA_023349425.1 of Anthopleura sola. NCBI lineage: Eukaryota > Metazoa > Cnidaria > Anthozoa > Actiniaria > Actiniidae > Anthopleura > Anthopleura sola. Next base: position 145,965 of record JALHLI010000022.1, read on the forward strand.
CCCCCCTCCCCGGAGACAAAGTAGTCAAAATAGACTAAGATAATCTATATGAACTATCTAGCTATGATCAAACTAGATCTTACCAGATCTCAGATACAAAAAAATATACCGAGACAAACTACAAAACGAGTGACAAACAAACAAACTTTGATGAAAGCTGACTCCAAGAACTTGTAGAAGTCAGACGAGCTGATAGTGATCTACAAGAAAGCGAACTGCCAAGACTCAGAAAACAAAAACTGAGGGAAAAACAAATTACCAGTTAAACAGATTTTGGCTAAGAGTATTTACATTGATAAAACGTTTGTTTTGCAGTGAACAGTTTCGATACTGAAATACATATGTTTATTTCCTCAGCTAGTCTTGAAAGGTCACGGTATTCTAGTAGGTCAAGTAGAAAACTAATACGCGTTGACGAGTCAGTAACGCAACACTAATGTCTCACTAAAATTAAAAATGTTTTTAATAAAAGGGGACTTTGAACCCAAAAGGAACACTTTCGTTTGAAATAATAAAGAGTATATAGGATTGGCGAGTGGGCGAGCACTGGCACAGGCAACCCAGTGAACGCCTCAAGAGCGTCTAGTTACTGGGTTGCTATGGTAGCAAACCAGTCTTAAAATGAGATCCGTTTTTCGGGCGTCAGGTAGACCATAATTTCACACGTCATGATTGGTCGAGAACTTGTAAACAATGCCCAATGTCCAATGAAGTTGCCACACGACATCGAGGCAATGTATTTATAGTTTTTAGTGTTGTGTCACCATTAATTCATTCGTTCAGGGTTCGTGAAGTACTAGTTTGTCTGTAGGCATGTTGCGTACTATTGTCTTTAGGTTTTTTAACGCTACGCTTAAACTACTTATAAACACACACGCTGTACGTGGTAGACACACACTAAAAGATGTTATTGAGCGATTTTGGAACGGGTTGGTCCACATATTCAAAGAGAGAAGTCTGAGAATCTATGAGCTATCCCGCAAACATGAGCAGTTTCTGAATAGTCTTTTTACCTGTCATGTTTTCTTCTGCTCTCTATTCTGGAATCAAAATATCAGTGTCTCTTTTCAGACTCTATGGCACTGCGGCGAACAACAACATCTGTTTTCCTTAATTAGATATAATTATTTTTCTGTTACCGTATTTTCTTATTCATGTCACGTCCCTTAGGAAAAACCTCTCCTTACGATATTTTTATTGTTTATCTTGTTCAGTTAGACTACCATAAAAAGAAAAGAAAAAACACTATTAAAGAATGAAACCTGACGAATCTCAATAGATCACATCGAAATCACTTGAAGTGCAGTCAGTATTTATACCCGATATTGATATTTACATTCAAGGTCACAGCTTGCTATCCGTTCATTTGTTGACACAAATAAACGTTTGATCCAAAGTTCAAACACATAAGACAGTGGTATTGTGTATTGATAACTACCAACCATGCCCTTTCATCTAGTGGTCGGCCGTAAGGCAAACTGATGAAACACATTCTCAAAACTCTTTTTTACAAGTGATTTGTGTAAATAAAACTCGTTCGTGCTGCTCAGTATCATCGGTCTCTGGCTTGTTTATTTAATACCTCATCTCCAGATTTATCATCTATTGTTCGTTGCCTGTCAATCAAAATTAATTGTTCGGTGGATTTTGAACCGTCGCATTTGGTCTTTGCTTAGCCCTGTTAATGTGCAGGTATAAAAGGCAGTGTAAAGAGGTACTAAACTATACACTTGAGTGCTCACTTTGGACTGAACAACCAACCATGAATACCGCTGTACTGGTCTTGTGTTGCTTACTGACTATCGCATCCAGGATTACAGGTATATAACAACTATTCTTTCTTTTAATTACCTCAATCAAGAAAAACGCATTAACAATTTATAATGTGAATCAGTTTTGACTATTACTATTTTGAAGATTTGGGTTGAAAGAGGCAAAGGCAGAGCAGGGGGACTAAGGGTATTAGTTACAAGAACAAATGAGATGTGACTAAATGTGTTGAATACCTTGTTGTTGACAGCCCTGGATATAATCACTCCCTATCCTAAGAATGAGATAGCAATAGAAGGAGATTCCTTGGCGATATCGTGCACAGCACGAGACACATCAGGATATCCAAGTAAAGTCATCTTCACCAGACGGGGCGCAGATCAATTCACCTACTATGAAATTCAAAACAGTCAGCGAGTTTACGTGACCAATACAACTAGGAACGATACACACGGTAAATATTACTCAATGCATTACCACCATTCTACTGCAGGTGGATTTCTGCTATTGTTTCAAAATCAGAGCGACATCCATCATGAGTAATTGCAATGTTCCAAAGTGCTTCTTTTCTGCTTGTATTGCAAAATCTTATTTTACGAAGTGTTGATATCATCGATCAAATCAAACAATGAAAGCATGGATCAGTTGAACCCCAAATGTCATGAAAAAATAAAGACATGTTGATAGAATAGTGACGTGTCACTCAGCTTGTCTAGTCCTGTTGAGTACTGATCGTTACCCATCCATTCTTCTTTTCAGGTTTAACACGAACTGCTGTCCTCCATATCAAGTCAGTACGTCCTTCTGATCACTACAGTTCTGCACCGTATCAGTGCTGGGCTTACCCTGCAATACCTGGGCAGGGAACCATTCAAACACATGTGTTTACTCTCTATGTCATATCAAGTAAGTGAACCACTCTGTCCTCAATTAGTTTTGTAATTGAATGTTTTCGAGAACTGATGATCATATATTGATATACAGAGAGTGATCTACCCAGAGCAACAGTCAAGGGTACAAATACCACCCTTGGAAGACCTGCTAATCTGACGTGTAATGTAACATATCCTGGTGACCAGGTTACAGCACCACTAGAGAGTCTATCATGGACCAAGAACACTAAGATTATCAAGAACGGCTCCACTACTATCGATCCTTTGATCTTCACTGCTGTTTCAGCCAGAGATGGAGGAGCTTATAATTGCATGGCTGTAGTGAAGCTTCAAGCTTCAACACCAGTCAATAGGTCTTTGGGAACGGCAATACTCAGGAGTAAGTATCACCACAAGTTATTAAAAGCTATTATTAATTCATTCATTACAGATAGTTGCCATGGGGACCAGACACGTAATAGGTATTTCACCTTGGTTTTTATGTTTACTTTTTCAGTAAAAGTGCATTTTTTTGAAGCTCCAACGAAAGTAGTGGGTACTGAGGGGAGTAGGGTGGTGATAGAATGTCCAGCTGAAGGCTATCCACTAAACATTATGTGGATGAGGTCATTGAACAATGGAACACAAGTCCCTTTGAAAGATGCAAGTAAGTAGAGTGGAATGCCAGTGTTTCTGCGCTTTAATAGTTTGTTTCTCATACAAATTCTTATTATTTTAGTCAATAATACAATGACTCAACGGTATGTAGTTACCAGGCCCTGCTCGTACTGTCGATATAAACTGACCATTAGCAACCTTCAATCCCATGATGCTGGTCGGTATGTGTGCAAAGCAAACGAAGGCGGACAACATCATTTTGATCTGTTAATGTCAGGTAATCTATTATGTGTGTCTCTTGGCCTCCACTCTTTAGTTAATTAATCTTTTAATCAATATTATTTCATTTGTTTATAGACACGATAGAGCCTACTGCTGGTGAGTAACGTTTATTTATAGGTGTAAATAGTTTCTTCATCAAAAAAACATCTCTTTATTTTCATTTCTTTGGCATCATCAGGTTGTCTCGGTGCCATGGTCAGTTTCCACACTGTTCTTGTTGGTTTACTGGCTGTACGCATGTTGATCTTGTAGACTCTTGCCACAATTTGTAACACAATCCAGTTGATGTACACTATTGAAATAGTGCAGAAACCAAAATGTCAAAGTCTTGATTAGACCGATTTGGAATATTTTGATTTTGACGTTTACCTTTGATCCGGCTTACGTCGTAACAGAACAACTAATTTTTGAAGAGAGTTTTACGCCGGACCTGACAGGTCTACAAGACTTAGTGAAAGAGTAGCAGGTTTCAGGCAATAAGTGAGATTTTTTTGTGTTGGACTAGTAACTGACTTATATTCATTTTATCTGATCATGTTGTGACTGATCTAATATCATTAATAAAACTATATCATGAGCCATCTGGAGATGTTTGCTTTGGCGTCCCATACAAACTTGTTTTGACGAGATTCCTGGGTATAAGAAAGACGCAAACAAAATATTTACCCATTTTATTTTGTTTTCGTAGAGTAAAAACACACCGAGAAGCAAATAAATCACAAACATTTTCATTTTGCCGGTTTATACTTAATTCACAAACTACACTAAATGAGCAAACTACTGCTAGCTATGCCAACTATCTTGTTCCATATATCAGTAAACTACTGCTAGCTATGCCAACTATCTTGTTCCATATATCAGTAAACTACTGCTAGCTATGCCAACTACCTTGCTCCATATATCAGTAAACTACTGCTAGCTATGCCAACTATCTTGTTCCATATATCAGTAAACTACTGCTAGCTATGCCAACTACCTTGCTCCATATATCAGTAAACTACTGCTAGCTATGCCAACTATCTTGTTCCATATATCAGTAAACTACTGCTAGCTATGCCAACTATCTTGTTCCATATATCAGTAAACTACTGCTAGCTATGCCAACTATCTTGTTCCATATATCAGTAAACTACTGCTAGCTATGCCAACTATCTTGTTCCATATATCAGTAAACTACTGCTAGCTATGCCAACTATCTTGTTCCATATATCAGTAAACTACTGCTAGCTATGCCAACTATCTTGTTCCATATATCAGTAAACTCAGTAAAATGAAGGAATTCAAAAACAGCAAACAAAAAAATCAAAACTTGTAGATTTATGGCTCAGCAATAAAAATTAGATTTCATTCAAACGTTTTCATTTCACTGATAACGGATTCCTTCGGTCACATGACAAATACACCCATATCTTCAAGCATCACGTGACGTGGTGGAGTAGTCACGTGACCATTATGCGTGCAGCAACCAAATGAACAAGGATGATAGGAAACGTGAGACTTGCTTTGCCAACAGAAGAACCTAAGAACAAAACCAAGTAAATAAAAAACAGGTTCTAAAACCAGTTATTCACTTGTAGCACGCAATTACATACTTATACTGACCTGGGGGTGGAGATGGCGATGGCGATGGCAATGGCGGTGGCGGTGTGACGTCAAAAATCTGACAGTTGCTAACATCTTTAGGGAGTCTGGGACTTGTAATGTTTTTTATACAGCAGTAATACTGACCAGCGTCTGTTGTTTGTAGGTCATAGATGGTCAAGGTGTGATCCTTGAAACCATCCATGTTAGAAAACACGTACTTTCCTTTAGATGAGTTATCTGATCACAATGAAAACAAAACCAAAAAAACTTAACAAAATGTTTAATCTTTCCATCCAAAAACGTTTTTATCTATGGTTTGACATAAGCTCCGAGTTCTTGGACAAAAGAACTATAAGAATATTTCTTCTATCCATCCAATTATCCGTCCGTCCGTCCGTCCGTCCGTCCGTCCGTTACTTCATTTACCTTTCGTATCAAAGACAAAGATGTCATCATCGTGCAGATTTCTTCTTTTCCATTCAGTCACCAGTGGATATCCCTGAGCAGAGCACACGAGCCGCTTCACGTTCTTTTCTTCTTTCTTTTCAGGGAAGAATTTGGGCTGAACTATAGAAAGAATTCAGATAACCATCACGGCGATTGTAAGTTCCTGACTGTGTTTTTTTACAGCAATTCATACGGCCATATGGGTTATTCAACTGACCTTTCACAATCATGCTGTTCGTGATGTTTCTCTTTAAAACTCCTCTCAGCAGATACTCCAAGTAACAAGTGTAGATACCTCCCACATCAGGTGAGCTCACGTTTAAAACCAGAGGTTTAGTTGATGACAAACTGGAACAATAACTTGTGAATACAACATTTTTTACATCTTTTATCCAGGTGAACTTTCCGACGGTCGTGCGTGACGGGCCTTTGTTGATGGAGACATTACAACTGAGTTGAATTTGTTCCCCAAACTTTGCTGTTACATTACCAGAGGCGTGAACTTCCGGGAACTCACTCACTGTGTAGGTAAGAATATAACGAGCCATCAAGATATGGGGTGTTAGTATTATAAATGGACGAGGACTGAGATACACTTACATTCAATAACAGTGACAGTGAATCCATATTCATGTTGACTACTTCCTGTGTGTCCCTGGCATTCATACCCGCCATTTCTTTAATCATCGTTTAAGATGACTTTATTGAAATGAAGAGTAACACGAAGCTTCCTTCCATTTTCTATGAACAATAAAAATGTGAGCTACAAACAAACTATAGTGGCTTGTCCATTCTAGATCTCTGCTCAGTACTTGTATTTGTTTGTGTATGTAAAGGCACGGCACGGTTACGGCGCTGCGCGGACACGGCACAGAATTTCGAATGTTTTCATATATGGTACGACACGACACGGCACTGACTGACACAGTCAGTGCAATGCTAGACCGGAAGGTGAGAAGGTTCTCCTGGACAACTGGGTCTTCTACTACACAGGTAACTTTTGCCTCTTTATTTTCAATGGCGTACAGATTATCTGGATAAGGAGTGACTATTCTAGGAGCACCTATAGTGAGCAAGATAAGAATGATAGTGTTGGTAAAGCTCGATAAATAGCAGTCATACTAAATCCATTGTTATGTTGTTATTAAAAATGTCTTCATCTGATCGCGTGACCCCGAAGGAATGAAAATGAATTCTAAACATGTTCTGGTCCATGAAAAAATCAATGCATGATAGTTCTTGTTGGTTTATTGAGTTGAGAAAAGATAACCAGTCCATTATCAATAGATATAAACATGTGTCTAGTCTTGTTGGTTTGTGGGCTACCACAATGTTGTGGCAGATGGTCAAACTGATTCTATTCTTTTCATACGGCATATGTACAGACATGTAATATAAAGTAAGAAAATATCTGAAATATATTTTCCAAACAACACTATTAGTAATTCCAATAATTTCTGTTCTGGCAAACGAATAGTACCTGATATTCATAAATAAACCATGGATTTCCTTCATTACCCGCTATGCACCAACCAGTCATATATATCATAGGAACAAACCACCAGAAAACAGGGTAGAAAAGGCAAAATAGATTTATCTATAAAGAGCGCCCTCGGGCCGGGCACAGACGGAATTGAAAGAAAAAATAAACCTTGTTTTTGGCTTCAGGAGTATTTAATGGAGGATCATTTCCTGCAGGAAGATGCTTTCACTTTAATCGTGGTTGAATGTGAAATGAAAAGATCAGGTAGCGAAATGTTCATTTAACAGCGTTTCCTACTTAATTTTTATTTTATATGCAACTATTTTTTTACTTTCCATGTAGTTTTGATGTCATTCGGATGTATATCCAGCTGTATTAATATACATGTTATACTCTCAGAAGTCCCTATATCCGTTGATCTCGATGCCTTACACATCTGACGAGCAATCATGCCCAGTTGGATAAATAGTAAGAGTTATCTATGTGGAAGTCAGTCACCTGTGTTATCACTTTTGGTCCAATTCATGTCCATTTAATTAACACTTACCTTGAACAAAAGAAAAGAAGTACAGCAATAAAATGAAGACAAAACTCATCGTCAACACGGATTCCATGGCGTAGCTTTCTTTCACCGGTATTCACTGAATCTGCTTCTGCTTGCGTTTAATAAGTCTTTTGTTTGGCACACTGCACGAGACAGAACAATGTGACTGAACATGTCAATTATAATCAGCGTGCTCTAAGATGGACATGTGCCATGCACCCAATCACCAATACAATAACTATTCTAGATAGTTTTCGGGAATAACAGCGTTTGGTTTAGCCTGCGTAGCGGCGCATTTTGTTTTTGGGGGGGAGGGAGACTGGGGAGGAGAGAAAGTGAGGGAGCAGTGAATCCATGTTTTCTACTACACAGGTAACTTTTGCCTCTTTATTTTCAATGGCGTACAGATTATCTGGATAAGGAGCGACTATTCTAGGAGCACCTATAGTGAGCAAGATAAGAATGATAGTGTTGGTAAAGCTCGACAAATAAAGATCATGCCGAGAGAAAATGAAGGGAGAGAAGTAATCTCTCGTATTTAGGGAATTGAACCCGGTTCGCAATGGTGAGAGGTGAGTGCTCTCACCACTTTCTAACTATAGAAAACAAGGGCCAGAAAACCGACTAGAAAAATTAAAGATGAGTATATTTACATAAACTGGCAACGCCTTGGCATGAAAAAAACTGAAAAATAACGAGTTTTTGCATTTGCTATTTCAATTTCCATTTTGTATGCACCTATCTTGCAACATTCCATGTAGTTTGGATTTCATCTGGATGTGTGACCTGCTAGTGAACGTATAAGCTATGCTTTAAGAACTCTCGGTATATTGATGTAGATGGATCTTGATCTCGATTCTTTACAGATCTGACATCATCCTATTTCCAAATGAGTTATTTACGCTGACGTCAGTCGCCTGTATTATTTTGGTTCATGTCCATTTGATTCACACTTACCTTGAGCAAAAGAACGAAAGTACAGCAAAATAAGGACGACAAAATTCATCGTCAACACGGATTCCATGGCGTAGCTTTCTTTCACTGGTATTCACTGAATCTTTTTCTTGATTGTCTTTTTTTTTTTGACACAACTGCCAACAGCAGTCAGCTAGAATAAGTAACGTGACAGAACAATAACTCGCCCCTTGACATGACCGCATACTTTCCAGTGATTAAAATGACAGGATATTAATGTAGATATATTTCTACACACCGTTATATTAAAAACAACAATAAAATATTATTAATTATTATATGGCAAGGTAATTGCACGCGCTATGATTGGTCAATCTGCGGTCCATAACTTACGGTACGGACCGAGAAACAAAATTGTCTCTCCTCGCCTTGCCATATAATAAATATCTTAAGGCAGTAGAAAAAACCTCGGTCCATAACTTGCAGTACGGACCACAAACTCGGTTAATAAGAGCTATATACCTCTTCCCGGTCCGATATCATAAAAATCGTGCTTTCTGATTGGCTGCATACTGAATACTGCACACTCGGAAAAAAACTTTGACAGTTTCCTACTTCTTCTAGATCTTAATTCAAGACGGTCGATTGCAAAGATATTTTCGAGCCAAAACCCTGGGAAAAAGTTGGACAGTTTCCTAGAGTAATGGTCGTTTGCATAGATTTGTTCAGCCAAGAACTTTGGTAAAGTTGGATAGTTCATAGATAGAATCATACAAGGCGGACATTCGCGAAAAAAATTCTTGCCAAAAACCATGGAAAAAAATTGGCTGGTTTCTAGAAAGTTGGCATAGATTTCTACAGCTAAAAAACCTTTGGAAAAAGTTTGCACAGTTTCCTAGAACCATACAGCTAGAAGGGTCTCAGCGTTTACTAAATGTATCCAGAAAGGTATACAACACAGTTATTACTTTGAATAATTTATCAACTTTTAATAATCAGCATTTTTAGATCAGTTATTACAGTTAATTCAAGACACTTGTTGCCTAGTTACAGTGCTGTATAATGAGCCTTAAAACCACGTGCAGAGCTCAAGTGAGAAGCCTGAAAACGAATATTGGCTGCATTTCCTGGGATCTTTATGGGCAATGGCTTTGTCATACCACAGTACTTCCCTACCTCCTGTCCGTGTTGAGCGTCAAGGACTAACAGATAGTCATAAGCACAGGTAAGAGGGGAGTCATCGATGGCAAAATCCTCGAATGTTATCAGGATTTGTTGGGTCCCGGGCTCCGTCTGGATCTCCCAGTCACAAGTCTAAAACAAGAAAATAACAGATAAAACAAGACTGGTACTCGTGTATTGTAGATTCATTCATGTATGTTACTTACTATCTTGTTAGGATGATGTGATGGATAATTAGGGCTTGAAAAGGTTCCAGTTTTCCCTGCCAACTCTCCGCCACAAGCTGAAACAAAGTTCAACAAAAGCTTTTGAGAACTGCCTTCTCGTACTGGGCAGGTAGGCCATCAAGCAGAGACCAATACAAGCAAGCAGCGTGCATGAGGTATAATATCCGGTGAGCTAACCTTGGCTTTCATGAGACTCATGCATTACGTATTTTCCTGTCTATACCTATTGTATTACCACAAAATATCTCTTTACTTTGTTTATTTCACGTCAAATTTCGTCACGCATGGTTATTGGCTATTGACTATTCACGTGTATAACCTGGTATCACTGAAAATGATTGGTGCCCGGCAATGATGCTATTGGCTATTAATGTTACTATAAATGTCCTGGTACTATTTACCCGGTAAAGATCCAAATGCCCGGTAAGATGCCTCAAATCCTTGTGCTGTTATGTCATTATCTGAATGAAAATGAACACGTGACTGGTGCCAGTCCACCTCGAGTGATTGGTTGGTTTTTGTTCCACATATTCTGCTGCCTTTTATGGTCCCTGTGATGTCCTCTACAGCCAGATAGTCTTTGCTGGAAGAATCAAGAAAGTAGAACTGATTATACCTGAATACGTACACACAGTGTATATCCATGCATACTGTACCTGCACTGTGGACTTTGCTCAAGATCAACACGATGAAAAGTGATTGCAACATCTTCAAACTGAGGAGGAGGTATGATAGTCCACTTACAGTCCACTCCACTAGGGTAGGGTGAGGGAAAATTTGGGCTATGGAAAGAACCACTTGCTGCAGTAAAAAGGCCACCACATTCTGAAGGATTGAATGAGAACCAACATATTGATGAACTAAAATGATGTGTCGATAGTCGGTACACTGATCTGCTTACCGGATTTTAAGGGACAGCTGCCACTTTTGAAAGAGATTTCATCCATTGCGATGTCACTGGTGAAACTACGACCAACCACTCCTTCAAACACCACCTTACAGATATGAAACAAGAAACATCATCACATCATCTAATATATTTACCAAGCAACACAACATCTAATACTAACAAGAAACCAGTTATAGATTGGTGACAACACGACCAACAACTTCTTCAAGCACCTTATAGATATGAAGCAAGAAACTAGTTGAACAATAAAAGCCAGATCATGCAGTCAAGTCAATCATACAACACCTGGTATGGCTGCTCGCCTCCATTGATGTTAATGCTTTCTGTCAACCAAAACTTCCCATGATCACCTGAGGTCGTCCATACTGTTCGTGGACCACCATCACGGTCTCTGACAGACACAGTCAATGAACCCATACCTCTGCCGTTCATATTGTACGAGAAAGAGAGGCACTGGGTACCACTTATGAAACCGCTGGCTAGTAATGCTTTGTCTCCTGGGCGCCGATTACTCGCTTCGATGAATGCATAGTTTCCTGTAGAATTCAAACACTTTGATTTAAGGTGGCTTCCTATAGTATTTTTCAGACCATACCTTTCATTTTCCTTTGGCTTATTCATAGTCTTAACTTATACCTATATACTTGATTCTTGAACCAGTAATAGAGCTAAGATGAAATTTTAAAATGATGTTAATTTTAGCTTGAATGACGTTACCTTGGCAACGATAAACAAATATTGTTGAAATTGGTTTTTATCGAATAACTCTAAAACTCGATGAGACCTAGACAAGCGGTAAACGACATAATCAACTTCAAGTTATTGCAAAACGATTCCAACTATTTTAAAGAAAATCAATCTGTTAGATTTCAAGTAATTCGCCGAAATATTCTAAAGCCGTGATTTTCGCACATTGAAAGTTACGGCGGCCCCAGAAATACTCAGAAAAACCGAATTACTATTAAAATACTCCAAAACAAACCCTTCCTAATACACTACCTACTGGCTAAATACTAAAAGTTAATTCTCATTCAAACCAGAGATATATTTTTTTCCTTGCGTGAATATTTTGATAAAAACACTCCTACCAATTTGAACATGTTAGCCAGGTAAAATTTATCAAAATAATTACGCAAGGGAAAAAAAATCTCTGGTTTGAAAGAGAATTAACTTTTAGTATTTAGCCAGTAGGCAGTGTATTAGGAAGGGTTTGTTTTGGAGTATTTTAATAGTAATTTCTGAGTATCTCAAGGGCCGCCGTAACTTTCAATATGCGAAAATCACGGCTTTAGAATATTTCGGCGAATTAGTTGAAATCTAACAGATTGATTTTCTTTAAAATAGTTGGAATCGTTTTGCAATAGCTTGAAGTTGATGATGTCGTTTACCGCTTGTTTAGGTCTCATCGAGTTTTAGAGTTATTCGATAAAAACCAATTTCAACAATATTTGTTTATCGTTGCCAAGGTAACGTCAATCAAGCTAAAATTAACATCATTTTAAAATCTCATCTTAGTTCTATAACTGGTTCAAAAATCAAGTATATAGGTATAAGTTAAGACTATGAATAAGCCAAATAAAAATGAAAGGTATGGTCTGAAAAATACTATAGGAAGCCACCTTAAGGTAAATTCATGTGTATCAGCCATATATACACGTACTGACTGTACCAATGACTAACATTCAAACAAGTCAAACAGGTTTGCTTACCTAATCCATAGAAGTCACGTGATGGCCCTGTGAAAAAGCTGGGCGTGTTTCCTTTACCAATTGACCAATCAAAATCATCATTGCCGGCATTGGTCCAGGCTGCGCACATCTCGTTATCAAAGTCACAATCACCTGTTACAGGTCAATACTTTAATTATCTATGCCATCACTGATGGCACATGATAAAGCACTTTAGTATAATATGACTACATACTGTCCATGAATACCATAGTTTGATATAACTATATTACAGCAAACAAGAGTGATCACCGATTACCTCCTGAAGTGGTTGGGATGGTTTTGTAAGATGCACGGAATCCTTTTCTTGCCAAGTGGTCGTTGCTATGGAAATAAACCTTTGCCACGTTACCAGGGACCTTAAGTCCAAATCCATCACCATAGAAACCACAAAATCGTTGCTGCTTCACTGGCTTATCTTGAGAATCTGACACGATGACGTAATCATCTCTATGATCAGAAGATGTTTTATGTCAGCCATATTGACATATTGTTTAATATCACAGTATTGCCTGACCTACCCGCATCCTGGCGCCATCTCTACTACGAACTGTTTGAACGTAATGATGATAACAGCAGTCTTGTCTTGTGGCTGGATGAGCCACTGACAGCGACTGTTATCTGGATAGTCATTGGGAAAACCAGGACTGGAGAACGATCCACTAGACTCGGTAAGAATACCACCACATCCGCCTGGAAGAATATAAACGTACATAAACATACTTCTATATCAGTGTTTATAGTAGAAGGGCAAGTGGAAGGGCAAGTGGAAGGGTAACCAACTTACCTGACCCAGGAGGACAAAGTGATTTGGAGAAAGAGATGTCATCTAATGCTATATCTGAGTAGTCAGACTTTCCAACTATCCCTTCGAAAACAACCTTAAAACAAGAGAAAATATTAGATTAAAACACTAACCAACTCGATGCAATATAATATATAATGCTAATATACCAGGAAATATTATGGCACTAGATGATATAAGGTTACGAACCTTATAAGGAAGTTGCTCATTTATTTGTAAATAAGCTTCTTTCCACTCGTTGCCTTGGTTACCAGTTAGACTCATTACCAGACTTCTGGTAGTTTTGGTTTGAATGTAAACGTTCAGGCTTCCCATGCCGATGAGACCGTACATGTGATAGAAGAAACGAAGGCATCTTTGTCCAGATATCACTTCTGTCTCCAGCTGAGCTCTGTCTCCTTCAGCTCGACCAGTTGATTCAATGTACATGTACTTGCCTATCATAGTACAAATATATGAAACATGCATGGCTCAGCTTTGATTATGACCTACCAATCATAATTAACTCAAATGTACTATTACCATTCATATAGCAATGTGAATACCTTGTCCTGAATGATCGGTTTTGGGTCCAGTCAGTGCTGTGGGTGTTGCACCACTATTAATCGTCCAATCAAAATCGTCATTGCCAACATTCATGAGTCCTGGACACAAGCCTTCATTAAAGTTGCAGCTGCCTACGTCACAACAGATAATGTTCACGATTATTTTGAGTCATTGGAAGTTATTATTTTAAATACACGAACTGCCTTCTTACCAGTTTCAGGTGGTTTGACAGGAGTGATCGCCATAAAGTTCGCCTGAAATCCTTTTTCATTGGCTGCGTCATCAGACTTGAACACCACGATCGCAGTGTCTCCTGGGACAGCTAACTTTGGTTTATCAAGGCGTCCACAGAGTGTTTTGCCTACTTGGTTACCATCTTTGTCTTTTATTATCACGTTATCCCATCTGCAACAGTGTTAAACACGTTAAATAATGTTTGACCCTGATCTCATCACCTCTTCTGCAAGCAAGCAATCAATGAGACACTTGTCCCAGAGCCACATAGCTAGTCCTAGCTAGTGCACACATTAGTTTATAGCCATGGTACGGTAAAGCAGCACTGAATTTAACATTTATGGCAAGCAGGTGCTTCATACTCACTCGCATGATGATCCCCACTCAACATCAAAGTTATCAAAAGTAACTTCTATTCTTGTTGTTCCTGGTGGTCCTTTGATGGTCCACTGACAAAACGCATTATCAGGGTAGTTCTGAGGGTAGTTTTGGCTGGCAAATGTCCCTTTGGATCCAGTCAGGCTTCCTCCACAGGCTGTTCAAACAATTCACAAGCACAACCATGATTAGTTTTCATCACAAGAAACCTTTTTTTCACACTAACGGCGGGTATATGTAAAGTCTGTACGGTGTGATCCCTTGTATGTTGGAAGAGGTGAAAAGAAACCCTCCAAAATACTAGAAGTATTTGGCAATCTTTACAAATTGTTTTACTTACTGTTTCTTTTACTAGTGACCCCTGCTGCACTTGTTCTAAAGACACAGAGTAAGATCACGATCACGAGCCCACCAACCATCAAACGCAGCATTTCAAGGAGTAACAATCGACACTGATCAGAATGGTATGTTGTATGAAGTAGATAAGTAACAAGACGCAATGACTTTTATCCCTGACTTGTTGCCTTTTTATATCCTTACCAGACCCAGATGTTATCAACTCTTAAGTATTCTGTATTAATTAGCAGGAAGGAAAACAAATAGTGAAGCGTGGAATATTTACACAAGGATTGACTACCTTAATAACCATTAATATAATTACTTGATTAGTTGGTTTCTCATCAGGAACCTAAACAACAGCATTTTTCTTTTGATATTGAATTTTATTTCAACATGCAATATGACCTATGCATATGTATTAGTCACTTCCTGCAAGAATGGACACTTTTTAACATCGATCGTTTTGTTTGGGTGGTGGTCTGGTGTCGCTAGTAAGGAGTCGTAAGGACTGGCACGTTTGTTGAAAGCAAAGATCACCATGGTGAGCCCTCTTTTGTCGCTTTAATGAATTACTTTAATCTAAGTGTTAGCAGGTTAAGGACAGGAACGTGATACACGTCCCCAAGACAAAACAACAAGAGATGGAAATTACAGCACTTTTTAATGATGTTTACTTTACACATGACATTTTTGCTGATAATTGTATTTTAGGCTCTTCAAAGATAAATCCTTTTAAAATCTGCTTCTAGTACTGATCAAATAGCAAATTATTGTTCGCACCCGGGACTAAGTGATCTTCATAATTACTTCCTTCTGAGTCTAAGTTATGAGCAGAATTCATCATTTTCGTAATTGAATTAAAGTTCTGGACTGAGTTAAAGTTTTCTCAAAATTATGAGAGAGAGAGAGAGAGAGAGAAGAACATAATAGACCCTTTGGCTTTGAAGTGGACCTTCAGTCAAAGCCTAACGAACTATAGTAAATGCTGAGAATTGAATAAAAAAGAGAAAGGAAGGAAGAAAGAAAGAAAGAAAGAAAGAAAGAAAGAAAGAAAGAAAGAAAGAAAGAAAGAAAGAAAGAAAGAAAGAAAGAAAGAAAGAAAGAAAGAAAGAAAGAAAGAAAGAAAGAAAGAAAGAAAGAAAGAAAGAAAGAAAGAAAGAAAGAAAGAAAGAAAGAAAGAAAGAAAGAAAGAAAGAAAGAAAGAAAGAAAGAAAGAAAGAAAGAAAGAAAGAAAGAAAGAAAGAAAGAAAGAAAGAAAGAAAGAAAGAAAGAAAGAAAGAAAGGAAAAAAGAAAGAAAGGAAGAAAAAGAAGAAAAAGAAAGAATGGATAAGACAATGTAATATTTTCCCGCTTCTAAATCTTTTCAGAGCGTATACCTAAGCTGACTACTGGTAAATAAACCCCATCAAAGTTCAAGTATGTATGTTCACTAACTTTAATTTGTCCCTTCTCAAGTGGGGAACCTGCTTTGATAGGGAAATATTACTGACACGTGAACCGCATGGATTATCAAACTACAGGATGTTTGATCACCGATATACATTCACTTTCTACAGTTCAACAATCAACCATCTTATAAAATTTAGAAAACATTACATTTTGTAATTACGAAATTGATTTCTTTGTGTTCAGTTTTTTTCCTTTCTTTGATTTTCTTTCTTTTTTCTAGCGATGTGACACGTGGATTGTTGACTGATTCAGTTTTGCCTGGGTATTGGTTTCTAAACGTATTGTTTTGGTGAAATATATGTCATCTCTTGTTTCTGTTGTTGATGTTTTTAGGTTAGAGAAAGCAACAGTTCTTTAAATTGGGTCAATTTTCTACATTTTGTATTAAGGGCGGACCATTTGATTAGTTTGATTAGACGGGGTACGTAGTTTCGATGCATATACTCGATTTTTTTAATAAGCTATACAGGTTTAAAAAATATCCTTTAACCTTATTTCACTATTTATCTTTCAACCTGTATAGCTGACTGATTAAAGAATCGAGCACACCGAAAATGGTCCGTCCCTTATTCTTACATTCAAACACGAGTTTCCGTTTTGGTTTTTATCACTGAAAAGGAAGACATAATGAAAAAAAGGAACTGAAATGTGATGATTATTCGGCTTTAAAGAAAACGAGTTGATATCCTGAATGAAGGAATAAGTGGGTGCGTTTAAGTGGTTTCTAGTCGTTTTTCCCTGTGCTTTTAAGTGGTTTCTGGTATTTTTTCCCTGGTCACATGTTCACTTGGGACTGCTCGTCGTGTCCTTTCCCGAACTGATCTATTTTTTGGACATATATTTTTTATTTTGATAAATTTAGGACCATACCTCCAGACCCAGTGCTGAAGCGCAGGAAGGCAGCGCGTAGCATTTACGGCTATCCGGGGAGTTCGGCCACGACACCGCTATCCGAGGATTTACAGACTGACGATCAGAAAACTCGGTCAAAGCGGGTTAGTCGGCCCATAGACCGTAGATGATTAATCCCATACTATGACCAGCACACCGGTATATGGTTTGTACCGATGATGACTTAGGACTTTGCCAATCCAACGATATCTAAGAAAAAACGATTTTGAGGACATTTCCTCATCGATACTACAATGGTAACACTGAGTCATCTGAAACGGATATCATTGCAAATTTCGATTCAAGTCACATATCATATATAGAGAATATATAGAGAATACTGAGATGATAACTAGCGGTAATATAGAGAATATCTCATCGATCCAGCCATACGAGTGAATTATTCTGAAGTTTGTAGAAATGTGGCCAGAAAGAAAAATACTAGAGTAGAAACCAACCCAATAAAAAAGAAAGGAAGTAAGACTATATGCAGCTAGATTATCGAAACTGTATGTGAGCGGTTGGTTTCGATATGGCTTTATTTGGGAACAGAAAGTTAACCGTTCGATCAAGTCACTTCCGGTTCGAACACAGATAGTCAGCCATTCAGCCATCATACTGACCCATCTTCGTATTTGCTGATGTTGTAATAGTGATGATATCACCGGTAAGAAAAAAGAAACGCACATGATAACCACTAACTCCTTTTTGGCAAGAATATTCAGCCATCAGTATAGTGTTTAGGGAAGTACCGGAAATACGTCACAATGCCATGCTGATGATTAACCGAATTTAACTTCCTTTCGACTTGTTTATTCGACTGAACATCAACTGATTCAGTTGCGTGTATCGTATCAGATCCAGACTGCTAAATCTAGTGTATTAGCCGTGAACGTGACAACAGATTGCCTGTACGTAGCTGAAGTCATATGTGCGTGACAGCATGTTTCATTGTTTAGAATACCTTCATGCATATGATACACACCGGTCGGTTTGCGGTCATCATCGTACTAACTGACCCGGCTTCTACTACTTGTGCAAACTTCCAAGTATTTTCTTCCTTCACCGGCTCTGCCTTTGAATAATTACATCACTTCCTTATTGGTTCAAGGAGTCACTTAGTACAAAAGTTATTCGTGTATCAGCATTAATAGTGTCAACAGAAACGAAATGAACTTGACTTGAATAGTCAAATTGATTTGAACAATAGCAGACTGAATATTTAGTAACGTGCTAAACATCACAGGACCAGAAGTATTCAACTGTAAAAAAAGTGTTGGATTCAGCCGGACAAACGAAGCCCGTTTAATTTGTACAAGATGACAGAAAACTCTACATCTAAATCCTTGTACGAAGACTTGCAGCCTATCCAAGGTGTTATTCTTGGCTTGATAGCTTCACCTGGGATTATAGCAAACATCTTTGCTATAGTGGTGACTGTTAAACTACTACGCCAGCAGAGTTTGACTCCAAATGTGTTTGTATTTGCCTTAGCATGTATGGATTGTTTTGGTATAATAGTGGTATGCACTCCAACATGGTTGTGCTATATATTTGGTCATTGGGTTGGAGGACAACAAATGTGTAAGTTCCAAGGCTTCATGACACTGTTCTGTACATTGAGTACAGGGTTCATTGCCACATCGATGTCTGTAGACAGGTTTATAGCAGTCAAATGGCCTTTGCATCACAGGCAACGAGTGACAGTCAAAGTGGTCAAGAGACTTTTATTGGGTCTCGTTATAACAGCTGGTATTGTAGCAAGTTTTCCAGTCCTTGGGTTTGGCAGCTTTGTCATGAACTTGACCGGTACTTACTGCACACTCAACTGGTTTGCAAAAGATAAAGAAGATGTTTCATTTTCATACATGTATGCAGTCATAGGAATGATGCTGGTAGTTACAGTTATTTTCTGCAACATTAATGTTGTTGTCAAACTTTGCAAGCGAGAAGACAAGCTGAGAGGCATGTCACGGAAGAGTGATAAACAAGAGAGTCAAACGAGAAAAACACTTGAAAAACAGTTTACCAAAATGATGATAGTGATATCATTAATGTTCCTGATCTGTTGGACACCCTTTGTGGTGAGTAGAAGCAATATTAAGTAATCAATTAATAAATACTAATTAATGAACTGATTAATTGATTCCTAATCAATCTCAACCATTTCATGGAATAAGTATATGGACAGGGGTGAATAATGCATCTAATATAGGGATGCTACCGTCTAGACCATTCTTTGTCAAACACTTAATTAATATGGATTATTGATCATGCCAGCGTATCTTATCTAGTTTGATGAGTTCAAGCTTGTTCAACAACATCCTGGCGCCAGCCTATCTGATCATATGACCAAAACACTTGTCAACTATGCGTTAGATGAGTGAATGAATGAATGAATGGATGAATGAATGGATGAATGAATGAATGAATGAATGAATGAATGAATGAGTGAGTGAATGAATGAATGAATGAATGGATGGATGGATGAATGAATGAATGAATGAATGAATGAATGAATGAATGAATAAATGAATGGATGGATGGATGGATGGATGAATGAATGAATGAATGAATGAATGAATGGATGGATGAATGAATGAATGTATGAATGAATGAATGAATGAATGAATGGATGGATGAATGAATGAATGAGTGAATGAATGAATGAATGAATGAATTAATGAATGGATGGATGAATGGATGGATGGATGGATGGATGAATGAATGAATGAATGGATGGATGAATGAATGGATGAATGGATGAATGGATGAATGGATGAATGGATGAATGGATGAATGGATGAATGGATGAATGGATGAATGGATGAATGGATGAATGGATGAATGGATGAATGGATGAATGGATGAATGGATGAATGGATGAATGGATGAATGGATGAATGGATGAATGGATGAATGGATGAATGGATGAATGGATGAATGGATGAATGGATGAATGGATGAATGGATGAATGGATGAATGGATGAATGGATGAATGGATGAATGGATGAATGGATGAATGGATGAATGGATGAATGGATGAATGGATGAATGGATGAATGGATGAATGGATGAATGGATGAATGGATGAATGGATGAATGGATGAATGGATGAATGGATGAATGGATGAATGGATGAATGGATGAATGGATGAATGGATGAATGGATGAATGGATGAATGGATGAATGGATGAATGGATGAATGGATGAATGGATGAATGGATGAATGGATGAATGGATGAATGGATGAATGGATGAATGGATGAATGGATGAATGGATGAATGGATGAATGGATGAATGGATGAATGGATGAATGGATGAATGGATGAATGGATGAATGGATGAATGGATGAATGGATGAATGGATGAATGGATGAATGGATGAATGGATGAATGGATGAATGGATGAATGGATGAATGGATGAATGGATGAATGGATGAATGGATGAATGGATGAATGGATGAATGGATGAATGGATGAATGGATGAATGGATGAATGGATGAATGGATGAATGGATGAATGGATGAATGGATGAATGGATGAATGGATGAATGGATGAATGGATGAATGGATGAATGGATGAATGGATGAATGGATGAATGGATGAATGGATGAATGGATGAATGGATGAATGAATGAATGGATGGATGGATGGATGGATGAATGGATAGATGAAGGAAAAAGAGAATGGCATATTTCCTATTTCATGAATCTCATGAATGAAAAGGAATATGATTCATGTTACATTTGTAAAACAATATTAGATTACTTTTTTCGATAAGGTATCAGAACTTAATCTGTAATACACGGCTGTTATTTTCCCACTGAAGTTAATTGATGTCAGTTACGGTCCGTAGTGAACAGGTACTAAATCTTGGTTCATCTCTGTAGATTCGCATCATCAGTAACCTAGCAAGAGTCTGGATAAGCTGGTCAGTGGATTTACAGGCTTCGAGACTACTCCTGTTAAACTTGGTTCTTGATCCATTCACATACGTCCTGACAAGACAACATTACCGTCATGCATTGCGTGATCTATGCTGCATTTGTCGCAAGAAAAAACGGCGTACAGGATTTAAAGGACACAGCTCACTGACGTCTTCCAGTAAGAACATTCGGATGACTAATTCCACTAATGTACTTGACGTAATCGAGGCAAAGGAAGAGCTGAATAAGAAACAGGAAGTGAAAAACTTGAACAGTAGTGACTCATGCAACGACTCACTGGTCTGAAACCAGACAAAACTATAACAATACAAAAAAAAAAGAAAGGAAAAGAAAGGGATGAAACAAAATGAAAGTCTTGAACCACAATGAATCATGTCACAGTTCAGTATTTTGTAAAAAATGGAACAATATGCAACTAGAAGCCTCAGGAAGAGGCATAACCCGCAGGTGAAGTGGGCAATCGAAGAGCAGAAAAAGCGTCAGTCAAAAACGGAACTCGTGAAGGATACGCACCCTAATTTTGTTAAAACTTGATTTTTTTTTAGTATTTCTGCTCTGCTTTGCTCTTCTCTGCTCTGCTCTCCTCTGCCGAAACCAGCCGATCCTTGCATAACGATCGTATCTACCGTCATTAACTGAACAGTACTGCTTTCTGTCTTATGAACAGAGCATCGACGCATAGGTCAACTGATTTAGGGACCATCAAGGCCCGGAGTCTGGACTCCCTTCATTGATCCTATGTCTGTTTTATTCCAACTAATTTTAAGAATATGATGATTCACATTATACTGTGAAGAGGGTCTGGACTCCCAATTTCAACACTGAATGATACCCCCTACTAAATATCGTTAAATAATAGTTGAAAACTAGTTCATAATACTGTTCGATAGGCTTAGCATTTTATGCTTATGGTGGCACGTCAAAGCCACATCAATTAAATATTTATGTAAATTAATAAATTAAAGCTCAATAATTTCAGTATCAATCTGGATATGAATACAGGTAATGAATAATCTGTTAGACGCTGTTTCGGCTGTTCTTTGGTTGACTGGATCTGACGCGTGTGGGACACTGCATTTACAAATTGATAGTATGCTTCACGGTAAAAAAAATACAAACAGCGAATACTATGATTCAGTTATACGTCTGGTTTTACTCCTTTCTTCCTTCCTTGACGTCATCGCAGGTGTGTCCTCGACTGAATATGGGTTCCCTGTGTCTTCCCTGTGGTAGTACCTCTGTTCATCTACCGTGGGCTCATAAACATTTGGTGTCATTAATTTTCGTATCAAATGAACTGACTGAGTTTCCGGTTTTTATTCGAGCCAAAAAATATCTAAATATAGTTAATTAGTACTATTTGTGCACTTGGCGATACTAGTAACGATGGAGAATCGATTTTATGAAGCAACGAAGTAAACTTCGAGATAAAAGTATTTTTTTTGTTTGCGTTGAAGAAGACGACTGGTTCAACATGATGCAAGCTGATGGTAGTGGTAATAAGTCTACTAGCCTTCCTGCCTGGGTAATTTTATACTTGTATATTATTCTTATAATAATTCCTTTTATTTGTTTCTCATGTTTGATAAATTAGGGTTTTTTACATTAACATAAGCTTAAATGTATCTTGCATTTAATATTTCTGCAGTAGTTTACCGTACATGTTCGTGTATCATAAGTCAGTCATGTGATATAATGTGTTTTCATAGGGTTTGCTCAATAAGCTCATTGTACCGTAAAAGCATAATATTATTAAAACATCTTATGCTAGAACAGGCCAAGATGATACTGTACATGTTCCAGCATACATTTCCTGTTATTTGATATGTATGTATATTCAATGTTACATAATCCGCGTGACAACCATACACGCTATATAATAACGCCAAATATTGTTCTATGATAGTTGTTCTCTGGATTAAATGTCATGAGGATTTTTATGTTTATTTTCAGGTGTTTATTGTTTCTGGTATTGGGTTTTTATTAGTACTGTTGTTTATCATTTGGCTGGTTTGCAAATGCAGGTATGTACATGTGTTTAGATACAGTACTATTTACACACAGTGTTAACACACACTAAAGACAGCTCAGTATTCCAGAACAATTCAGTATTTTCCAGGGAGGAGGGTGGGGGATGTAACAGGTGTGCCACAAGGTCAAAAACAGTTCAAAAAGGAGTGAGGATTTGGTTAAGGCCCTGATACTCACTGTAATTTCTCTTGCAACTTGTCTTGCAAAAAAATAATTGCAGGTTGCATGAGCAATTTGTCTCTTGATGAAATGCTGCAAGCTGCACACATAATTTGAATCAGTGATGAGTGAATGATTGCCTAGTGCTAGTTTTCAAAACGCAGGTTGCACAACCATGACACATATTGTTTTACAAAAAATGTTGCAGAAAGTAGAAGCTGGTTCTTTTTTTCATGCAGCAAAAAAAATAAGGAATGAAGTCACATGAGGAGATGTTAAACATGATTACCTCTATCCACCGACTACATCATCTACTATCTTTATTTCCGATGAGAGTTAAGGCACTAGGCCATGTGGGATAGGCTCAGGGATAATAATATACATAATGGATAAGTTGCGAGCCTTAATGTGAGTGACTGAAGAAGACTGCCATTAGGCCTTTGACAACTTCAAGTCGACTGAAAAATGAGCCAGTTCAACTAGAAACCGTGGACAGGTGTTTCGGCCTGTATTGGGCCTCGTCAGCATAATATCTTTATTTCCCTTTATACAGTAAATATTCTTATCAAAGAAATAGTAAGTGTGTGATCAATAGGAGCAGGCATTTGGAACTAGAGGTCCACAGTTCAATCTTCGGGATGTCTGTTTCAACTGCTCTCTAATCCATGTACAGTTGCTTTAATTTCATATTTGAATATAGTCTTAAAACAGAGCATTGATTGAGAGAAGGGGGAAAGTGCACACTGTCAGCTTTCTGGGATATCAGCCATATTATGTAGCTAAAGGAAATATGGACATTAAATATAGTTACTTTACCTTTACCTGTGTCTGGTAAATGTTAAGATGTACATTTTATAACCCTCCAATAACATCTTGATTCCAGACAAAGATCTAGATATGATTATACAGCTTTGGAAGAAGAAAGAAGTCTCATTCAAAAATGGGATGAGGAAAGAAGAATACAGAAGAGTGCTGAGAGAGGTAAACAGATCCTTACATTACACTGTAGATATTCTCCTCTTGTCTGAGGGTTGTCTTGTTTACAGTTATGTCTTTATTTCAGATATCTTCTTGCTGAACTGCTATTATTACCTCAGAGAATCAAGAGATTACAGTATTGTAAACCATCTGCCTGACATAGGTAACTAAATAAATCATGGGATTTAATTAGCAGTGGGATCTCTCTACACATGCATGCAGTAGCTATCTGAATCCAACTGGAATTTAGTAGTCGATGTTTTGGGAGGGAGGAAAACTTGAGAAAGACCATGGAAGCACAGAAGATAACCAACAACCAACTCCAACTCCAATTGGTGAGAAGTGATCACTCTCACTGCCACTTAATTCACCAAGGCTTCCTTAGATAGGGTGTGTGATTTTGTAATTGCATATTTACAATGTAATGCCTTGTTAATACTGGTTTTTGATTCCCACAGGCAGCAGAATCAACAAACATTGGTTTGTTGTTCAAGATTCTGTGTCACGTTCACAAAATTTACTCTTCATGACCCCCTGGAGTCAACATTGTATATTACCTTGCAAGAAGATGACTAAGAAAACTTTGTCAGAATTGTTTGTATTGTTAAAGGTTAGTAGTCTTACAGACATTGAATTAAAAATGTGTTAAAGGATTTCTAATTATCTTAGACTTATATATATATATATACTTATACTTTCTTATACTTGGGCATAATGTTTTCCTATGTCAGACCACATCTCATTCCCTAGAGTATTGTTTCTTTGTTTAACTGTTGCACATAAGAAGACACATGAATATGCATGAATACAATTCAAACTTTGAAAGAAACTTATTCTCAAGAATTATTTCTTTGTTTAACAGTTGCACATAAGAAGACACGCATGAATATGGATACAACTCAAACAAAGAAACTTATTCTGAAGATGATTTTTTTTGTTTATTGCACATAAGAAGACATATGAATATAGATACAATTCAAACAAACAAATTTATTCACAACAGAATGACACATGATGTGAAATGGGAAAACATTACCTCCAAGCTATAAGGGTGTATTTAGCCAAAGCCTTCAGACTTAATGTAGCCTTACAGCGTGACCCGCAAAAGTAAAACCACTTTAAATATATTTGCATACTTCTATGTACAGGCTTTATGTGCGAAATGAGTTTTTACATGCCTTATTTGGTAAAACCAGACAGCTTCACGTCAAACGTGTCAGTTTAACGTTCAAAAGCCTGTGCATAGAAGTATGCGAATACATGACAATGTGGTCATACTTAAGCGTGTCTCGCTGTAATTGAAATTCTTTAACTGGTTAATTGTCCACAGCATCCATATATCTTTCCTGTTCTCAATGTGGATATAATGCTGGAACAGAAACTTGTTATCATAATCCAACCATATAACCAGGCTGGCTCATTAAAAGACCTCATATACTGTGTAAGTAACAACATACACGACCCTCAGTCTAAGTATATGCTCTCTGATTTACTATGCTAATAAGTTCTCATTCATAGTATCTGTTGTTTTCAGATATAGACCCTCCTTGCCCATACCCCACCCCCACCCCCACATCTATCTACTTATTAGCACACTCAACCACTAACACCCATCCAAGGTTGGCTCCAGGGGACGGGTCCAGACCACCACCTCCCACCCCCACATCTATCTACTTATTAGCACACTCAATCACAAACACCCATCCAAGGTTGGCTCCAGGGGACGGGTCCAGACCACCACCTCCCACCCCCACATCTATCTACTTATTAGCACACTCAACCACAAACACCCATCCAAGGTTGGCTCCAGGGGACGGGTCCAGACCGCCACCTCCCACATCTATCTACTTATTAGCACACTCAACCACAAACACCCATCCAAGGTTGGCTCCAGGGGAGCAAATCATCTATCTATTTACTTTATCTATGTAATTTACCCAACCTATATCTACTGTAGACCATCCATAATATAATACATTTATGAATTATGTTTTAGTCACATCCAAACTCAGCTTGGCTTGACAAGTATGAAATCAAAGGCAAACATTTGACTGATTCCAAAATACAGAACTATGGCAGACAAATATTGGAGGTTAGTAGTAAACCAATCCCAGCAACCTAAAAAGTGGGTGAGCTATAACCCCCCCCCCCCCCCTCCACAGTCCCTGCTTGACGATGATATAATATGTATGTTGGCTGAGAAGTACATATAGTTCATCCACAGTCCCTGCTTGAGGGTGATATAATATGTATGTTGGCTGAGAAGTACATATAGTTCAATCTAGTGTTTGTTTTGTTGTAGGGTTTGATTTTTCTTCAAGACAAAGGTTTACCACAGTGTACACATGTACATTCTGGGAATGTATTGGTGGTTAATGGTGTCTGCAAGTAAGTAGCATGGTCTACATGACTATACTAATGTGTGCATATCAGGCACCCAGTACATCGCAACCATAGGTGCACTCCTGGCTAGTGTATAAGAGATATGCTGTGTGTGCATATCAGGCACCCAGTACACCGCAACCATAGGTGCACTCCTGGCCAGCGTATAAGAGATATGCAGTGTGTGCATATCAGGCACCCAGTACACCGCAACCATAGGTGCACTCCTGGCCAATGTATAAGAGATATGCAGTGTGTGCATATCAGGCATCAAGTACACCGCAACCATAGGTGCACTCCTGGCCAATGTATAAGAGATATGCAGTGTGTGCATATCAGGCATCCAGTACACCGCAACCATAGGTGCACTCCTGGCTAGTGTATAAGGGATATGCCTTGTGTGTGTGTACAGACATCCAGTACACCTCACCCATAGGTGCACTCCTGGCTAGTGTATAAGGGATATGCCGTGTGTGTGTACAGACATCCAGTACACCTCACCCATAGGTGCACTCCTGGCTAGTGTATAAGGGATATGCCGTGTGTGTGTGTACAGACATCCAGTACACCTCACCCATAGGTGCACTCCTGGCTAGTGTATAAGGGATGTTCTTTTTTTACAATATATGTTTAGGTTATAGTGTTGTTTAAAGGTTTGTTTGTTCTCTTCCTGCTAGGGTATCTGGTTATGAGAGCACTCTGCTAGGTCACAAATCAAGACTGGAAACATCATTAATCAAAAATCTTGTTAAAAATAACTTGGATGCCACTGAGACAATATCATTTGGTAAGACATAGATAGATATATTACTTATTTCTGACTGATTACAGATACGTTTTACAATGCATCAAGCTAAGCCTATTGCTATATATATTTTCAGGACATCTATTATTTGAGATGTCCGCTGGACGTGAACTAAAGACTGCAGAACCAGATGCAGAACAACTTGCATTTTGTCGTTCAGAACAAGTCATAGAGGTGAGATTATTATTACTACCTATGTAAATGGGGTGACAGCTTACTATTACTGGTCATTGTATGTGACAATCAATTTGTATATCTGTTGGTAGGTTCTTAGATTCATCTTCACCAATGAGAGTGGATCATATCCTTATTTAGAAGAGGTAGGGCCAACATTAGATATCACTAACACCTGCCTTGTTGACGGCATATCTTTCATGGTATATATCTGGTTGATAGCATGTTTTTCATGGTATATATCTGGTTGACGGCATGTTTTTCATGGTATATATCTGGTTGACGGCATGCTTTTCATGGTATATATCTGGTTGACGGCATGTTTTTCATGGTATATCTGGTTGACGGCATGCTTTTCATGGTATATATCTGGTTGACGGCATGTTTTTCATGGTATATATCTGGTTGACGGCATGCTTTTCATGGTATATATCTGGTTGACGGCATGTTTTTCATGGTATATCTGGTTGACGGCATGCTTTTCATGGTATATATCTGGTTGACGGCATGTTTTTCATGTTATATTCGTGTTCTCACAGATCGCATATCACCCATTCTTCAGAGATGCTGATGTTTCTCATCTCAACAAGATTAAGAAAGATCAGGTATATGACTGTTATTAATGGTTATTAATAAACCGTACATGTACAGTACAGTATATAAAACATCAAACGTGAGTAGGATAGTGTCTTCAGACAGTGCGTTGTTTAGCTATTTGAATCGTTGTTTTTCATATATTATTGAAATGTTATTTCAACAGAACAAATTTAGTTCATCCGTAAAATCAATGCTAAAACTGTACCGCAGAGAAGGAGAAACATCCAGGCGGTAAGTACAATAATATGTGGTAAATATAAGATAAATAAAGTATCAATAGACGAATATACCAGCAATGATACATTCAGCCAGCAAACAATGAATTAAACACTCAAAATAAGTAACCTAAATAATGTCATCGTAAAACAAAAACACATTAAATAACGTCAAGGATCACATCATGCACGTCTGTCACGTAATGACAGAAGGTTGAAGTTGACAAACATCATTGCACGTGCACTGCCGACAATACAAGAAGAAAGATAAAAATAGTGGATGACGTCACTTCAGGAAGAAAAGCACAGACACGTTAGATGATACACCAGTATGACGTCACTACAGAAAGTAAACTATCCATACATAATACTACTGCCTATACGTCACCTTACCATGAAAAGCACAGACACGTTAGATGATACACCCGTATGATGTCACTACAGAAAGTAAACTATCCATACATAATACTACTGCCTTTACGTCACCTTACCATGAAAAGCACAGACACGTAAGATGATCACATGGTACGTCCACGTGACGTCACCTCAGCATGAAAAGCACAGACACGTAAGATGATCACATGGTACGTCCACGTGACGTCACCTCAGCATGAAAAGCACAGACACGTAAGATGATCACATGGTACGTCCACGTGACGTCACCTCAGCATGAAAAGCACAGACACGTAAGATGATCACATGGTACGTCCACGTGACGTCACCTCAGCATGAAAAGCACAGACACGTAAGATGATCACATGGTACGTCCACGTGACGTCACCTCAGCATGAAAAGCACAGACACGTAAGATGATCACATGGTACGTCCACGTGACGTCACCTCAGCATGAAAAGCACAGACACGTAAGATGATCACATGGTACGTCCACGTGACGTCACCTCAGCATGAAAAGCACAGACACGTAAGATGATCACATGGTACGTCCACGTGACGTCACCTCAGCATGAAAAGCACAGACACGTAAGATGATCACATGGTATGTCCACGTGACGTCACCTCAGCATGAAAAGCACAGACACGTTAGATGATCACATGGTACGTCCACGTGACGTCACCTTACCATGAAAATGAACAGACCACATGATCACATGACGTAAGTCACGTGTAATTTTCAGACATCGACGAAAAAGCGTAAGAAAGAAATCCAGAGCCGAGAGTGTTAGCGAACCAAAGAGAGATCGAACACGGTCCAAGTAAGTAAAGGCTGTCATAGTTTGATTAAGATGTCCAGCAATAAAGAGAAGACAAGTGCCTCACAAGTTTGTTTGTTTTTGTTTCAGATCAAAATCTAAGAAACACTCTGTTGATATTCCGGTTCCCGCTGTTGCTTACCAACCAAATGCTGCTTCTTCAGGCCCACCCCCAATACCAGTTTTTACTCCTCCTCCCCCACCACCACCAGCCCCCTCGAATAGTGCTGTTTCCTCCAGGGTGCCACCTGTAACAACCAATCGAGCATCCTTGCTGTCGGACATTCGAACAGGAGCTCGACTTAGTAAGACGACAAAGATTAATGATAGAAGTGCACCCAAAATATGATCTGTTAGCTGTTTATAAGCCGTTTTTAAGTCAAGGAAGATATACTCTAAAGTAACAGACAAGTCTTGGCTATTACGATATTTTAATCAACAGCATACATGATTTGAGACAATTTTTAGCGGATTTTTTATAACATGCATAAATATAGAAAAATATATTTTTATGGTTCGTATCGGGAGAATCGACTCTTCACGCATGCGTCAAGCTGTGGTCCCTCGACGCATGCGCACTAGTCTATGCATTTTCGCTTGATTCCTTCGAAAGTTAAAGATTTGAGCAGCTGAATTTTCCCAACGGCTTAAGCGCTTCTGATTAGACAGAGATTTTTAGGGATTCCAACAATAAATTTCTATGGTGTCCATAGTAACCTTCCGTTTTGCGTTGGCATGGTAACGTGAACGTGAGGTAGATTTCCGCCGTGTTTATAAGGATTAATTTAAGTTGATTATGAATAAAACATCGCTACCTTTTATGTCAAGTGGGTATATTTTAATTTTAATGGAGAGTGGTTTTCATCTGTTCGTGAAAGTCATCATGTTTTTGAGTTTAGAAAATGATGCTGAACGTTTTACTTGACATATCATTTAGTACTTCGATTAGAATTCTCGATAAATATGAACATCATTAGAGCAACACTATCACAATAGTATTTTTTGAGCCATCTTCTACGTCGTAGGTCAGTAAATAGTGTATTTATTGATTTGCTGTAAGGAAGTGGTGTTTGTTGGTGCAACTACTTGAGAATATTAACCGGTCCATAACTGCTTGTATTGGTCAGTGTTCGGCTGACTGGCCGTTCAACCAATGATAAGAGTCAGACACATTTAGTCAAGATGTCCACAGATAGCGTATCCGGCATATAGTAGTTCTGTATAGCATCCACTCCTGACTGTAGTATTATGATAATACGAGTGAATGACCGAATAACTGATCTACATTTATTCATTCTTTCATTCACCTGGTCTTGATCGGCTCTCGCTTTCTCACAACAGATTTCTACAAATTATGGCCAGAAAGTATTGTTTTTTCAGTGCTAATTGTGAATGTTTACTTGTCTGGCTATTTCTGATTAATGTATATTTCGGACGAACTATCTCTGGTCTGACAATTGCACCAAGCACTAGAAATATCTCAAACGAAAGTGAAGTCAGTCAATTATCATCGACGATAAACCCGAAGATAAGACAAGCATTATGTAAAGAACCGAATTCTAGCCCAGCACCAGTCACACAAAACAGCTCTGTTCAGGCTTCCACTCCTTCTCATAAAGCTGGTTGTCTACGTTCTAATGGTGCTCCGTGTAATACGTATGTTGGAAGCTGGTCGTACTTCTATCTCAGGGTAAGCATATCGAAAATGAACACTATTGTAATATTCAATAGAACTGATTTTATATTGTTTCTATTATAAGTGAGTCCACTATAATGTTATATATAAATAATATGATCGTAAGCGCTGTATTGAAATGATTTCAAAATATACCCAGCTTGGTTTAGAATTGTCTTGCTGGATTTATTTACATGGAAATACAAAGCTAGCTACTAGATCTAATTAAAAATGAATATCACATCCCAGCCATTTCTCCTTGCATTGCCTGCCTGCCTGCCTGCCTGCTATCAATAGTGTGTTTTCTGGTACTGACACATACATGGTTTGAATTCGTGTGGTTGGGCATGAAATAAAAACGTAATGAATCATTCAAATATTTCTGCCATTTTATGATAAAACCCCATTTAGATCAGTCCTTTTATTTAGGGATGCGACATCTAATGAAAAAAGAATTGTTTGGTAATTAGTGATCTGAATATTTTTTATGAACGTCTTGTATCTTAAAAAAGACGTTTCTAAGAAAACTAGACTGGATGGCACCAACCGTTTACAGTTGCACTCAAAATTACAATATTTCAGTTGACAATGAGCCGAGGTCAGTCGCCAAAATATAAAAATACTAAAAAGCATTGAAAATACGAGACACTATAAAACACTTGGGATTTTTTGCTAATGTTGGCAGAATTGGCTTGTGTGTAAAAAAAGAAAAAAAAAAAACAAATTTAGCCGAAGGCAATCGTCATCCTGCTCGTTTTACCGTCTGTTTGAGATATCATGTTTTCATATCTCAGAAATTAGATCAGTAATGAATCAGCAGGCCGGAACTTGGCTTCCGTACAAGACAATTTTCAGCTGATTTAAATTTAGAGAACAAAGAATGATGGGTAATTTGTTCATGTTCTCGCTATCAAAGCATGCTGGGTAATTTGTTTTTTCTTCGTGTTCTCGCTAGGCAAAGGATGTTGGGTAATTTGTTCATGTTCTCGCTATCCAAACATCCCGGATAATTTATTTTTTTCATTGCAGATTGGAGGATGGCTGATGTTGGGCATTGTTCTTGTCGGCATCGCATGTTTGATTATAACACATTTTCTTGGAATGAAAAAAGCTCGAAAAGACCCACGACGGAAAAGGACTTTATCAAGGTTAACCTGGACAGACGCCAAGACTAAGTCCATGCTAGCCAATTGGATATGATCACGTGACCTGTTCAAATTATTGACGTGATTTGTTGCGAGGTTTTCTTTACTAGAGCAACATAATGTTTACCAGCCCATGGCAATAGATACACGAATATTACAGCTGAATACTCAATGAGATATTGGCTACTATATTCAACATCCTATTCAACAGTATTTATTAAACCCGAGACTTCTTGTCATAGGATTACATGAAAGGTACAGAAGAACACCAAGTACGCATGTCTTAACAGGAATATACCGCAGAACATAATGATCGCACAAGAGGAGCACAAGTGCGCTTAGAACCACGCATAAGAAATTCGATATGCTAGAGCTTTGAAAGCACTGAAGATAAAGAAGCCAGAGAAAGAAATATACTCTTCATCAGTTATCAGGTCCATCCCTGAATTAACGCCGCGACATGCACTATTGAATAAACTGACTTACGACAGTCAGGCAGGATTTCACTCCGACTTAATGGCCGTTTTTAAAGACACACTATTACAAATTTAGCTTGTGGATATAAATATATATGTATATTAGTAGTTTTTTCTGAAAGTCGTTTGAATTAGTAAAAGAAATAAGATAAGTGTGATCTTGATTGACGTGTTTTAGTCTTTGATGATAACGTCTTGCATGTTCTAGGTCACAAGTAGTTCATACTAGTTGAATGGAACATTATTGGTAATTTCACCGCCGGCATACACCACCAACAGTGTTGCCTTCCGCTTTATCTTTTAATTCATTTGCTAAATGATTATTTCTTCAATTACAAATGTCGAACTTAATCTTAATCAAATCTTTAAAAAAAGGTTTAATAACCACAACTCGTGGGCCTCTGATAAGCAGATTTTTCATGGAGTTTAATTTTGAGACATTTCTTTGTAGTTGGCATATCAACATGTTCCTTAGCAATATTTACATTTCACAAAGATATCTCAGCTATTTTACAACAAGTTAAATATTACATTCCTGAATCAAAGTTTTTTTTTTGTCTGAGCTAAAAAGCAGCTTAGTACATAAAAAAGCACATGATAAATGAGCATACCCTTCA
The DNA here is from genome assembly GCA_023349425.1 of Anthopleura sola. Classification (NCBI taxonomy): domain Eukaryota; kingdom Metazoa; phylum Cnidaria; class Anthozoa; order Actiniaria; family Actiniidae; genus Anthopleura; species Anthopleura sola. The sequence continues at coordinate 179,590 of JALHLI010000022.1, forward strand.
GTACTTATTAGTTTTGATAAGATATTTATAAATATTATCTGATATTCATAGATATTTATAAGCAATTAGTATATCGATCCTTCCCAAATAGTTATGTTTTCCCCGGATAAGTCTTAATCTGTCAAAGCATGAATAAATGTACACATTACATGATATGAAATCAATAAAGGTTAGCGGTCAATGACTTAAAATCTTTAGAATACTGGATGTTTCGGCTTTGCAACTCATCAGCAAGTTTATGCGTAATGGTGTCCAAAGTCAAAACTCTGCTTTAACTGATAATAAATTGCTTTTGGACACCATTATGCATAGACGATCTTGCTGATGAAGGCTTGAGTTGCCAACGTCCAGTATTTTAAAGATTTTAAGTCATTGACCGCCAACCTTTATTGATTTTATATCATAATGTCTGACTGCTCCTACAGCATTTTTAGATTACATGTTTGCAAAAGGATTCTTTTTTACCACGGCGGTGAATTTCTGATGATGTAAACTTAAAAAAGTCTCAGGTTGTCTTCATCTTCAACAGAACATTTTATGAAAAGTCATCCGTGAATGCTTCACATGATGTTTTCTGATGCTACAGGCCTGAGTATTCATAAGCCTGTTTATCTTGTAATCAAGGCTCCTTCATTCATGATTACTGCGATTCTCAATATTCTGCGGACCCGGTAGTTCGGAGTTGCCCGTTGGAATTTGATTTTTCACTGTCGCCAGTCTAAAATATAAAAAGTATCGACTGATTAGTTTTGATTGACGTTGAAATGTGTGAGTTCGTAGAATATTGAGAATCTCAGTAACTTGAAATACTACAGAACTGAGTTTTACAAGTGTGTGTCTTGTAAGCTATGTTCCTCATCATCCATCGCACCATAGTTAACTGACGGTCCAGCGACCAAGGATCTTGCCGCGCTGTTATCTGTATCACTGTTCAGATTGCCTTGAATATAGTTAATATCATCGGCTACAATGGACCTATCTTGTAATGGCATGGTACCTGTCATACAGTTAGTTTTGCCGGCGCACAAAGAGTGCTGCTCTGTTGCCTTATTGCTGCTGTCATTGTCTTTATTCACTTGTTCAAATTCTTTCTGATTGGTTTGAGTTTCAAACATTCCATTTCTGGATTCATCAGTAGTGTTTGGTTTGGTAACACCGGCAGCGAAATGCTTTAAGTTATCAGTGGTAATGATTACCCCTTGGTTGATCAGGGCTGTATCATCGGTATGGGAAACTCCAGGGTTGAGGTTGTGATACTGCACGGGCACAAACGTGGGAAAACTATTACGATGTACTTCTACTGCGCCATTTGAATCATTCTGTAGAACAATGTTCGTTTGTAGAGTATGTTTGTTATTGTTTGACAGGACAGGGCTGAGTTCTACGGGACTTGGAGATGGAGAGGTCTTAGGTGAACTGGTTCGGAACGTCAAGAAAGACATTCCTGAAGCTGGCTGTGTACTTCCAGTGCTCTTGATGATGCTTGGTGACTTTAAAGAGCCTTTGTATGTCATTCTGCCAAGAGGACGAGAAAAGTTCGACTGTCGATCTTGATAATGTCTTTGTTCAGACAAATCCATCGTTTTTTGAGCTGATCTTCCACAACAGCAAATAAAGTTGATGTATTTAATGTATCCCTCACGAAACTGTCTCGTTAGAGTGCCATATATGATGGGGTTTACACAACTATGAAGAAACATTAGTGCTTCAGCAAATAACCAAAATTTCTCAGACAGGTTTTTGTACTGGTCGCCGCCAAAGTCCATGAGTATCCAAGCAATCTGGTTAGGAAGCATACAAGCAACGAACAGCACCACAATGATTGCTACTGTTCGAATGACATGAATGTTTTCAGTTCTGTTTTGCTTAATGAGCTGGCCACGATGGTTCACTGATGTCCTGTTTGGCACCTTTGTTTTGAATAGCTTGACAATGATAGTTAAATAAGCTACAGCTATGACAGAGATAGGAACCGCAAACTGTAGAATAAATAGTGCTGCAGTGTAAGCTTTTCTGTGTGACTCGTTGGGCCAGTGTTCTAAACACATTATCCCTTCAGGACGTACTACTATCATTAATGGAATAATGCACAGTATAGACGCGGTCCATATGCATGTTATTGCTAACAATAATGTTGTTTTCTTGATACGAGGTCTGAATGGAAACAGTATCGCTCTGCAGCGTTCCACCGACATGAAAGTGAGCGTAAAGATCCCTACGAATAACGACACAGACATCATGGGCCACAAAAATTTGCAGTAAAAATGAAATTTGACAAATTTCTCGAACAGTTCGTAAAAATAAAAGGGTAGTGCAAACCAGAGGAACGTTAGGTCTGATGTGGCCAAATTCAAAATAAAATAGTCATTTACGGTTTTTCGTCGCTTGTTCCTAATGATGATCACCACTAGAAGATTACCAATTGTACCAACTATAAAAAGTACGATGTAGAAAACAATCTTGAACACCTTCTCTGCTTCGTCATTAGTTTGTTCTCCAGGGTTGCCAGTTGTGTTGGTAGTGTTATTCATCTTCCTGAGTAAGTTAGTTCTCGTTTTTTCTCTTCTTCAGGACAATGATTGATGTAGAGTCGCTTTGGATTCCTGTTAAGACCAAAAAAGGTTTCTTGGCTTTACAGAGTCCAGGATTTTCTTGTTCTTTTGTCAAACCGTTGACTTATTGTCAGATTCGAGGTACAGATGAAGACCACCTCTTGGCATCAACTTCTGCAACCCGCTTTGCACTCAGTATATTCCAAACAGCTTTAGAAATCACTTTCTCGATACCTTTTGATCTACATGTTCCATTTAGGTGAGAAGAAAAAAACATTGACGGTTTGATGTTTGTGTCAACACTAGTTTTGACTGTTTCCTTTTTGGACGTCACACTTTGTCAGTGGATCTCACCTATAGGTACAAGATACAAGAAATGATATCGGTCAGAAATGGCTTGGTAAAAGAAACAATGAATGGATACACAGTGAAAACCAAATGCTCTTGTAGAAAAAATTATAGTGAGCAGAGGCGGCACAAGTAGGGACAAGATGATACGATGACAACAGGTTGGAGTAGAGTGATTGTACAATATTAATGAAAGACCAATTACACAACAAATTGATTTCAAACACAATTTAGGAAGCAATATTGTCTCCATTTCAAAATGCTTTAATGGATGTTATTGTTCACACTTGGCATGAAGCCTTCTTTTTCTTTTTCTCTTTTACAAAATCATTCACTCTCCGGTTAATTGTCTTTTGAAGTCGCTTCTTTTCTCTTTTCCTTTCCTTCCTTTCCTTCTCTGTTACCTTTGTTTTATTCGTGTCTTGTAAAGTAGCAATTTGAGTCACAGCTCAACTTACAGCATGAGTTGTGTGCCATTATCTATTATATTTATATTTTTACGGAACCCAGCTGTCTTTAAAAGATGTACAATTTGTCACCATCTAGATTCACAGATATCATTGGGAATCCAAAGTGCAATTCGCTTTACATTATAGCCTCTAATTAGTTGAACCAAATCATTTTCTGTAAAGTAAAAGCTGTCACTTCTTTACATTACTGTGTAAATTTACTTTAGATAAAACCCACACGTACATCTTACTGTGTTTGCAGATGGTGTGCAGATCCTACAAGACATGGTTCTTAGCTTAAGATCCTTTGATAGATTTCTAAAGAACTCAAGAGTCATATTTTTTAAATTGAAAAACATTTAGCCTTCAAACAACATGAATATATCGTTTGTCATTCACTTTTCTGTTATTTCATTCTTGCTTTTACTTTCTACGAGCGAGCTACACAATCTTTGGCCAATATTTTCGTATCTTAGTCATTCTCTTATTGTTATTGATTAAGTAGCATGTTTTCTTTTCTTGATTAATAAAAGCAAAACATTTTTTGATGGTTTTTTATTAAAGAAAGTCCGAGATTCGTTTTGTAAACCAATTGACACTGTACGCGTTTGATGGGTATCGACAACGACTCACTAAACTTTGAAAGAAAAAAGCAGTACCACCGCGCTATCTATCGATAGTGTGATTGGTTCACGAAGAGGATTAGCCAACAATGAAAATCTGTCTTATCTCCGGTAGACTTCCGCGACAAAAATTAACCCGACTAAACTATAGTACCGAAATGAATACTGAACATTTATATTGTTATCTTCATTCTGGTTTATTGCATCCATTCATTTTCTGATATTTTCTTCCCAATTACAAGGGAAGCCCACCTCATGCTGTGTCTGTTATTATTACTATCAAAGAGAATATATTGAACCACTTTACTGGAGACAAACTGATCTTTTATTGATCTCTCTGTCCATCACTTGAGTGTTTATTGCTAATTCTATATCCAAACGCTGTCATTGAACTTCGACCCTCCAATCAGCAGCTGGTAACGAGCTAACGGAAGTCAAGTTAGATTTGTACTCAGTGCTGATATATAGCTTCGAAAGAATGGAAAAATAAGGCACTAGTGAAATGAAAAAAAAATAAATCCAACCTACAAACGCTCGGCGATTATGAAGCGGAGCCTCATTGGTACTCTAAAGGCATGACGGGTAAACGTTTTGTCATCAAATGTTGATGATGTAACGGTGGAAAGAACATCACACCGCTGACCAGTATTGACTCCCTGGTTAGAGATGCATTTCTTGCTGAACACTAAAGCACTTGAAGTTTAATCTCGTTCTCATAACAATTAGAGGAAATAATGGTGATGTTTATGTTGACAGTCTTTAAAATCAAAATGATTAAGGAAAAACTAAAGTTGGTTACGAAAACAAATTTGGTTTAACAGCCCTCACGAGGCAACACGACCAGTGTCATAAATAGTTTTATCAATATTAAGAATCTCGGGTGATCCCCGTGTTTTTATACTAGAGTGTCGGGTGATCCCCGTGTTTTCATACTAGAGTGTCGGTTGATCCCCGTGTTTTCATACTAGAGTGTCGGGTGATCCCCGTGTTTTCATACTAGAGTGTCGGGTGATCCCCGTGTTTTCATACTAGAGTGTCGGGTGATCCCCGTGTTTTCATACAGAGTCTTTAATTCAATTTATATTTATTTCTCTTCAAAAAGATGAATAAAACCTCTCAGTAATTGAATTTAATCCAGAAATAAGAAGATGTTTTTGAAGTGAAAAATGACAAATGATTTTCCTAGTTGATTAACTTAACAGTTTTAATCAAGTGCCTAACAGTTTCATCTCGCCTATTTGACAGTAATGAATTGGAAAAAAAATATTATTAAATCCAATAAAAGAAAATGTTTTGTTTCGGCAGGTGTGAGGGGAAAGCAATTTCCTTTGAAGTATTTAAGGAAACCACTTTTTCGTTTCCTGATTAATATTTATTCTATTATAAGAAAGTTAAGATTCAATTATATCCTCTTAGCAACAGTTTAGCGCCAATGGCGAGAAAGAAATGAATAAATCTCTTAAGACTGATTGCATTACCTAAAGGCCTCTCACAGCATGTTCAGGATGGTTGGAGGGTCCCACACGGGGTATCAACCAATAGATCAATGTTATTATTAAACGGCTTGTCCCCTACAGCGAGCTTAGTTAATGTTCAAAGAGATCTTGAATGAGATTCGATGAAATATCAAAACATCATCAACAATCACAATATAATAAATCAAAAAGGAGTTTCATGTTTGCTCTTAGATCTTCCTTAATTGTTTTTTTGTCGGGCTTCACGGAGCATATCTCATTCATTCATCGAAAGCAATAAAATCCTGATTGCTTTCATTCAACTACAGTAAGTCAAGTTATTCTGTCAGGTTGTACTCGCAGGGCGGTGTTCGCGCGCAATCATTTTGTTTTTTCTTTTCTAGAAGTGAAGTGCTCTCGAATGATCGTCGAAGTGAATTGTAACCTCTCAAGACAAAGCCGACCCGATAACAATGGATCAGAAAGGTGAGTGTATTATATAACTGTAGTAGGATATGAACAAGGACGTGTCTTTAGATTTTCCGCATTTTAAATCAATGTGAAGTATGTCGGTCCATGGTATAACACTTAGTGAAAACAAACCCTTGGATCATGATTCTTGAGAGATTTGATGTGTGATATTATAAACTCCGCCAACCAAACACAGCCAGCAATCTTTACTTAGTTTTGTTTTTTCAGTTTGAAAGCACAAACTTTTATGTATTTTAGAAAAAATATTTAAACTAGTCTTGAGGATTTTTCCTTCACTGGGCACGCGGCTCTCGTTGCTGTTTACAGAATATTCGACTAACAGAGGAAATGAGATTAAACTAGTGGTTTGTGATGTCATGATTATTGTAGGTCCATTGTCTATTCTCTTTCACTAACGACCCATGAAGCCTAGTTGCTATAAACACCTTGAATAGCTAGTATTGATCACCGTTGTTACAGTGAGCTGGTCGATCAGGGGTCTATTTCATTTTCAATAAACATCATCTTACAGCTATCTACGAGTATAAACGGCTTACATTTTGATAAAAAGGCGCACTTGTAGTCTTGATTAAACTACGATCATGTCTACATGTAGGTATATATGGTATATTTTATCGTTTTTTTAATATATATGTTAGGAACACGGTCAGATATAACTCCACATATTCATGTTCATATTGTATAAACAGCCAGTCCTACTTAGATATTGAGAATCAGGATATGAAGCCAATGGCAGGTTGGTTAGGTTGGCCAACCACTGTTTAATTACAGTCACATGTTTTTTAGTTAGTCAGCGCATGCTCATAAACCAGAAATGCATGAGTCTTCACTGAGATAGTTCTAAGAAAGTTTTCCAGTCCCCTTTCTGCAAAGCGAGTACAGTGTCTCAAATTTGGGCGTGGAATGTGCAGTCGTGTCCGGTTCCAGTCGCTGATCAAACTTCAAAGGAAGGCGCTAAAAAATGAAAGCTTTTTTCCACTTAGTTTATTATAAAACGTACATAGTATTATTTACACTGCATTTTTATTCATAAACCAAGTTCAAAACCAGGATATAAGATAGACTTTATCTTTCCAGAGGGTAAACAGACTACGCCCTTCGAATCAGACAGCATTGCTCTGGCATTCGATCTCGATGTTCGTATTAGAAAAATAATTAGGCTGCTAATGTGATCCAGAGGAGCAAAACAATGGAAACAAACTTTGTGACTCACTTCAAATTTTCGATTTTATTCTGAAGGAAAAAGACAAGTAGAATGGAATTTTGAAAGACAAGTAGAAATGGAATGTTGAAAGCCCTTTAGTGTAGATCAGTCATTTGATCCGCAGTATTCCCTTATTTTCTACAGTTTCTATTAATATGATAACTAAGTCTCTTTTATATCCTCTTTTGATAGACAACATGGTTTTTAGAATTAGACTTAATGGTTCGTGTGTTTGCATCAGTATAGGGTCAAGGGATCGATAGCTACAGTAGAACCATCCACACCATGACCATAAGACAACATGATCACGATGTCCAAGTACTGTCTATTTATTATTATTATTATCTATCTATTTATTATATTTATCGGTTCATATTCTGTTCTTGATTGGCGCGGATTCCAAGATGTGACGTCATCTGATCCTACGCATAGTGTGATGATGTTCACTTACAAAATTACAAATGAAATTTACTGCGGAATTTCTTATCTTTGCGTCCGTTTTGCTATTGTTTTGCTTCTTGCTTTTTTTGAATCGTAATCAATGGAGGGAAGCCATGATGGAAGTGGAATGGTATGGCAAGCAGGCAGGCTAGACATCAAATATAGAATCATTCAAGGTACTTAACCTCGACAAGAGGTCTCGAGATTGTATATGCATTGGAAGGAGAAAAGAAGAAGAAGAATACTGATACTAGGAATCAACCGAAGCACCTTTAAAGCTAAGCTACTTAACTCTGACAATATGTTCTTAACATGCCATGTTAAGGCGAATTAATGGTGGCATATCACGACATTTGGACACGACTGATTGATTCACATTTCCTTCAAAAGAGCGTCTTTTTTCCATCTACCTGACAAGTCTTGTTCTACTAGATATCTATCACAGTAACAATCTATGCATATCATCTTACATTCTAATATCCAATACAAATTATGAGGCCAACATAACCCTTTAAATTATATAGACGCCAAAAAGGCTAAAGATGTGCTTCTCTCAGTTGAATGGTTTGTTGAGTACTCTAACCACAACATTTCTCCTGCACGCTAACACTTTCTTTTCTCTCCTTTTCTCCTTATTTCTCACCAGTTTTTCATTCTTGTTAAAATGCTTTTTTCTTAGATATTTTTTAAATGACCAAAATTATTTGACACAAAATTTAATGTTAAATAAAGAAAGAATAACTGAACAACTTACTTGTGTGTGACCCGAGCAGTTTCGATGTGTTTTGTTCTTGAGTGGTTGGTTCTTTGCTATTCAACACGCAACCATTCGAGGACTGAACAACAGCTTGAACAGTTGGCGTAAATTCCAGGTATTACAACAGCAGCAGTCAGTCGTGAATGTTCAAAATACCGGGTAGGAAATGATATACGTCGTAATGTTTAGATTGCTAAGACACCTGCCAAGTAAATGAATCCACATAAGGAACGCTGTAGTCCAATCAGATTTTAGAGTTTATGTAGGAGTTGGATAAAAGGTAATACCATGCCAGTGAGGGCTCCAGAAACAATTGTACAACGATTGAGGGAGCCGGACTACCGAGTGATTTAGCTTGCACTTTAGATTGCTATCGGAATGAAATTTCTAGTGATCGAAATGCTTTTGTTATGTGCTGAGACATGCAAGGCAGCCATCATGGATTGATCTTACCGACTAACCTAGTTCGTATTAAGGAGTTCTAGTCTAATGATTAAGAACATTGTATTAAAAATTAGAAGTTAATTGGAATCTATTTTGAAGCTGTATAGCAGTTCGCTCGCAGACTAAAGGATTACATGCCTTTTTGTATGTTGATGACATTGTCGGAAAAGCACTCGAATAATGCGGCAGAAAGCTATCACACTTGTATAAACTATTATTACTTTATTATTTTATTCTACTATTTCATCATACGTTTACCTTGTAGGCATCTCGGTTATATGTTTTAGAAAGAAATTTCTATTTTCTCAAAAACAAGAATCTGTGATGGTAAAAATGGCGTATGAAGAATCCATGCGGTTCCAAGGTACACTGTGAACATAGGAATTTTACCGCTTTACGTGATCTTTATCTTCAAAAAACTTAACAAGCAGTTTTTGTTTTAATTAAATAATAATTTCTAAAACGATTTCCATTTGATGTATTGAAGAGGATTTCAGAATAAGCCGGTAGTGTTTAGGTTTTGGTTTATGATATGTGTCTCATATTCCATGGTATGTTTACTGACACGACATACAAACACATAATAAGTACTTAACCACTGAGAGTATTTACAAGTAAAAGATTGAATTATCTTGGTTGAATGAACCACTTTAACTTTTTACTATTGTTCAAACATCAAACGTATTTGCACAATCGTCTTCCCAGTTTTTGAATGACTTAAGAACTTTTCGGCTTTAGTAAAGACCATTTCAACAATTCAAGTTATAATGTTAAGGTAATTTTTATTTTTAAACACTTTCTGCATGGTTAATATCCGAGGTAAATAATGTTGAGAAGATAAAATTGTGGATCCATTCATCTATCTATCCTATCCTATCACATTCTATCTATCTATCCTATCCTATCACATTCCATCTATCTATCCTATCCTATCACATTCCATCTATCTATCCTATCCTATCACATTCCATCTATCTATCCTATCCTATCACATTCCATCTATCTATCCTATCCTATCACATTCCATCTATCTATCCTATCCTATCACATTCCATCTATCTATCCTATCCTATCACATTCCATCTATCTATCCTATCCTATCACATTCCATCTATCTATCCTATCACATTCCATCTATCTATCCTATCCTATCACATTCCATCTATCTATCCTATCCTATCACATTCCATCTATCTATCCTATCACATTCCATCTATCTATCCTATCACATTCCATCTATCTATCCTATCCTATCACATTCCATCTATCTATCCTATCCTATCACATTCCATCTATCTATCCTATCCTATCACATTCCATCTATCTATCCTATCCTATCACATTCCATCTATCTATCCTATCCTATCACATTCCATCTATCTATCCTATCACATTCCATCTATCTATCCTATCACATTCCATCTATCTATCCTATCCTATCACATTCCATCTATCTATCCTATCACATTCCATCTATCTATCCTATCACATTCCATCTATCTATCCTATCCTATCACATTCCATCTATCTATCCTATCCTATCACATTCCATCTATCTATCCTATCCTATCACATTCCATCTATCTATCCTATCCTATCACATTCCATCTATCTATCCTATCCTATCACATTCCATCTATCTATCCTATCCTATCACATTCCATCTATCTATCCTATCACATTCCATCTATCTATCCTATCCTATCACATTCCATCTATCTATCCTATCCTATCACATTCCATCTATCTATCCTATCACATTCCATCTATCTATCCTATCACATTCCATCTATCTATCCTATCCTATCACATTCCATCTATCTATCCTATCCTATCACATTCCATCTATCTATCCTATCCTATCACATTCCATCTATCTATCCTATCCTATCACATTCCATCTATCTATCCTATCCTATCACATTCCATCTATCTATCCTATCACATTCCATCTATCTATCCTATCACATTCCATCTATCTATCCTATCCTATCACATTCCATCTATCTATCCTATCACATTCCATCTATCTATCCTATCACATTCCATCTATCTATCCTATCCTATCACATTCCATCTATCTATCCTATCCTATCACATTCCATCTATCTATCCTATCCTATCACATTCCATCTATCTATCCTATCCTATCACATTCCATCTATCTATCCTATCCTATCACATTCCATCTATCTATCCTATCCTATCACATTCCATCTATCTATCCTATCACATTCCATCTATCTATCCTATCCTATCACATTCCATCTATCTATCCTATCCTATCACATTCCATCTATCTATCCTATCCTATCACATTCCATCTATCTATCCTATCCTATCACATTCCATCTATCTATCCTATCCTATCACATTCCATCTATCTATCCTATCCTATCACATTCCATCTATCTATCCTATCCTATCACATTCCATCTATCTATCCTATCCTATCACTTTCTATCTATCTATCCTATCCTATCACATTCCATCTATCTATCCTATCCTATCACATTCCATCTATCTATCCTATCCTATCACATTCCATCTATCTATCCTATCCTATCACATTCCATCTATCTATCCTATCCTATCACATTCCATCTATCTATCCTATCCTATCACATTCCATCTATCTATCCTATCCTATCACATTCCATCTATCTATCCTATCCTATCACATTCCATCTATCTATCCTATCCTATCACATTCCATCTATCTATCCTATCCTATCACATTCCATCTATCTATCCTATCCTATCACATTCCATCTATCTATCCTATCCTATCACATTCCATCTATCTATCCTATCCTATCACATTCTATCTATCTATCCTATCCTATCACATTCCATCTATCTATCCTATCCTATCACATTCCATCTATCTATCCTATCCTATCACATTCCATCTATCTATCCTATCACATTCCATCTATCTATCCTATCCTATCACATTCCATCTATCTATCCTATCACATTCCATCTATCTATCCTATCCTATCACTTTCTATCTAATCCATCCATTCTTTAAATGAAAACGTCATTAGATTGATTTATACATGACGTGTTTAGACACACTTCTTCAAAATCACGTATTTTATCATATCTTCAATGATATCATATTTCTCGAACGTAAAGCGATAGTTCTAATAGGATCTTATCGTAAGTGGTAGGTTTTGTTCGAGCAAAAGAAGCGTCCATATCATTACTAATGCCAGATGAGCTGAGGAGTAGGACAGTATATCTTACACCCATCTTACAACCCTGGCTATAAAACATGAATATAGATAGATATACAACATCAAACATGGCTGCTCTACTGAATCTTGTAAATGATTAACCATTTCTTACTGTCTCTAGCGCCATTGAACTGCTGGAAATATATGAAAACAATTATCATTATTATTATCATTACCAACCACCTATAGTGAACATCATCCAACATGACTGCCACTTTTATTCCCTTAGGAATGATTGCAAACCACCTATAGTGAACATCATCTAACATGGCTGCCACTTTTATTCCCTTAGGAATGATTGCAAACCACCTATAGTGAACATCATCTAACATGGCTGCCACTCTTATTACTTTAGGAAGATTACAAACCACCTATAGTGAACATCGTCCAACATGGCTGCCACTTTTATTCCATTAGGAAGATTACAAACCACCTATAGTGAACATCATCTAACATGGCTGCCACTCTTATTACTTTAGGAAGATTACAAACCACCTATAGTGAACATCGTCCAACATGGCTGCCACTTTTATTCCCTTAGGAATGATTACAAACCACCTATAGTGAACATCATCCAACATGGCTACCACTTTCATTCCTTTAGGAAGTGATTACAAACCACCTATAGTGAACATCCTCCAACATGGCCGCCACTTCTATTCCCTTAGGAATGATTACAAACCACCTATAGTGAACATCCTCCAACATGGCCGCCACTTCTATTCCCTTAGGAATGATTACAAACCACCTATAGTGAACATCCTCCAACATGCCCGCCTCGCCACTTCTTTACAATCTATATAAGTCATTCTAGCAATGCAGGCAATTTCTCTTTTAGGAAAGACTTGTTCATGTGATTACTTATTCCTCTTAACAGAATGATCTTAGTAATTGTGCTTTTGTAATTTGACAATTAACTTGATACTGAAAGGTACGAGTGGCGTCAGAAGTACGTGCTCGTACTAAGAGCCAGCCTAGAATGAAATGACAACCATACGAAACCCTTGTCCATCTATACGTAATGCACTACAACTAAACACCTGCCATGGATAACCAATACTGAAGTGGAAGGAATAATACTTTTTCTGCTTCCTGTTGTCACCCTAACGTGACATGAGTATGAAGTTATTAGATCGAAAAGCATTACGCGTTATAATTTTCCAAGCTGATCAAGGCTTCCTCATCAGGACTAATGGCTTTACTTAAGAATCGCCTTGCACGGAATTGTATCCAATTTTTCTGATTTTGCAAACCAAAGATTTATACGAACGATATCAAAGAGTTGAAATGTACGGGAGCTGTAACGTTGGATGGTCTTTGGTCGCAGATGGTAACACTACAAAACGGCCTTTAATTCTTATCAGTAAGCGGCGGAAGTTTGTTCCCAAAACATTTCTATATAATAACAAGTTATGAAAAGAAATAGCTTGTATCTGCGATTCTTTTTTAATAAAGAGAATATCATTTGGATAAGAGACGGCCTCATTCAATAGGAATAACGATTTTTTTGTTTCAAATCGTTCAAAAATTCAACGACGCACTATACCTGTAGCCGGCATTTTCATTTCATTTCATTTGAACATTCTACTATATACTAACCATATGGATTATACGACCGTACGTCTTGTTGCGCAGATAGTTCTAGATACTTTAGCTCAGTGCATGAACCAGTCTTACACACAGGGCATCATGATTAGAGTCTCTATGATCTTGTTGTAAACTAGTAGTTAGATCAGTACGATGAACTACTGACGGAACAAATGTTTTTCTTCTTTGGGTGTTTAATTGTTTGTTGATGCACATGAGGCCGGGATGAGATCATGTATTCATTACTAGAAACCATATAATTACTCGTTGACGGACAGAAATTGATAAAACTGAGAACTAAAGGACTGAAACAATTATATATATATATATATATATATATATATATATATATATATATATATATATTCGTCTGTAAGGAAAGATGAAATTGAACTGAAGTAACACCTGCCTGAGTCAGTATTATTATGACAAAAAAAAAACTCAATGATACTGGACTGAAATAGTGTTGGTTTTTCATATCATTTTTAATTTTGTTTGTTTTACAGTTTATTCCATCCTTTTGTTATTTCCTATTTGAATTTTTTAATATTTTTCTCGAGAGGAACTTTAATTACAATTCTTTTGCCTTGTCTCCTACAGCGTGGACAGCCGTTACGTAAGTAAGTTATGTTGAGGGCAAACTGAGGAAATTCAGCTGATAGGAGCAAAAGGCTTATTAGATAGTCGAACAGAAAATATCCTACCTCGCTTCTTTAATAGTGCAGACTTGCAGTCTACTCTTACTGTGATGACATTCCCCACCCACCCACCCACCCACCCACCCCTCAGGTACTTTATAGTCAAGTGGTTTGAGAAGCAGATGATCATGTTTTATGGATCATTTTATTGCCATGCATAAGTTATCTTCCTCAAGTTTGTCTATTAGTTTTCCGGTATTTCTGTCATTTTAATTTGTTTTAATATCGAACAAGATATCTAATCTAGTCGGTAGGAACACCTATTTGTCTTGTTAATAACATACAAATGGAAGGACGTCACGATTAGTAATCCATCACACGATGGCACGTGCATAAATCCATGGCTAGGATCGATACCCGTAATACAGGATAACTTGTTAACTTCCACTTGTGAATGACGAACGAGAAGCATTAACAATGATTCATACTGATTGACGATCTTTCCTTGATAAACCACTGATGATATTTTGATTCGTAATTTGTCTTGATTAGCTCAGATCCATGTATGGCTGATAGGACTGTTTTGCAAAACTTCTTGAAAGTATGTTTGATTAAGTTGTTTTCAGTTAGAAATTGAATCAATCAATCATAAAAGATATGAAATAAATAAGAATGGAAAAGAAATGAATTTCCAGAGGGTTTTTCATGCGTCACATCTTTGGCTGAATTGAAAGGTTTTCGTTGATAACATTTTTCCTTGAGTTTTTGTTCGCGTAATTCGATATAAACGTTTGGCGCATGCGCAGTTAAGGCAACTCGTCCCAACCCAACCATGTGAGTCAGGTAGTTGTTGGACTTCTTATATATAGAACGTATAATTAGCTACAGCTTGCAGCAGTTCAATGGAAGCCGCCACTACAACTAATAAACTTGTTATGAATGGATTATGACAGAACTTTTACCCTCTCCAAACACCCGCTGTCACGCTAGTATGTGATTGGCTGTCGGTGCTAAAACAAGACTGGGTGTTTATTCTTGATAACAGGGCATCTGCTCGATACTCTGGTTCGTTCAAAATTAGCCGCGTAGAAAGTTTTGCCGCTCTTGAATCGATTAATCAAACTTCAACATCTAAACGTACTTTAGTGGTGTTCAAGCCTTACTGTAACTGACTGAGGTATGGATATGGAACAATAGGATCAGCTAAGTGATACTCTTGATTTATTACCCGGAAAAAACTACTTGACGGTAACCTCCAGTAGTCCTTTTTGCTTCAGGGTGGCAGAATGTGGTTAGGTTAGAGATCACTACTATTCGTTATGATATCAAATAATGATTGGTGCAACAGACCAGTCTTCACATTTTTATCTATGCAAGAAAAGAAAAAAAGAAACGCGTGTTTTTTCTTCTTCAAATTCGTGCCTGATATGAAATGGCATGTAGACGGTTAGCATAGATTGTAGCAGTACTATACAATATATATTGATTCTTCGAGATGACGGGCATCAGTATGGCGACCATTACTGTTGAACTTACTTTTCAATCGACATTTTGGATGTATGTTTACGACTTTTTTAGGGTTGTTGCATTTCTTTTTTCTGGATAAAACAACTGTTGAGACTGATTCTTTTTAATGCATGCATACCGTGAATGTGTGAAGAACTGGAAACATTTGAAAGGAAGTTTGAACTTTTCAAGGAAATGCTCAATATAAACGTCGTTTTTTCTTAAAACAATTCAAACATCTCGGATATGACTAAAAAAGCAAGGTCCAGGTGGTGTACAACCCTGTGGTTATTTATGCATCCTATCGACAAATCGGCGGCAAATATCATACCTCTGACACCAACATGAATATAAATACTTTATCATCAAAAACATCCGTGTTCTTGTTATTCAGAAAACAAGAATATTTTCTGACCTAGCTTTGGAATAATGAACCAAAAAAATTAAAAACAATAAGTAGAAACATGTAATGAGGTATTTTGATGAACGGTAGCTTCTGCTACAACTAGGCTCGTTTCCTAGGAAACGGACTTACCATCTGTGGTAAGAACATCTTATCTAAAGCTAGGTTAAAAATAGTGCATGTGAGATGAACATGAGAGATCGAACCATTAGAGATGATATCTTGATCTTGAACTAAAAATGATAAACAAAGTGACGCTTTTAAAAACATTTTAGATATTTGATATTTGACCAAGGAAAAAGACTTTGATGATATAACAAGATCCATGATGCATCGCGGTCGTACATTCACTCGCTTCGACAACTTTTTTCAAAATTAGTATAAACGACTTGTTCAAGACACAATATTGTTAATGGTTGTATACGTGCACGTATTTACCCTTTTGTATCTGTTAAGTAACCTTTTTTCTGATATTCAGGGTAAAGTGTGTTTACGTCGTTACTGCTGTGACTGCCTACGGGCAACACATTTGCTATTGTATTCGGATGTTATTAAGATAGAAATACTTGAATGAAGAGAACTTACGGCAAGATCAATCACTGTATTGCACTGAAAACATCAAATGTACATATGAAACATTACACAAGCCATACAAACCAAATCATTACGCTTTTGGCTATTATTTAGTAATCTAAATGAAATTAAATTCACACAAAAAAAAAACTTGAGAAGAAAATAAATCTGTAATCTGTGCAAAAAAGTCAACCAGATCAAGAACAAAAATGCGATGGAAGAAACAAGATTATATCTACCAATAACAATGATATCCTTAACTGAAACAACAACGAAGAGTATTACATATTATCAATAATCTATTTCGTATCTTTTAGTATCCTGACCTTTCCCTTCATCTATAATGGCTTTAGTTTTTGGACCAAGAAAGTCGACATACAGTTTATGACAGTTTATGAGTATTGACTGTTGAGAAACCCGTTTCGGTGTTGTGTATAGGGTTAAGGTGAACAATAGCAGAACCAGGTACTGACTGCCAATGTACCCTAACTGGTCATGTATAAATATCATGCTGCTGATTAAACAGTAACTTTAATCTTTTCTACATCGAAACTACCAGTTCTTCCTGTAACATGAACAATGACGAAACTGAATTACAGAAAAAAGACCGCAAAAATGAAGGATCTGTTTCGTTTTCCGTTTGACTTTTTGAAATGAATAAGATATCTTAAAAAATAACAAAGGAAAGACGGGTGAGATGAGAGAAAAAACAATCAAGGTTCATTGATGGTGTAAACAAAGTATTGGAGTAAAGGTTAGCCTTACTCTTATTAATGTTTGCTCTAACCTCGCACGGAAATCCTCAAGATGTCAGCTTCAAGTCGAGCAAGAAACTCCCTGTATTTGACATGTTTGGTTTGAGTTCAGTAATATTAACCCAAAACTTATCACTTGTAGTCTTGACCAAGCAATAAAACTCTGCTAATGAATAAGTGTAGGGCTTTGATTCATCATCAGTACTCGTGTTATCGCTTAATGATCTTTAAAATGGATTTAATAAGATGACTTGTCAGTTGTGGCGGACGTCACTGAGAACTGATGGTTTTCTGTGTGTTTTTAGTGATGACATCGTGTAGGATGCAGTGAAGTTGAGGGATGACATCTGGTTTCGTACTCACTCACTGAGTCTTCCGATGTAATAAAAATACCCTCGGCGGACTACTAAATACTAATACTCAGTTCTCTCTTCTTTGAAAAGTTATTGTCAAGAAGACTACGAGGCGATAACAGAAAGACTGAATAGAAGACAGCTAGAAAAGTAAGTAGAGTTGAACACAATCAATCATTCTTACACCTGGAATGTAATGAAAATTTAAAATGAAAATCGCGTTCTGCTCGAGATAAAATGGAGCTGTAGAAAAGTTAAGAGTAATCTGGAGAAGTAGAACAAAAATAGAAAAGAAAACCCCAGGAACAACTGGATCCGGTGGGGTTTTGTTGTGCTTTTCATTCATTTATTATGATATTAGAACAAAAGTAGTTTAGCTTCAGGCCAAGCCAAGGGCTAATTTCCCTCTTCGAATGCTTTTAGTACAGTGCAATGCGAAAGAAAGGTATTTTGTACACGGCCAACAATAATTCAGTTGTATCACGTTAGAGAGAACGTCAAATGTTTGTGGTTAACCTCTTTATACATGCTGAAGGGGCTCTAGTTTTGAAAATAGAAAGGTTTATTGAATCTCACTCTCACTCAAGTTGTTTTGCATTTCATTCTAATAAAAATACTGCAAATAAAGAACTGAATGAATCGATAATTTCAAAGGTTTGCACCAATCAGAGTGTACTAACATTGACATTCCAAGAACAGAATACTGATAACACATTAGACACACCCTCTTGTGAATGCTGCTAGTGGAACATTGAACAGGCTACACATTTATACACGTTATTACGCGTTTTGAATGACACATCAATATTATTTGATTTTGCCGCTTTTCATTAATCTATTGTTCAGTGAGTAAAAATGTGAAAATAGTGACGTCATGGTTGACGTCATCGTTGCTATGGCGAGAGGTTTTTATTACTTTGTCACATCACGTATTTTTTGCTTATTTTTTTACCGGGCTGTACCAAGTAAAATGGTACCTACATTAACAATGGTTTAACAGAACATTTTAGCTCATATTCTGGCTTTTAGTCTAGATGTTAATCCGTGACACAAGGTGCCCAATACTAGAATCACCTGCAGACTCAGTTAGTATTCACTCTCAGTATTCATTCTCAGTATCAACGAGTTTCTCAGTCAAGCTGCAGTAACATTCTTGGTATTTGACAAAACTTGGAAAACCTTACTTAATTAGTTTTTGAAATTCGAGCTTGGAATATTTGAATTCCATTCTTCCATCTATCTATTTCTTATTTTCCATTTCTATCTAAACCGTACAAGGCTGAAGGAATCTAAAGGATTTTCCGATTATGCGGGATTCATTTTATTAGAGGCATTTTTGGGGATATTGTGATCATGATGTTAAAGACATGCAGAAGTTGTCCATACTATTTCAAAAACGGTGGACCCTTCACTTGTATACTGATAACCGAACACAGGCTAGTCTCCCCCGCAGCCGTTTTTAGGGTCGTCACGTCAGTACAAGAGATAGAACGTCCAGCGAGAGGCGTGTGATTATACACCAAGGTTATCTAAACATGTCACTAACCACTTTCAATCCGGATACAAGCCGTTTATTACATCTACATACATCTACTTCTACATCTTTTACTAGTTCGAGGGTTGATCTGTGTTTTTCTACAAACCTCTCAGCATTCTAAGATGTCTGGGACGGATCGATTAGTGTACTTTGGATAAACGTGAATCTGCGTAGAACATTGTTTTTACTATGAAAAGCCATTTTAGTGCAATGTAATTTGACTGACAGTGATTTGATTGACAGGTATTTGATTAGCAGTAAGTGATATATTAATTAGTACCAACTAGTTACTACTGTTAGTACAGTAAGACAAGTCTGCTTTTCTGTTTAGTAACATTAATAAAACTGCCTTGGATCGGCAAAGATCTGCGCCAGGCATGATTCCGTTAAGAACATATTATCTAGTTGAACGAGTGTCTGTAGTATTGATATCCCAGCATTACTAAACAAACATAAAACTTGTCTTGTCATGAATCGTGTTTCGATTTCTACATGACAATCAAGAACATTTTTGAATAAAGAAAGAGTTTGATGGTCAATCAGTGCTAGATCTATTACAGTATTACTGCCGTACTAGATATCACCACTTTAGGAATTAACTCTGTTATTGATACCACTGTTAGTACACAAATGGGTACAAAAGTTCAAATCTGATAATCTGATAAACAGAGTCTTAACACCAGGACATAATCTCTATCCCTAGCACGATGAAACAGAGCCAACACAATTTATTAAATTATGATCTTACCTCAGTTTGTTAAACAGCTAGTTCTGGCCTCGCTAACATCACATGTACCGGCTCTGCAGGACTCAGTGTACCACCCACTTTGTTCACTGATTTGATCTGAAATAAATGAGTTAATAAACCAAAAGTCAACATTAAACTTCATTAATAAGTAGTGCAAGGGATTATAATGATGTAGATTAACCTGTTCTAGGCAGCTGGTCCACAACACGAGTCTTATTCTTTCAGTAAATCTAGCGTCCATGTAAGTTTCGTTGTTGAAATCATCCCACTATCCAACAAAGCAATGCAAAGTTGATTTTGAACTTCAGGTTAGCTACGGTATTACTTGACGTCATTTCCTGTTATGACCGGAAGTATTGGTTCAGTATTTACGCATGCGTACTGAAGCATTGTAAATAAATAGAATCTTTCAAATCACGTAGTATTTGACACGAGTAACTCAGCGCCCTACGCCAGTGTTCCCTCCTGTCTATATCTCTTTGCTAAATGTTACAGTGTTAGAAACTCCACTTGAATTGAAGCTACCCTGATACAGCATTGATACGCCACTGAGTAGTATTATATTCTATCTAATTTTTTAACTTCTACTTTAGAATTAGCATTTTTCTTCCTGTCTGTATACCTCGTTCTACAGTACGTCAGTTACCTTGACGACGTCAAGTGACCAATGCTCACATGTCCTGTCATGAGGTTCCACACTTTACGAGAAATGAGGTCTTTAGTTTGTGAAATTCATATGTGAATGACTGAACGAATAGAACACGTGGAGACTGTATGAGTCTCACTATAACATTTCGTCTAATAACCAGAAGTCGTCATCAATTGTTTAAAAAAAAAACACTTTTCGCTTAAGAAATTTTTAGCAGATCGAGTTATTTTGTTATATTTGTCTTGTTAACACTTCATAAGTAGCAGCAATACTGAGTTATATATATATATATATTTATAACTCCACCTCCCCCAAGCGATCAACACCAGTATCATCTCTTCTGTTCCTATATTAGTTTCTACTTCCTTTAGTCCTGTTTCTTTTTTACTCTAGTCCAGGTGTTTTTGTCATTTTTATTAATTAATAATGATAAATGACATGTGATCATTAGCAACACCTCATCACTATGAATATCAATACCGTCATTACCACATACGTCTCTCTTTCTCTCTTGGCTCTAGGCGTTGCTCTACACATCAAGACAGGCGACCAAGGTTATTTTTAAAAAAGCCTTCACTTTCTTTTTTTCAGATCAATTCGAAGTCCAATCAAAGAAAACTGAAAATTCCCTGTGTGAATCAAAAAATTGGATCTAGAAACAGGTACTGATGATATTATGTTAACATATTATATAGAATATAAGATGTGCCAGTAATGTCTTAATGTACCATTATATCACTTATGTTACTCTCAATAATTGATATTCTAAGATGTAAGACGTATTAACATATTTATCATGCATATCATTGGAGTGAGAGAGTAAAAACTCTGTTTTCTCGATCAGTTTTCCTCATCGGCTAATATTCTCATATCGAGTGTAGTGTAACACAGGCTGAAGGCATATCTAAAAGGTCGTTTATAATCCAGTGTTATAATAATAGCCTAACAGTCATTGTCGTATATTGTACTTGCGTCAGTCATTATGACCTTGCGCTAACTGACTTATATGTAGTGTTTACTATAAGTAGTAGCTAGTAGTTATATAGGACTATTGAACTATAGTAGTTGTCAGTGTAGTTAATTATAGTAGTAGTAGTAGTAGTAGTAGTAGTAGTAGTAGTAGTAGTAGTAGTAGTAGTAGTAGTAGTAGTAGTAGTAGTAGTAGTAGTATAGTAGTAGTAGTAGTAGTGGTAGTAGTAGTAGTAGTAGTAGTAGTAGTAGTAATAGTAGTAGTAATAGTAGTAGTAGTAGTAGTAGTATAGTAGTAGTAGTAGTAGTAGTAGTAGTAGTAGTAGTAGTAGTAGTAGTAGTAGTAGTAGTAGTGGTGGTGGTGGTGGTGGTGGTAGTAGTAGTAGAAGTATCACTTAGTCTCTTCTCATTTAGTCATGGTAGATGATATCTTTCTGTGGTTCGTGGCTTTTCTATGTAACCTATCCGTGTGACACTTTGATATATATATAATATCGTTAATTTTACCAGTACTTTTAGCTCCGCATCATCATCATCATCATCATCATCGTCGTCGTCGTCATCATCATCATCATCATCATCATGAAAAATAAAATAAATAATATGTTTGATGATGATGATGATGGTGATATGATGATAATGATGATAACGGCGATACAATACGTGCCATATGACCAGAGTACTCTGAACAGACATCGAGTACAGACATGAAGTACAGATATCGAGTACAGATATCGAGTACAGACATCGTGTACAGACATCGAGTACAGACATCGTGTACAGACATCGAGTACACCCATTATATCATGATGTTTTCTTTAGTCGTTCTTGTGTGATAAGCATCCAGACAGACTAACATTTGACTGGTATGTAAACCAGTATGCTGGCTATAGTAGGATATGTGATACCAGGCGCCCTGATGGTGTTCCTCATGTATTGTAGCATGTATTGTGGTTTAGACGCCCAACTTTCTATGCCTGATGATGTCATTCAGGGTATTATGGTCAGCCTTGACTGAAGAGGAGTTGTTTTAGAAATCTACACAAAGAAACATGTAAAGCCGGCCAAATGCAGACCACATAAGATAAGACCCATGATTGAACCCTTCAAGAGTTGTCTATAATTAGCGGCCAGTTTTGTAGCAATAACCATGGTATGTAGTATCCCGGATGCATGTGGGTCGCCATATTAGCTAGTGTAGTAAGTGGAATGGATATGCTAAGCATCTCAGTTGGCTTAAACGACTTAGACTTTGGGTAATAATCCTCTTATTTTGCAAGCTGTGTAGTACAGAATTTCGTTCTCTTCTTAGAATTGAATGTCAGATTAATCAGATTCCCCAGTCGTCGCTGTTGAAGCAGTTCATATGCTCGATCAATGGCTGAAAATCAATTGAGTGTTGAGTTTATTACTTTGAAAAATCATCTTGTGTAAAAGTCAAACAAATAGATGTACATCCATATGCATATGGACAGGCTGTTCACAGTGAGGTAGGTTTGTGTTCGTTCGTCATTGCTTCTATGGTACATATTCTCTTAGTTTTCTCAATATTCCTTATCTTTCATATTACCGTTCGCTTTTAGTTTTTTTTTTTCATTCTGTTATTTTCGTCTATTCAGGCGCACATTCAATCTATCCACAGATACATCATGATATATCATTTACAGACCATCCATTCAATCTCTCCTCACCACCACCGTCGCGCCATATCTCAATGTGAGGCAATAGTTCAACTGAAAACCTTTCATTCTAAGCTAATATTGTTAATGTCCATAAGATAGGAAAAGGACTTTACTGAAGGCAGTCAAACACTGTTGCGCCTTTCACAAGGCAATTAGTCAGACGCAAAGTCTAGTATTAGAAATTATATTTGCGAATAGACGAGATACAGTCGTAGATTATAAACGACAGCTCTTTACATAGCACTTAAAATCTTGAATTTTTTTATACTGGTTAACTTTTATTTGATATTTTACAGTTCGTTACTGTTAAAGGAAATGTAGTTGTAGCTGTTACAATTAGCTCGCGTGTCTCGCTTCAGTTTTTTCGTGATACCGAGCGATACTGTGCGTAACTATGATGACATCATAACAAGATGCATGTCATTCATTTTAGCGAGATTTCCAGTCAACTTTAATCCAATGTAGATTGAGGATCGTCTCAGTAGGTCTTTAATTGCAAAACCTTTTGTCATAAAAGTGTAATTCGTCCCTTCCAAGAGAGCCTGGTGAAAGACGTAATCAAGATTCAAGACATTTCCATGACAATGCACTTATCTTGGACTACACTCGGTCTTTACGTCGAGGTACTTGAGAATCCAAAATACACATCATAAAGAGAGCAGAAAGCTTGACTACTGAGCAGATTCATCGATAGTACCAGCAATAGTTTGCGTCTTTTATTCCCCTGATGGGCTTTCATCACACGTACTTCAAGTGCGCTATTAAATACCACTATCAGTCAACTCTACAAATGACGTTTTTGCTTCTTTGAATATAAAATAATCATTCTTTTTGGGTCGATTGATTCAGTTGTTTTCCCCTAATTTCAATTACCCATGATGCACCAGCGATTTTCTAAAGTTGTCTCATTCACTAAGTATTTTCTGTTTTGCTTTTCGAAAAACCAACCATCTCAGATAGTTTTGAAAATTATAATGAGAGAGAGAGAGAGAGAGAGAGAGAGAGAGAGAGAGAGAGAGAGAGAGTTTTGCGTGAATGCGATCTCAAACCGATAGATGAGTTTAAATATACAATGTATTTTGAATGCATTTGATATTCTGTAATCAGTTATGTTCTTGTTCGTAGCGTCAGTGCTAATCCTTTAATCCCTTCAAACAAGACTTAAATCTCTCGCTGTGGTTTAGAATCTTGGCGAGAGGAAATTGGGGAATTCTCTTCAAACACGTAGTCTAACTGATTTTGGCTACACGAGGGAAACAGCTGAGTTAGATGGTCGAAGTCATTCAAATAGAGAAAATAAGAAATGTTCTCAGTTAAAAAAAGGAAAAAGCAGAATTGATAAAAAGGGGAAAGAAGATAAAAATACTGAAAAATAAAAGGAAGGAAACGAAAGAAAACGACAAAGCAAAAGAAAGAGGAAGAATGACGAAAAATGATGACAGGTGTTAGGAAGGAGCCATAATGATAAATCAACAATCTTTTCTCCCTGGACATATTTACATTACTAACTGCAACCATGCAATATATATTTGGTCTTTTTTTAGTTTTAAGTAACTAATTGAAAAGTTTTTTTTTTTTTCGTTTTTATTATGGAAGAGATTACTCTTTCTCCTTGAATATTTGCCTTATTTTGATGATAAACAGCAACACTTTAGACAAAATACGCCCGCCTGTACATACTGGGCTTTGGCGGGTATTCAATGCATGCTTCACAGGGTTGCCGCCATTAATTAGAATAAGATACGTGAGAGTACAAACAACATCACAAACGATACATGTAGATTTAGACCGACCTACAGTAGATAGTAATAAGGTAAAGATTAATGCTGGTAATTAAGAGTATTTCTTGGTAATGGTGGAAGGAAAAACATAAAGACACCATTAGTACAATGGTGCGCACTGCAGGGAGAAAAAAAGTGGCATAGAAAGAATCAATACGGGAAAGAAAGAGAAAACAGAAAGAATAACATTGAAAGGGTAGGAGAAAGGAATTCGAAGAGAGTTAGAATGAAAGAAAGAAAACCATGCAAAAATAATAATATAAGTGGGAGAAAGGAAGGAAGGAAGGAAAAAAGAAAAAAAGAAAGGAAGGAAGGAAGAAAGAAAGGAAGAAAGGAAGAAAGGAAGAAAGGAAGGAAGAAAGGAAGAAAGGAAGAAAGGAAGAAAGGAAGAAAGGAAGAAAGGAAGAAAGGAAGAAAGGAAGAAAGGAAGAAAGGAAGAAAGGAAGAAAGGAAGAAAGGAAGAAAGGAAGAAAGGAAGAAAGGAAGAAAGGAAGAAAGGAAGAAAGGAAGAAAGGAAGAAAGGAAGAAAGGAAGAAAGGAAGAAAGGAAGAAAGAAAGAAATGTACGGAGTGATAGACAACTACCGGCTCAGGTAATAAAGAATCAAGTATCTACGCAGATGCCTTAGTATTTATATCATGACATAAAATAACACTCGTTACAGATGCGAAGCGCACTGGATTGGTCAAGTGCATAGTGTTAGGTATAATTGATTAGGAAATGACTAAAGCGGACGTACAAGATATACTGATCTGACAGTATGCGAGGAGATATTTTTAATCATATGAAGAATGTTTGCGATTCATAGCGAAATTGGGATTTGACGACTTGGAATGACCGAGAACACTTTTATTTCCTCTTGCAGATTGTGAAGGAAGGATGTATTTGGTGTGCATCAGGTAAGCTGACTGTACTGGTTTTATCTGTATAGAAATGATATCAGAACTTGAAACTTGTTGTTAGTGCAAGATGATCCTTTAATCTGAAATCCGTTTGAAGTAAACAATCAAATGAACAGAGAAAACAGAGGTGAACACCGACATTGGTTGCCTTAATTCAGTTCGACCGCGCAGCGAAGTTAAAACACGAACAGCGAACAGCGGTGATGACATTGCTTGACGGTGATGACATTGCTTCGACCCGGTGATTAGCGATAACAAGTTCTTCTTAAAAAACATGGAGAAAATGTTTTGGTCCGCGGCGAAACTTAATATGTTTGTAAAAGTAAAAAGTCTGCTTTGCATGATCAGTAAAATGACGGAAACACTCTTTGTATTATAAGTCATAATATGATGCTAAACTTGCTTCTATTAGCAAGGTTACTTCTGAAAATCATCCCTAATTTACACTTGTTTGCAGGTTAGTAATCCATCATAGTCTCATTAACACCCAGTCTGCGGATCCATCGTTACTTTGGTTTTCTCTTCGTCTAGGATTTACACAAAGGTTTATCAATTATTTACAAGATTACTCTTCAAGAAATCCTAACACTCGGTTGCAAGAGAAGTTCAAGCTCTTTAGATCGCTAGTAGCTTTAATAATCTGTCATAAGAAGAGTTTCAAGTGAATCAAACACTCCAAATGTTAAGCCCACTGGTTAATGGTAGGCGTGGAACACTAACAAAAAAAGACACTGTGCACGAGTCATGAATATTTTAAAAGAAGCTGATATTTCAATGAGAGCTTTTAACTCACTCTTTAATAAGCTTGAAATACTGGTTCTTTGGACGAATCATTCATGATGTTCCATAGCTTTATTTGTACCGGAATCCCATGCAATCGAGTATTAAATGCAGGGAACTGAGTCAGAATCAGTTCTGGACGGACAACAGTATAGCTTCATGCTGTTAGCTAGTGATTATATGTTAATGATAAGAGTATTATGACTATACAATGTTGCTATAAAAAATGATAAGCTCCCCAAACATACTGATTAATAGTTTTTTTCGATGCTATCACAACAGACTGTTATGGTACTTAGATCGTATATGGGTGTGGTCAGCATCACATCACGCAGTTTTCACTAGCCTGAAGATAGCTTTGATCGACAAAGTTGTGTTTCCTGTTATATGAAAACCGATAATAATCCAGAATAATCAATATATCGTAAATCTGACGTCATTCCAGTAACCGAAGCAGGTAGTCTAGCTGGTTATCTAATGGTTCTTTTAGGTCCATGTTCCGTCAACCATCGATACACAAAATAACCTGCAAGTCTTCCTAGCTAACGATTATCCTCAACTATTGCCTACCATGATACCCGAATACAGTTTATCATTAATCGTTATACTCAGACCAAACCAATCGATATACCACCTTGCAAAGATCTATCATATATAGATACCGCGGATATACCATCTTGCATAGATCTATCATATATAGATACCGCGGATATACCATGCATCTTGCATAGACCTATCATATATAGATACCGCGGATATACCATGCATCTTGCATAGATCTATCGTATACAAATGGGCATATTTGGGAATCAGCTAAACTAGTAGTAAATAACTTGGTGATAGAATCTACTCAGTTCACATTGTTTAGTATTCACAGCGAGGGTTAAGCGTGCTAGCAAGACACTCGATCGATTAACCCCCGCGCTAACAGGATGCAACACATAGGGAATATAAACATTGGATAATACAACTGATACGCTAAGTTTCCATTTCTTTCTCGAGAATGTTCTTCGTGACCCAGGCCGGATTCTCCTGAGGGGATGCAAAGCCGTTGGGTAATGAACACAAAAACAGGCATAAGGCAGAATGGTGGCCAAGAGGAGTGAGTGACTCGATAGAACGATATTAGCGTATACCAAAACATACTGGCCCTTTCATTACCTGAATGAAAAATACAGGTGGAAATGATAGCCGCGGGTTTAATATAGTACAGTATAGTTGATATATGGAAAGATAGAATTGCACGTACGCCATTGTACATGGCTCATTAACAAGGTAAAATTACTGCTTGGGGAAATGAAAGTCTAGAATAGAGTTGGTGAATAGATATTGTTTGTACAAGTGCTTTTCGGGATGAAGTGCATAACTTTCATTAGTTGGAGTCGATAGGAAACAAGCTGACAAACAGTAAGTAAGACAGTTTGCATACTGAGCAGCGAGACAAATACCAACTAGCTCTCGTAGATATTACGCTTGCTTGGACAGTTTGCAGTTTTGTATATAGTTATCGAACCTTACGAGCTAATAGAAGGACAAGACGATACTGAATATCTGAGAGAGAATGCTGCCGCTAACATCATGAGGTTGGGTCATAAATGCATCTATTTGATGATCATTATCGTTATTTACACATACAACTTGCCTTCAAGTCAGTCACATGGCTCCCTCATGTATCTCATCATGTTTACTATCGTTTCGTCATAATACTGAATTGCTAATGATTTAATAATCTTTAATAATGATTGCTTTTCGTATCTTGTGGAAGGGAGTTCTTCTTCGTCTTATTGCTATTGATCAATCGTTACATCGATGTTGCTTTAGTTCCAAGTGTTTTAGCAGTAAGAAAGTTCGGGTAGCTAAGCACCAGCAGGTGATCAGCAGCATTCTCAGCGCCTTAGTAACCCATATTCTACTGTATTCAAAGATCTAATTCTAACATTTTTTATCAGGCTTTTCAATTTTCTATCTTTTAGAATCATATTAGACAGTAATATTACAAATTACTGTCTTTAGGGAGCTTTTATTTTAAAAATATCTAGTATAAACAAAAAGTTTGCAGCTAAAAGTGTTCTTGAACTAGTAGGCTGATTTTAGATGGTAAAAAGTCTAAAAATTAAAGTGGTGCGAATTTTGCAAGATAATTAATATATTATAAAATGAAAGGTTGGATGGATGGAATGAGTCAGTGAGACTGGAAAAACCTTCAGCTTTGCTGGAACATCAATTTTAGCGCTTGTCTTCATTTTTATTTCATTGACATTTTTTTCTCAAATTAGGGTCTTCTTCGTATCCTATGGCGGATGTATCTTCAAGTGTCATTTATTAAATAATAGTTCTTTTTGTATACAAACCTAACAATTGTTCTGAGATGTACCCAGACAATTGTCTAGAGTGTACGCTTGTTCAGAGCATAATAGCTCAGTAGTTTGTCTTGTTGTTTTTGCAGGTGATGTTCCTCAGTATTCTAACAACACTTATCTCAGTCAATATCGAATTTTTGGTTGCAAAGGAGTACGTGAGAGAAGAGTAAATGGTTCAATATGGGCTGCTAGCCTGAAGTCAAGCGGACACAACAGTTGGCACAGGCAGTAAGCAGGGGCGTTGATCTTATCTCTCAACTAGAATTCCAGCTAAAAGCAAAGAAGACAAGCTAGACCAAGAAAACTGACATATCGATTGTTCATTCTGTGCAAAGTAAACTCGCCACATCCCACATTATAGCGATCTGGAGCGAGATAACATTGATAATTGACTGTAAATTAGTGAAGAACTAAAGACTAAATGTTATTGGACTTTGTTTTATCTAAGATCTTGGCTAATGGCTTCATCTAGCAACACGACAGCTCGATAAGATAGGCTCGAACATCACATTGAAGACGACGTAAGGCTATTTTCACTCCAATCTGAATAATTGAAATATTCCAGTATTCTAAATACCAAGTGGTCAACGACGCTGGCTGATCATGGCAAATCCTACCAGCTACGAGAAAGTAACAGAGTTGGAAAAACAAGTTAAACTAGTTTTATACATATTAACGCTGTTACTTGGGGTGTGCGGTAATTCTCTGGTTCTCGTTATTCTTACTCGAAAACTTCGACGTGTTGCTAATGATCTTTTTATTATCAACTTAGCAGTGGCTGACCTGACACTCTTAGTATTTTCTATTCCTATTACCATTCTCTTCTACGGGGAGTTCAAGTCACCAACTTTGGTATGCAAATTGGTGTGGCCAATGATGACTGTGTCCAATACAGTCAGTATCTTCACCTTGACATTGATGGCAATATGTCGATGTCACGTGATCTTGAATGCATTTCGTCCTGTAGTAAGACATCGTCGTATATATCGAGGTATTGCCTTAACATGGATTTTAGCTATCATGCTGTTGCTTCCACTCATGATAGTGACTACCCAGCATCCTTTAGGAGGGTGCAAGGAAGTATGGGGGACAAACATTGATGGGAAAATCTACACAATAGTTCTAGTAGTATTGCAGTACATTCTACCTTTGACTCTGATCGCTATTGCATACATTTGGATTGCTGTTGATCTCTGGAAACCAGTCAATTTAAATTCATCATGGACGGCTACCGATCGTAAAGGACGTGAAAAAAGACGCAAAGAAAACCTTCAAATTGTCAAGACATTAGCGACAATAGTGGTGCTCTTTGCTATATGTATGCTACCAGGTCACGTGGCATGGTTGCTTAGTGATTTTGGCGGGAAATCAGAAAAAGAAGTAACGCAAGTGATTCTTCGATTCTTTGATATTCTTGTCTACATCCATAGCTGTCTGAATCCTATCGTATACGGTACCTTGACCAAATACTTTCGTCGTGAATACTCTAGGTACATATCCTACATGTTCTGTTGCAGAAAACATCTACACTCGTACAATTCCCGACAATCACATAATAATCCTTCACGTGAAAACATGCCGAGAACGGCTTCTTTGTAGTATTGCAGATATTATTAGGGTTATTAGTACATACGCACTTCGTAAAGAAATATTACGGATTATGAAATGTTCAATAATTAATGTCACAGATATCATTAGGGATTATTAGCGGTTATCTTACGCGCCCTGATACATCCTACAGATATATGTAACTGGTTGGTTTTCTGGCCTCCAAGACTCACGGTTAGCGAAATACCGGATGCCAAGAACACCGTGCATTATTGCTGCCGGCTTTTTTTTATATTGAAATTGGAACTTAAAAAATTGTATATAGACATATCAATACTTATGCATTGGCGGATCCAGGATTTTAAAAAGGGGCCGGGTTTCCAAAACAGCCGCCACGAAAAAGCTGGTACGATCGGCTTCAAAAAGGGGTGGTTCCAATTTCATTCTATTGAGCGTAAAGATTTAGATTGGCTTCACAAGATCTCAAAAAGGGAGAGATCTTGGACCACCCTGGGTCCGTCACTCAGTGTTGTGTTACATAAGGCAAGAACACTTTGAAAAAAAAATAAAAAGTTGAAAAAGAAAAAGACACGAGTTGATTAGTGGCGGATCACTCATTCATGGTAAGAAAATTCTGTTCATAATATATTTGGTACTTATTAATTTAAAGAAGTTGAATTTACGTAAATGTTTAAAACGCAGGGACCGCAAGGATCTCATTCGATTCCCCGATTTTGTTAGTCAGCTGACCTCCGCTCGGTAACCCTTCGGTTTCCTCTCGGGCAACCTTCGGCATGTATAAAGACAGGGCTCCCATTCCATCAAGGTCATTCCAAGATGGCAGGTTGTTAGTGTTGGAGGCATGATACTAGGGGACAAAAACCCGCAGTAAAATGATAAAATGAAGATAAAATACGTTAATTTCATGAAAGATATCAAGTGAATATTCTTGGTATTGTTGACAAGCCATGTTTCGTCCAAAGAAGAAGAAGTCTTTGCGGAGAGATGTCGTGGAGGTAAGGTTCTCTTTCCTGTCTTGGCGTGTGCCTGCTCATTTTGGGATTAAGGATGTATTGATACGAGTCAGCCAATGTATATTATGTAGTTTAATGTGTTGTTTAACACCAATGGCACAGGAATATTGGATTGAGTAAAAATTGTATCCTCTACACAGCAAAATTCATATTTAGGCTTACTTTCTGTTTGTAGAAATGAGGTAAGCTTACTAAGTCCTTAACTCTTTTGCTCCTTCAGTCTTGTCATAAAAAAACCTTCGAATCTTATTGATACCTTAAGCTTAAAACAACCTTTGCATTGAGCAAAGTCAGGGAAGGGCTAACAATCAGTCTTTATTGATAGTACACTAATTGCAAATAATTTACATAAATTACAAGTTACAACTTCTTTGTACTAAGTAGATGGAATTCGAAATTAACATGTTAGGTTTTGTGGAGTTACTGGAGAACCATGGACTTTCTTTACACTGCTGTTGGCTTTTGCTAATTTGTGTATAATACCAATCCCACAGACTTCTAATAGTGTCTTTGAATACAGATGACTTATAAACAAGGCTAAGTCTGTGCAAATGAATCTCTGGTCTTCCACAACAGCCGTTTGCATCGAATGTGAACTAGTGTGTTTGGAAGTTGATTTTTGTGGAGGGAGGAAAATTGAAGAATCCAGAAAAAAAAGCCTCAAAGCACAGGAAAAAAAACAAAAAACATCTCTATTAACATACAACATGTAGCCCTATGGGATAGAATGTGGGATGAATTGGTGAGAGCTCAGTACTTGGCTCTCTCTGCTTAATACAGGATGACATTTTAAACTACACTATCATCTTCATTATTGATTATTGTTTCAGGGGGACAATGTTCCTGAGATCACAGATGATCAAACAAGGAATCCATTCACAGAGATCATGTTATTATCTGGTCATGCTGACATTGTACATCTACTCATGGTCATTGATGACAGAAGGTAACTATAGACCTCTC
Organism: Anthopleura sola; assembly: GCA_023349425.1. Classification (NCBI taxonomy): domain Eukaryota; kingdom Metazoa; phylum Cnidaria; class Anthozoa; order Actiniaria; family Actiniidae; genus Anthopleura; species Anthopleura sola. The sequence goes on from JALHLI010000022.1 coordinate 212,364, forward strand.
TTACAGCTGGGTTCCAGTCATTTCCATGAAAATGTGTCCAAGTTGTGTTTATGGGAATCAAGGGTGGTGTAGTGGTAGTTCACTCACCTATCACTTCTGGTGTCTTGGGTTTAATTATTCTCATTGGACTCACACATGGTATCACATGTGTGTAGAGTTTATTAGGTCTGACTCCCATGATTTGAGGGTTTTCCTCCAGTTCTCCCTTAACAAAATCCTAAATTGCCATTCAATCTGTGAGTTACAGTAGCCATGCCCTGACTTAGATCAGCCCAGAGGTTGTTTCATGATTCAGTTTGTGAGTTAGCCGTGCCCTGACTTAGATAAGCCCAGAGGTTGTTTCAGGGTTTGATCTGTGAGTTTGTTGTGCCCAGGACTTAGATAAGCCCAGGGGTTGTTTCAGGGTTTGATCTGTGATTTAGCTGTGCCTTGACTTAATTAGATAAGCCCAGAGGTTGTTTCAGGTTATCGATGATGAAATTTTTGAATAACTTTAAACAAAAATATATTTTTTGCTAAAATTTTTGTTGCACTGATGCTAACTCAGAAATTTGATAAACTAATTATATTAATTCATTTCTTTCAAGGCTTGTCTCTGCTGCTGATGATAATACAGCCATAATATGGGATGTACAGGTACTAACAATTATCTTATTTTGTGTTATCTGTGGTTTCGACAGTTTGGTGGTTTCTGTAGTATTTGTATTGATTCATCCTGCGTGGTGGGTTACCTGTGATATTTGTATTGATTCATCCTGCATGGTGGGTTACCTGTGGTATTTGTATTGATTCATCCTGCATGGTGGGTTACCTGTGGTATTTGTATTGATTCATCCTGCATGGTGGGTTACCTGTGGTACATATTCAGACATTCTTATTGTTTTTAGACAGGAAGAAGGCTACATGTACTTCAACACCATACACGACGAATCACTTGCATGCTCGTACTGCATCAACGACAAGAATGTCAAGGTGAAGATATGCCATTATCCTGTGTCCTGTTACTAACAGGATCTTCTGACAAGATGATTTGTGTATCCTTATTAAAATTGCTAGAGCTGAACGTTGAGCAGTTCCAGAAAATATCCATACCTCCCTCACGTGGAGGGGGATTGGAATTTCTAAGGGCTGGGGAGGGTCTGAGGAGTGTGTATTGTGTAGTTCCAGAAAATATCCATACCTTGCCCATAGAGGGAGATTTCAAATGTCAAGGGGTGGGGAGTGGATTCAAAGAAATCAATGTTTCTTATCTACTGTACATGCTGTTTCATTATAAATTCATTTTTTTATCACACAATGAACTACACGTAGGTGTTCCCATCCTTAACATGTTACATTATCCAGGTATGGGATATTGAAGATGGTTTATGTTTGCATATAATCACTGAACACAGCAGCTCTGTAAAGGTATGTGTAAAGACTACTGTTTGTATTTATTGTCACTAAATAACAAGGTATAATTTATGATGATGTGGTATTTTGTTTTTAGAGTTTGGTAGCCATGAAGGAGGAGAACATCTTCTTCTCTGGTGGTCAGGATTTGTGTGTGTGGAATGAACAGGGAAGTCTTCTTCATAAACTAGAAAGGACATCTGAACCTTGTGAGTTAACAAAATGAAGGGAATATTTGGATTGGTACTCTTTGTGAACTAGAATAGTCCCCTTCACAGTTCCCTGTGCCATCTTGAAAGGTAGCAGTGCCTTTGTATTGAAGTGAGACAAACAGTGAGCTTGCAATGATAGAGACAAGTGTATAAATGTCCAAGGTGTTAAAAAGGTCTTTATCGTTGCAGGCTCAGTGTTTATCTCGCTTTGATGCAAATGCCTGGCTACCTTTCAAAATGGCACAGTGAACTGAGAAGGGGACTATTGTGTTGCTTAATTTGGCATGCAACTATGTTGTTCCATAACGAAGTACATTACTGATTATAAATTTGTGAACTTACTAAGATCAAAATGCCCTGGCATGTAATGTTCCTAAATTTAACCCCACAAACCTACAAACTCCAGTTCATAGGCAACCAGTCATTCCTTGAACTTTGTAGAGTGTGTACACACACGTACAGTATAACTTGTAAATAGTCTTGTAGCTTTACCACACTTCTCTTTACCCCCTGTCACCCCCTTTCACCCCTCCCACCCTCCCTCCAAGCCTTAGAATATACAGTATAACTTGTAAATAGTCTTGTAGCTTTACCACACTTCTCTTTACCCCCTGTCTATCACCCCTCCCACCCTCCCTCCAAGCCTTAGAATATACAGTAGTTGATTATAATGATTATGACAATGTCTTGCTTTGTTTAATTTTTTAGCTGATATCCATACGATGTTACCCATCAAGAACAGCAGGATTGTAACAGCTTCAGATAAATCATCTTTAAGTATGTAAAATGATGTTCTACCAGTACGTAGTATTGATAATATACCTTTTTACCAATATGACGGCCATCTTGATATTTATCTTGTTGTATTTGTAGTGGTGTACTGTATAGTGAGGTCACCTGTTGAATCTAAAGACTCACCAAACATTAGGATTGAGCCGTTCAAGAAGCTTTCACCACACAGGGAGTCCATCAGGTGTTTGATTACTGTTGCTGGTACGTACTGTACATGTAGCAAACATCTGTTTCAGCCAAAGAAAATAGGTCATTCCAAGATCCAGGAATAGCAGAAATGAATGGTGTTTCTTTTTGTCAAGAACAGGCATTATAATTATGATATGCAGTGTTGCTTGCAGTTGACCAAGCCATTTTAAACACCTTGATTAGTTCTGTTTAGATGTTGCCTTAGGGTCTTGGAATGACCTATTGGCTTTTTCCTTTGGTCCACACAACCTTTGTTGGACTAGGTTATAACTGCAGCATGCTTGTCTTGACTACATGCTGCCTGGGATCAATGAATGTTATGTAATTTTGGAAAAAATGGGAAAACATTATAATTACACCAAGGTTGAAGTGGTCTGTTTACTAGTACATGTATAAATTTACATTTGCATCAGACATTAGTGGGCTCAACAAGTTGCCTATATTTGAGTGCTAGTGATACCCATGTGACTGCTATAGTTGGTTTATTTGTGTTCTAGATAGTATGTTTGCTTCTGCCTCACTGGATGGAGCTATTGTGATATGGAGTACTCATTCTCTCTCATACACCAGACAACTGAACTACATGAAGAGCTATGAAGGAACATATCACATGTACCCCTACAGTGTACAACACTTGTTTGCTGTTGATCAGGTCAGTACTGCAGGTGTTAGGTGATGATATCATGATGATGGTGATATGATGATGATAATATGATGATAATGGTGATGGTAATGATGATACTGTAATATAATGATATTGATAATGTTGTGAAGGTGATGATGGTGAAGGTTGATCAGGTCAGTACTGCAGGTGTTAGATGATGATGATGATGGTGATGATATGATAATGGTGGTGATGGTGGTGAGAGTGATGATATGATGGTGATGATATGATGATGATGATGATGGTGATGATATGATGATGGTGGTGATAGTGATGATATGACGATGGTGATGATATGGTGATGGTGATGATGATGATGATATGATGATGATGATGATGGTGATGATATGACGATGGTGATGATATCATGATGATGGTGATATGATGACGAATGATGTGATGATGATTATGATGCTTATAATGGTGGTGATGATGATGAAGGTGATGACAGATAATATTGATGGCACTGATGGATGATGATTGATGAATCTAGGTAAATAACTTCAGTAGCTGGTGAGTAAATGATGAACAGTGATGACAAATGCACTTAATATTTTTTCATCTTGTTCCAGAAGTACATTTTTGCTTCCATTGGCCATGGATTCTTTGTTTATGATGCCATGTCAGGTACATTCCAGATGCTACTCTATTTGTTGTTTATACAGCTTTTTCAAAAAAAGGTTGGTAAGGTTTTGTTGTATGTTGCTTGTTACATGCGGAATGTTAGTAACCCAGCTTAGAAATCAATTATTAATAGTCATGTGTAAATAATGTCAGCACAGAAGAAAATATGCTGGAAAAACCTGCAGACAAAATTTGGGAAAATTCCATATCCTTTTGACCATTCATGGCTTGTATTCACATCTGCACATCACACATGATGGATTGTGGGCTTGGCATGCAACATGCAATAAGCAACAAAAAACCTTCACCAACCTTTTTTGAAATAGCTTTGAAACAGCACAATACTAAGGAGGGTAATGACTTCATTCTTGTTGCTAGGTGACTGTCTTTCCCAGGTCAAATCAGCACATCATGGTAAAGTACTTCACTCAGTGCTCTTGTGTAATGGGTAAGTCAGTCTATCTTGGTCTGTAATGTTGATTGAGAAAACCTATCTGTCAAAGCTGTGGAGAGAGCCAACAAGCATACTGTATCTAGTCAAGATGAGGGTCCATTGATTGAGCCCATAACTACAGTACACTAGTTAGCTTTACAAAACACTAAGCATGAAAAGCATCAATAAAAATTATTATAATTGTAGTTGTAATTCAACAATATGACTGTATCATAATTATTGTTTGCAGATTTCTTCTTGCAACATGTTCAGAGGATGGTTCTGTCAGGTTATGGGGATCACCAAATCCTGTTTTTGTCAGTAAGTTAACCTGCTTTTTACTAGTATCACCTGAAACATTATACCTTATGTCTTGTATGACTACTTTAATATTACACTCAAACCAACACAAAACATTGTTTTTTAATTAATACACTATAGTAGGTGCTCAAAGCTTGAGCTTGATTTTTGAACAGTAAGCATGGACTAAATACCACTTTGAAAAATGATCATTTTTAGCCATTTTTGGCCAAAAGGTATGGACTATAGCCCATGGTTTTGATTGATTTTGGGTGTTTTTTAGGTATTTTTCGACTTAGTGAAAAATTTATCCCACTTTAAAAAATGGTCATTTTTAGCCTTTTTAATTTGACCAAAAAGCATGGACTATAGCCCATGGTTTTGATTGATTTTGGGTGTTTTTTAGGTATTTTTCGACTTAGTGAAAAATTTATCCCACTTTGAAAAATGGTCATTCCTAGCCTATTTTGGCCAAAAAGCATGGACTATAGCCCATGATTTTGATTGATTTTGGGTGTTTTTGAAGGTCTTTTTTGACTTAGTGAAAAATGTATCCCATTTTTTTTACAAACTTAAAGTGAATGATATATGGGGTACATTTTTCATGGATCATAAGAGAGTCAGGAGGTCATAATTTTTAATTGTTACACAAAGGAAAAAGCTATTGTCTTTAACATTTTACATTATAAATTCTTTTTAGACTTTTTGCATTAAATGTTATCAAATCTGTCCACCTAAACACAGTAAACCTGTCTCTTTTTTCCAACACAGGTGGGGGAGGCCAAGCTGCTGGTTTTGGTGGTTCTTGTATTGAAACTTTTCTTGGTATTAAGTGAGTACCTTATACTAGTTCTGTGCTATATTTATAAGGAATGACCAAAAGATCATGATTATTTTTGTATATTTTGCTATTTTTTTTGGATTGGCATGTCTTGAATGGTCTGTTCCTAAAAAAAAAGAAAATGGTCTATTCCTAATGTGTCATCCTCTCACCAATGTTTAGTTCATGCCTAGGTTCATTAGTTTGAGCCCTGCATGCCCAACATGTGAATAGAATTTGTTTTGCCACAAGAGTATTTCTCTAGCAAGGACAACTGAGCAACCTAAAACATGTGTGTTTGGGGGTGGGGTGGGGTAAGATTAAAAATTATGAGAGATAAGTATGCAAGAGGGAAAAAGTTCCCAGTTCTCTGGTTTTCCTCCCTCCTAAAAAACCAACATTTTGGTTGCTATTATGTAAATGTTGTTGTTGTTGTTGTTGTTGTTAAGAGTTGTGAGAGTTGTATACATAGACTATTTAAGCATGCACGCAGTAGTTGTAGTGTGTGTGTGAGTGACACTGAATCTTTCTGTATCCCACTATAAAAAATTGATTTATTTTCCATTATGTATTATTATTTTTTCTAGTTTAAAAGAACTACAATTCTGTAAGAAACCCACTGTGCCTACCCTCCTTGGGGAATGTTTGGCTCACTCAGGGACTGTTCATGTAAGTTAAAAAGTGACCTCATTTATCATCTCTTACCACTGTGCTTGGGGGTTTGTTCCTTGGACCTAAATAACCCTTGTTTATGAGGGCAGCACTTAATAGCCATGGTTAACAAACCTGTGGCCCTTATTCCATGATTTAATCAGAATTTAGAAATTGATTCTTGTGGGAGGGAGGGAAGCCAGCACTGACAGGAGAGAAACAAGAGTCAACTGTTTTCATATGATGGCAAGTCAGGGGATTGAACCAATGACCAGCACACACCACCCATGCCCAAACCTGCCATGTTTTGAGAGTATGAGTGTCATAGTGAGCAGGGTTTATGTTAAGTTTTGAAATAATAGAAGATCATGAACTAGCCAGAGTCCTGGGGAAGAAGTGAATATTTAAGAATTACTAAGCTATTAAGGTAGTTTAAGCTGGAGAATTGTGTTAAGTTACCAGAGCATTCTCTGATCTCTGACCAGACCCTTAATAAAAACCCTGAGTGATAGTCCCTGGGCAGCGAGCATATCCACCCTCCCCCTGGATATCTGGTTGCTTTCCTATTTCAAGGAGTTGGATTCCTCCCTTTGCAAAAAAGAAAAAAACCTTCCAAAATCTTGATCATGTAACCAATCAGAATAACAATAGCTGCAGAGATACGCTGTAGAGAAGTGTTATTCCTATGAAACATGGTTGGAAACAAGGAAGATAGTCAATATATTACAGAAGTACATCCTTTATTGAATGATTCTTTTCAATTGTTGCAGACTGCAGTGGATTGCGGTATCGAGGGGTTTGCATCATGTGGAAGTGATGATTTAGTTGTTTTATGGAAGGTAAGTTCAACTCATAATACCTGATACAAGCATTGAACTTCATGAGCCGAACCTAATTTAACATAAAAGCATATTACGATCCATATGAAGTTCAACATTTAACCTGACCATTAGACCTCAAGTTTTAGCATTGAATATTTTCCCATTGAATATTTTAGATAACGTTATTCTCTATTATTATATGATTATCAATGAAATACCTATATTATTTTTTTTCTATTTCAAAAATTTGATATTTTCACACGTGAAAATAACATGTTAATTTCACATGTGAAGATATCATCACTATGGTAACATATTTATTATAGCAGAAAAAAAGCTCAAAAAAGCTTTCTTTTCTTTTTCATTGATAATTATATACTACATCCTCTATTTACTTTTGGTAAAAAGACATGAATTTCAATATAATTTAATTTTAAAGAGAAAACTACACAATGCATGTACACTGTATTATGCTGCAGGCTGACAGAAGAGGTTGTAAATCATCTATAACCCTTACACAGTTTTTCGTTTTCTCTATAGAAGACGCAAAAATAACTGATAACTGAAGGTCTTTTGCAGTTTCCAATTTGATCCATTCCTTTCCAAGATATAGCTCTTCAAACCTTGATATTTGTGGGGGGGAAAACACACAAAAAAGGGCTGGGATGAGCCAACTGTGACATAGCTTAAGGACAATCAACATTCAAAACTGGAATGTGATGAACTGAAATTCTTTTTTCTATATTTAATATATTTGAACACCCGCAAACAACACATCTGCTAACAGTGAATTTCTCTCTTTCATTTTTCTCGCTTCAACTTTATCACACAACAGAAGGAGAGACTTCCATCCCTTAAGTGACGTCATGTCACGTAGGAACCAGACCCTTGACAATTTGCAGAAATTTCTCTTGACTGGGAAATTTAAGAGAGTTTATGAAATGTTTTTTAAATGAATGGACCAAATTTGAAACTGGAAAAGATCTTATTTAGCTATTTTTGCATCTTATATACAGATAACGAAAAAATTGTGGAAGGGTTATATTATAGGCACCTTAAAATGATATATAAGATTCATACAACCAAAAGCATAAAAGAAAGAATTTTGAGCAGTAATTTATGAGTCAATATATGTTCTGTAACACTAACCTTCTTGATGTTCTGAATGTGGAAAAATTACTCAGAATAAACTGATAATCAATATTTAACAGATGAAAGGACTTGGGTATAGTGTACATTTGATTGAAGAATGTTTAAATTTACGACACGTTTTGACCAGTTACTACCCTCAAACCACAATGTATTATGGGTAGAGAATTAACATTTGTCTTTCTCTTCTTTTGCTGAACAGAATGGTACATTACAGAGACAAAGAAGAAATGAAACTCTGCGGCAGATTCTACTCTATGAGTACAGTATGTAACAAATATGTCAAATACATAGAAATCAAAGGTTATACTTCATGCTTTCAGAAATCACTAAAATTAAATTAAAAGATAATAAAAACTTGATAAATTTTAATCAAATGCACCATGTTGTGAACTTGTCAATATTCAAACAGCGCACTGACGAGCTCTCTTAATGGGCAAAAATAGCTCTTGCATCAGTTGTTTTCTTCTCTCTTTAAATGCTCTTTCTGTTACTCCAATATTGACTTTACCATTCAAAAACTAATAGGTATAATTTCTTTATTACATTTCCACCACGAATATTGGTCATTTTTAGCCTATTGGCAAAAAACCATGGTCTATAGCCCACGGTTTTGATTGATTATGTTACCGGTAATTGTTTTTAAGTGCTTTTTTAACTTTCAAATTTATCCCCCTTAGATTGAAAAATGGTCACTTTTAGCCTTTTTTGGCCAAAAAGCATGGCCTATAGCTCATGGTTTTGATTGATTTTGGGTGTTTTTTAGGTATTTTTCGACTTAGTGAAAAATTGATACTACTTTAAAAAATGGTCATTTTTAGGATTTTTTGACCAAAAAACATGGACTATAGCCCATGGTTTTCATTGATTTTGGGTGTTTTTTAGGTATTTTTCTACTTCGTGAAAAATTTATCCCTCTTTAAAAAATGATCATTTTTAGGCTTTTTTGGCCAAATAGCATGGACTATAGCCCATGGTTTTGATTGATTTTGGGTGTTTTTTAGTTATTTTTCTACTTTGTGAAAAATTTATCCCTCTTTAAAAAATGATCATTTTTAGACTTTTTTGGCCAAAAAGCATGGACTATAGCCTATGGTTTTGATTGATTTTGGTTGTTTTTCAGGTATTTTTCGACTTAGTGAAAAATTTATCCCCCTTTAAAAAATGATCATTTTTAGCCTTTTTTGGCCAAAAGGCATGGACTATAGCCCATGGTTTTGATCGATTTTGGGTGTTTTTCACACCTTTTTCGAAGTTATGAAAAATTTAAAAACCTTCAAAAATAGGTGTTTTTGACCAAAAACCATGGACTATAGCCCATGGTTTTGATTGATTTTGGGTGTTTTTTAGGTATTTTTCGACTTAGTGAAAAATTTATCCCACCTAAAAAAATGGTCATTTTTAGGCTTTTTTGGCCAAAAAGCATGGACTATAGCCCATGGTTTTGATTGATTTTGGGTGTTTTTTAAGTATTTTTCGACTTAGTGAAAAATTTATCCCACTTTAAAAAATGGTCATTTTTAGGCTTTTTTGGCCAAAAAGCATGGACTATAGCCCATGGTTTTGATTGATTTTGGGTATTTTTTACACCTTTTTTAAAATTATGAAAAATTTAAAAACCTTCAAAAATACGTGTTTTTGACCAAAAAACATGGACTATAGCTGATGGTTTTGATTGATTTTGGGTGTTTTTTAGGTATTTTTCGACTAAGTGAAAAATTTATCCCACTTTAAAAAATGGTCATTTTTAGCCTTTTTTGGCCAAAAAGCATGGACTATAGCTGATGGTTTTGATTGATTTTGGGTGTTTTTTACACCTTTTTTAAAATTATGAAAAGTTTAAAAACCTTCAAAAATACGTATTTTTGACCAAAAAACATGGACTATAGCCGATGGTTTTGATTGATTTTGGGTGTTTTTTAGGTATTTTTCGACTTAGTGAAAAATTTATCCCACTTTAAAAAATAATCATTTTTAGCCATTTTTGGCCAAAAAGCATGGACTATAGCCCATGGTTTTGATTGATTTTTGGTGTTTTTTCGGTATTTTTCGACTTAGTGAAAAATTTATCCCACTTTAATATGTGATCATTTTTAGGCTTTTTTGGCCAGAAAGCGTGGACTATAGCCCATGGTTTTCATTGATTTTGGGTGTTTTTCACACCTTTTTTATAATTATAAAAATTTAAAAAACTTCAAAAATAGGTGTTTTTGACCAAAAAGCATGGACTATAGCCCATGGTTTTGATTGATTTTGGGTGTTTTTTAGGTATTTTTCGACTTAGTGAAAAATGTATCCCACTTTAAAAAATGATCATTTTTAGCCTGTTTTGGCCAAAAAGCATGGACTATAGCCCATGGTTTTGATTGATTTTTGGTGTTTTTTCGGTATTTTTCGACTTAGTGAAAAATTTATCCCACTTTAATATGTGATCATTTTTAGGCTTTTTTGGCCAGAAAGCGTGGACTATAGCCCATGGTTTTCATTGATTTTGGGTGTTTTTCACACCTTTTTTATAATTATAAAAATTTAAAAAACTTCAAAAATAGGTATTTTTGACCAAAAACCATGGACTATAGCCCATGGTTTTTAATTCATTTTGGGTGTTTTTTAGGAATTTTTCGACTTAGTGAAAAATTTATCCCACCTAAAAAAATGGTCATTTTTAGGCTTTTTTGGCCAAAAAGCATGGACTATAGCCCATGGTTTTGATCGATTTTGGGTGTTTTTTACACCTTTTTTAAAATTATGAAAAATTTAAAAACCTTCAAAAATACGTGTTTTTGACCAAAAAACATGGACTATAGCTGATGGTTTTGATTGATTTTGGGTGTTTTTTAGGTATTTTTCGACTTAGTGAAAAATTTATCCCACTTTAAAAAATGGTCATTTTTAGCCTTTTTTGGCCAAAAAGCATGGACTATAGCCTATGGTTTTGATTGATTTTGGGTGTTTTTTAGGTATTTTTCGACTTAGTGAAAAATTTATCCCACTTTAAAAAATAATCATTTTTAGCCATTTTTGGCCAAAAAGCATGGACTATAGCCCATGGTTTTGATTGATTTTTGGTGTTTTTTCGGTATTTTTCGACTTAGTGAAAAATTTATCCCACTTTAATATGTGATCATTTTTAGGCTTTTTTGGCCAGAAAGCGTGGACTATAGCCCATGGTTTTCATTGATTTTGGGTGTTTTTCACACCTTTTTTATAATTATAAAAATTTAAAAAACTTCAAAAATAGGTGTTTTCGACCAAAAAGCATGGACTATAGCCGATGGTTTTGATTGATTTTGGGTGTTTTTTAGGTATTTTTCGACTTAGTGAAAAATTTATTCCACCTTAAAAAATGATCATTTTTAGCCTTTTTTGGCCAAAAAGCATGGACTATAGCCCATGGTTTTCATCGATTTTGGGTGTTTTTTAGGTATTTTTCGACTTAGTGAAAAATTTATCCCTCTTTAAAAAAATGGTCATTTTTAGCCTGTTTTGGCCAAAAACCATGGACTATAGGCCATGCTTTTTGCCCAAAAATGCCTAATTTTCATCCCCTAAAAATTATTGATATTTTTTCAAAAGGTGTGAAAATCACCCAAAATCCATCAAAACCATGGGCTATAGGCCATGCTTTTTGCCCAAAAATGCCTATTTTTCATCCCCTCAAAATTATTGATATTTTTTCAAAAGGTGTGAAAATCACCCAAAATCGATCAAAACCATGGGCTGTAGGCCATGCTTTTCGCCCAAAAATGCCTATTTTTTATCCCCTCAAAATTATTGATATTTTTTTTAAAGGTGTGAAAATCACCCAAAATCCATCAAAACCATGGGCTATAGGCCATGCTTTTTGCCCAAAAATGCCTATTTTTCATCCCCTCAAAATTATTGATATTTTTTCAAAAGGTGTGAAAATCACCCAAAATCGATCAAAACCATGGGCTATAGGCCATGCTTTTTGCCCAAAAATGCCTATTTTTCATCCCCTCAAAATTATTGATATTTTTTCAAAAGGTGTGAAAATCACCCAAAATCGATCAAAACCATGGGCTATAGGCCATGCTTTTTGCCCAAAAATGCCTATTTTTCATCCCCTCAAAATTATTGATATTTTTTCAAAAGGTGTGAAAATCACCCAAAATGGATCAAAACCATGGGCTATAGGCCATGCTTTTTGCCCAAAAATGCCTATTTTTCATCCCCTCAAAATTATTGATATTTTTTTTAAAGGTGTGAAAATCACCCAAAATCGATCAAAACCATGGGCTATAGGCCATGCTTTTTCCCCAAAAATGCCTATTTTTCATCCCCTCAAAATTATTGATATTTTTTCAAAAGGTGTGAAAATCACCCAAAATCGATCAAAACCATGGGCTATAGGCCATGCTTTTTGCCCAAAAATGCCTATTTTTCATCCCCTCAAAATTATTGATATTTTTTTTAAAGGTGTGAAAATCACCCAAAATCCATCAAAACCATGGGCTATAGGCCATGCTTTTTGCCCAAAAATGCCTATTTTTCATCCCCTCAAAATTATTGATATTTTTTCAAAAGGTGTGAAAATCACCCAAAATCGATCAAAACCATGGGCTATAGGCCATGCTTTTTGCCCAAAAATGCCTATTTTTCATCCCCTCAAAATTATTGATATTTTTTCAAAAGGTGTGAAAATCACCCAAAATCCATCAAAACCATGGGCTATAGGCCATGCTTTTTGCCCAAAAATGCCTATTTTTCATCCCCTCAAAATTATTGATATTTTTTTTAAAGGTGTGAAAATCACCCAAAATCCATCAAAACCATGGGCTATAGGCCATGCTTTTTGCCCAAAAATGCCTATTTTTCATCCCCTCAAAATTATTGATATTTTTTCAAAAGGTGTGAAAATCACCCAAAATCGATCAAAACCATGGGCTATAGGCCATGCTTTTTGCCCAAAAATGCCTATTTTTCATCCCCTCAAAATTATTGATATTTTTTTTAAAGGTGTGAAAATCACCCAAAATCCATCAAAACCATGGGCTATAGGCCATGCTTTTTGCCCAAAAATGCCTATTTTTCATCCCCTCAAAATTATTGATATTTTTTCAAAAGGTGTGAAAATCACCCAAAATCGATCAAAACCATGGGCTATAGGCCATGCTTTTTGCCCAAAAATGCCTATTTTTCATCCCCTCAAAATTATTGATATTTTTTCAAAAGGTGTGAAAATCACCCAAAATCCATCAAAACCATGGGCTATAGGCCATGCTTTTTGCCCAAAAATGCCTATTTTTCATCCCCTCAAAATTATTGATATTTTTTCAAAAGGTGTGAAAATCACCCAAAATCAATCAAAACCATGGGCTATAGGCCATGCTTTTTGCCCAAAAATGCCTATTTTTCATCCCCTCAAAATTATTGATATTTTTTTTAAAGGTGTGAAAATCACCCAAAATCCATCAAAACCATGGGCTATAGGCCATGCTTTTTGCCCAAAAATGCCTATTTTTCATCCCCTCAAAATTATTGATATTTTTTCAAAAGGTGTGAAAATCACCCAAAATCCATCAAAACCATGGGCTATAGGCCATGCTTTTTGCCCAAAAATGCCTATTTTTCATCCCCTCAAAATTATTGATATTTTTTCAAAAGGTGTGAAAATCACCCAAAATCGATCAAAACCATGGGCTATAGGCTATGCTTTTTGCCCAAAAATGCCTATTTTTCATCCCCTCAAAGTTATTGATATTTTTTCAAAAGGTGTGAAAATCACCCAAAATCGATCAAAACCATGGGCTATAGGCCATGCTTTTTGGCCAAAAAAGGCTAAAAAAGACCATTTTTTAAAGTGCGATAAATTTTTCACTAAGTCGAAAAATATGTAAAAAATACCCAAAATCAATCAAAACCATGGGCTATAGTCCATGCTTTTTGGTCAAAAAAGCCTAAAAATGACCATTTTTTAAAGTAGTATCCATTTTTCACTCAGTCGAAAAATACCTAAAAAACACCCAAAATCAATCAAAACCATGGGCTATAGTCTATGCTTTTTGGCCAAAACAGGCTAAAAATGATCATTTTTTAAAGTGGGATACATTTTTCACTAAGTCGAAAAATACCCAAAATCAATCAAAACCATGGGCTATAGTCCATGCTTTTTGGCCAAAAAAGCCTAAAAATGATCATTTTTTAAAGAGGGATAAATTTTTCACTAACTCGAAAAATACCTAAAAAACACCCAAAATTAATCAAAACCATGGGCTATAGTCCATGCTTTTTGGTCAAAAACACCTATTTTTGAAGGTTTTTAAATTTTTCATAATTTTAAAAAAGGTGTGAAAAACAACCAAGATCAATCAAAACCATGGGCTATAGTCCATGCTTTTTGGCCAAAACAGGCTAAAAATGACCATTTTTTTAAAGAGGGATAAATTTTTCACTAAGTCGAAAAATACCGAAAAAACACCCAAAATCAATCAAAACCATGGGCTATAGTCCATACTTTTTGGCCAAAACAGGCTAAAAATGATCATTTTTTAAAGTGGGATACATTTTTCACTAAGTCGAAAAATACCCAAAATCAATCAAAACCATGGGCTATAGTCAATGCTTTTTGGCCAAAAAAAGCCTAAAAATGATCATTTTTTAAAGAGGGATAAATTTTACACTAAGTCGAAAAATACCTAAAAAACACCCAAAATTAATCAAAACCATGGGCTATAGTCCATGCTTTTTGGCCAAAACAGGCTAAAAATGATCATTTTTTAAAGTGGGATACATTTTTCACTAAGTCGAAAAATACCCAAAATCAATCAAAACCATGGGCTATAGTCAATGCTTTTTGGCCAAAAAAAGCCTAAAAATGATCATTTTTTAAAGAGGGATAAATTTTACACTAAGTCGAAAAATACCTAAAAAACACCCAAAATTAATCAAAACCATGGGCTATAGTCCATGCTTTTTGGCCAAAACAGGCTAAAAATGATCATTTTTTAAAGTGGGATACATTTTTCACTAAGTCGAAAAATACCTAAAAAACACCCAAAATTAATCAAAACCATGGGCTATAGTCCAAGCTTTTTGGTCAAAAATACCTATTTTTGAAAATTTTTAAATTTTTCATAATTTTAAAAAAGGTGTAAAAAACACCCAAAATCAATCAAAACCATGGGCTATAGTCCATGCTTTTTGGCCAAAACAGGCTAAAAATGACCATTTTTTTAAAGAGGGATAAATTTTTCACTAAGTCGAAAAATATCTAAAAAACACCCAAAATCAATCAAAACCATGGGCTATAGTGCATGCTTTTTGGTCAAAAAAGCGTAAAAATGACCATTTTTTAAAGTAGTATCCATTTTTCACTCAGTCGAAAAATACCTAAAAAACACCCAAAATCAATCAAAACCATGGGCTATAGTCTATGCTTTTTGGCCAAAACAGGCTAAAAATGATCATTTTTTTAAGTGGGATACATTTTTCACTGAGTCGAAAAATACCCAAAATCAATCAAAACCACGGGCTATAGTCCATGGTTTTTGGCCAAAAAAGCCTAAAAATGATCATTTTTTAAAGAGGGATAAATTTTCACTAAGTCGAAAAATACCTAAAAAACAACCAAAATCAATCAAAACCATGGGCTATAGTCCATGCTTTTTGGCCAAAAAAGCCTAGAAATGATCATTTTTTAAAGTGGGATACATTTTTCAGTAAGTCGAAAAATACCCAAAATCAATCAAAACCATGGGCTATAGTCAATGCTTTTTGGCCAAAAAAAGCCTAAAAATGATCATTTTTTAAAGAGGGATAAATTTTTCACTAAGTCGAAAAATTCCTAAAAAACACCCAAAATTAATCAAAACCATGGGCTATAGTCCATGCTTTTTGGTCAAAAACACCTATTTTTGAAGGTTTTTAAATTTTTCATAATTTTAAAAAAGGTGTGAAAAACAACCAAGATCGATCAAAACCATGGGCTATAGTCCATGCTTTTTGGCCAAAACAGGCTAAAAATGACCATTTTTTTAAAGAGGGATAAATTTTTCACTAAGTCGAAAAATACCTAAAAACACCCAAAATCAATCAAAACCATGGGCTATAGTCCATACTTTTTGGCCAAAACAGGCTAAAAATGATCATTTTTTAAAGTGGGATACATTTTTCACTAAGTCGAAAAATACCTAAAAAACACCCAAAATTAATCAAAACCATGGGCTATAGTCCATGCTTTTTGGTCAAAAACACCTATTTTTGAAAATTTTCAAATTTTTCATAATTTTAAAAAAGGTGTAAAAAACACCCAAAATCAATCAAAACCATGGGCTATAGTCCATGCTTTTTGGCCAAAACAGGCTAAAAATGACCATTTTTTTAAAGAGGGATAAATTTTTCACTAAGTCAAAAAATACCTAAAAAACACCCAAAATCAATCAAAACCATGGGCTATAGTCCATGCTTTTTGGTCAAAAAAGGCTAAAAATGTCCATTTTTTAAAGTAGGATAAATTTTTCACTAAGTCGAAAAATACCTAAAAGACACCCAAAATCAATCAAAACCATGGGCTATAGTCCATGCTTTTTAGTCAAAAAAGGCTAAAAATGACCATTTTTTAAAGTGGGATAAATTTTTCACTAAGTCGAAAAATACCTAAAAAACACCCAAAATCAATCAAAACCATGGGCTATAGTCCATGCATTTTGGTCAAAAAAGGCTAAAAATGACCATTTTTCAAAGTGGTATAAATTTTTCACTAAGTCGAAAAATACGTAAAAACACCCAAAATCAATCGAAACCATGGGCTATAGTCCATGCTTTTCTCCCAAAAATGCCTATTTTTCATTCCCTAAAAAGTAATGAATTTTTTCAAAAGGTGTGAAAATCACCCAAAATCGATTAAAACCATGGGCTATAGTCCATGCTTTTTGGTCAAAAAAGGCTAAAAATGACCATTTTTTAAAGTGTGATAAATTTTTCACTAAGTCGAAAAATACCTAAAAAACACCCAAAATCAATCTAAACCATGGGCTATAGTCTATGCTTTTTGGTCAAAAAAGCCTAAAAATGATCTTTTTTTACTAAGTGGAATGATATCATTCATTTGTATACATTGCTTACCTCATTGCCATGGGCTGTTACTAATAGAAAAGAATATGTTACATGCTATTGAGGCTAACACTGAGGAATAAATAACTTGAAACTGGAGTATTCATAGTTTTAAAAAATAGGGGTAAAAATGGTCCATTTTTCATGAATACCATGGGGTATAGTCCATTCGTGTTTGCTGAAAATGCTCAAAAATAAAGGATTTTGAGAATGTAATGAGTAATTCATAGTATAACCAAAGGTGTGAAAATGGCCCATTTTTAATCAATACTATGGGGTACAGTCCATTTTTATGCGATGTGAATAAATTTACAAGATTTATCCAAGTTCAGCTAACTGGACGGCTGTTGTAAGGTGTAATTTTCAGACACAGTTTCCATATCGTCCTATATATACAGCATCATATGAGCACCAAGGCGTGGCTCCCCAGTTAGTAGTGGTACAATGAGTATAATTCTTGCCAAGATATATAAATGGGAAAACACAACACTTTCCTTCAGTTGTCTTCTTACAGCCCGCTGCATAATGATTGAACAGGAAGAATGAATGAATTAACATTGTCAATGCAATAATGACATTAAAATCAATATAGCGATGTGATCCGCGAGGAACGTATTAGCGAACATGTACACCTTGTACCTATTAGCCACATTGTGTGCAATATAAATATTAGCCATCTTGTGCACAATGTTCATATTAGTAACCTCTTGCGCAATGTCCAGATTAGTGACCTCGTGCGCAATGTCCAGTTAGTGAACTCGTGTGCAATGTCCAGTTAGTGACCTCTTGCGCAATGTCCAGATTAGTGACCTCGTGCGCAATGTCCAGTTAGTGAACTCGTGTGCAATGTCCAGTTAGTGACCTCTTGCGCAATGTCCAGATTAGTGACCTCGTGCGCAATGTCCAGTTAGTGACCTCGTGTGCAATGTCCAGTTAGTAACCTCTTGCGCAATGTCCAGTTAGTGACCTTGTGCGCAATGTCCAGATTAGTGACCTTGTGCGCAATGTCCAGATTAGTGACCTCGTGTGCAATGTACATATTAGTATCCTCGTGCGCAATGTATATATTATTGATTTTACAGTCAAAACGGCTCAAGCGTACCCCGTAGGCTCCATTAATAATCTTATTATTCGAATATTGAGTTGATTATTCACTCTGAGTTTTCATTAAAAAATCCGTACTCCAAACTTCACATTCATTTTTTCACAACAGAAATTCTAAGTGATGGCCTTTCTTGGGGAGTTTTTCTACCTTGGCATGGCAATTGTTAAAGAATCCAATCAAAACTCAGGTATAGATAATTTATTTTCGAGTTTGGAGTCAAAGCGAATAATGAACTCAATATTCGAATAACAAATTCATTAATGGATTCTAGGGGGTACGCTTGAGCCGTATTGACTGTAAGAACAGCAAGGATCTGGTATAATGACAGCGGTAAAACGTTTAAACGTGTTTCAGCATACTTGACACGACAGTTAATGCATGAACAGTAACTCTTCATACCCGATTTACGAAAATAACCGATGACCGCACCTCGTAGCCTTGTCATCATACCACATCGATGCGTCTTTCATGTGCGCACACATCTCGCGCTGTTGTCTTAAGGTATCAGCTAACACAATGAAATCCCAACAAAGTATACATTTTCTGAAAGGATTTTTAACACGGATTGCATAGTCATTAAAATAAAAAAAAATTAAATTAAGTTAAATTAAATTGGGAGAAACTATATGTGATGCTTAAGATACACAGATTTGAAGTGTACGGACCAGTTGTTATTCTACAAATGTTGATCTCTGAAAGCCGGTGTCTGCGTTTTGATTTTTTCAACGCTCCATTATTTGTTATCGAATTTCAAAGGTAAATTTACATCTTTTACGTACAGTCTACCTTTGAAATTCGTTAGGAAAAAAATGGAGCGATGAACACTTTGAGAGATCAACATCTGTAGAATAAGATGTCATAAACGATCCGTCCACTTCAATAGAGATCACGTGATAAAGAAAAATGCACTCTTTCTCCAAAATGCAATTTCATTTCAGTCTTAAAATAACTAACAGATATGCAATTCTTGTTAAATACACTTTCAGAAAATGTATACTGTTAGGATCTCATTGAATATAAAACGCGCTTTATATACGCGAGCTCAAAGAAATCCAATAATTTGTGTTAGCTGATACGTTAAGGCTGCACAACCCAGCACCATCGCCTGCATGAAAAGGAGGCCCTCACACTATTGTTATTACACGTTGAAATGCAAAACGTGTCCATTGCTTACCGATTTCGCAGTTCTGTCCTGAATAATCTCCAGCACACTGACACGTGTAATTGGTTCTGCCTTCTTGTAAACTACACACTCCTCCATTCAAGCAAGGTTCGGCCACGCAAAGGTTCTGAATGTAGATAAAGAGAAAAAATACTATGTAAAAATAAAGAAAAAAATCCTCAAGTCTTCAATAGCGAACCAATCACGGTAACAGCAGTCTTACTGGTATATAATCAAAATCTTGTTCCACAAAATAATAACTATTAACCATGCTTGTTTCCAAGGATACCTACCTGGATACCTCACTGTGATGTCATCCTTACTCGCTACAATTAGATAAGACAACACTGCATGCTCCTTCGCCATTTTGCTTAGTTATTGTTGAGGTTTTGTGCTCCTGATATTTTCTGTAGTATCCGTATATCAGATATTTGACATGTCTGAATAAGCGCTGGTGCAATTCCCTTACGCTTCATGACACCTCAGTATTGCAGTGACGTCATTTTTACGTTCCAGACAGTAAAAAGTTCACAATATGACGTTCTTGTGTCCAGAGTTTGAAAATTCTGAATTCAATTCTAGTCAAATTCTTCTTAAGATGTAGATCATAGCAACGGTAACTAAGGAGATTCCGTCGCGTGAAAGGAATGAAAAATGGAGAAATAGTAGATGGCCAAAGGGCTTAGGTAGAAGTAGCCTTACCTTGATGTTTAGATGTATAAACTGATCGTCTGGTTGTAAATCCATCTTACTGGTGTATCTGTCTGAAGACAGGATCTCGCATCTGTGGACCCGCTCAGCGGGTAGCAGTGACGTAGTTTCAAAATTCACTGATAAACACCAAGTCTCTTGGACACAAGCAAAAGCACAGTGCATTTCATCGCGAACTTTTCTTGTCTTCTGTTGCATCTGGTTCGGCAAGTTTAATTTCCACCCGACGTGTTTTTGAAATGCCATATCTCTGTAGTCGTCATCTTGTTGGATGGTATAACAGATAAAATACAAGAAAACGACAAACCATGGTACTGATCTATAGGCCATCTGGCTTCGGGAGAACGAACAGTTTGTTAAATTCAATTTGAACGTAAGAATATTTCAATAACTTTGTATGTTGCGCGCCTTGAAACAATATAAAATAAACTGTGTTTGTTTTGCAATGATCGTCAGTTGTTCAAATGTTCCATTATATTGTGTAAAGATACAGAATCAATAAAAGCATCGTGTGGGTGATGGTTAGATGTTAGACTGACCTGATTATAACACTTTACATAATAAATGTACGATCATAACTCAGGCAATCTATACTGATAACACAAGTCACGAATTTGAAAATTGAGATTTACAAAGAAAGTTAACATATTTAGCAATGAATGTCATAGTTTTTGTCAGTGAAAAAGTTAAGAGAAATTTATTTTTTAGTGTTTTTCCCCACTAAAATTGACCTTAATATTAACATCGATTTTTCCCTTTTAACTGTTCTGCGTTATCAAAAAGTATCCTTAAACAATCTTACTTACATACATACCTTTTTTCTTTCCCAAGAGTTTTAGAAAATCCAGCAAAAAAGCAAATATCTTAACACAAACATGTCCATTACGACACTACTGTGCATATCTTGAAACACGGCTTGAGGACGAGATAAATAGCCAGTAAAAACACTCAACAAGGTATGTATTTACATCAATATTAGTGGAGGTGTTGCAATAATTGGTTGAGTTTGCCTGAAGGCATTTCAATGACATCCTCATAGTGGTATTTAATTTTTGCTATTAGACTAATGAGTGGCCCTTGAGTCAATAACCTTCATTTACATATTCTGCCTTGTTCTCGAACTTAACGAACAAAGATTTTTTTTTTGGTTCTTTCCGTAAGAAAAAAAAAACCAAAAAAACACTAAAACTATCCAAATATATAAACATTAACTACCAAGGGGAAAATAATCAAGTAGTTAAAAAAAACTTGAGATGTTTCCCAAATCAAGATGATTTTATCGGTAAAATCGTGTGATGTGATTGGTGTAAGCTAGTCATATGATTCCTTCAACTGCCATTATATTAAGATGATATTTATTAGGAGCAGAATAAAATACACGACGATGTTTGTACATTAAACCCAAAGAGACACCGAGGGACATAGATTCATACGAAAAGAATCGGTTTATATTTTTCCTGTCATGTCTGGGACAGCCTGAAAAGTAAGAATAAAAATGCGAATGAAAAAGGGAGGGAAAGGAAAGGGAACTGAGCATTATGAATGTTATGTATCAACTACCAACTAGACTGTGTAGGGAGTTGTGGATATGGTAAAAACCCATTCAACTCAATCCAAGAGCAAATATAAAATTAGATAAATAAATAAATGTGGATTAACAGTGGATTCCACAGTCAGAGTTGCTCTTCTTCTACTAGATTCCAATATGGCTGCGTGGCAGTAATGTCAAACTCAAACAAACCGAATTTCTCATCTCCTCGAGTCCGATTCCTACTTGAATAGGGTAGAGTAGACTTACATGTTTTGAAACATCATTTCAAGTTCAGAGATGAAAACTGACACTAGTTGCTATGGCTACATAATTACCTTGAACAAATCTTCAACAAGTCCATAGTCGGCAACTGAAAAAGAAAACAATACAGGTATGTTCAGAAGAAAAAATGAGGTTTTCTGCCTTCCATTACTAAGAGTGGATCCAGGATATTTACACAGGGGGTGACTGTTACAAGTTAGCGTGCGATAATACCACAGGAAACCCATGAAATGCAGGAAAATTTGTACAGGGTTAGCCTCGTTTATAAGTCAGCTATTGCCATCAGTATAAAAGGTTTCCATAACAACCATGTTTTTTTTTGCTGCATGTACCTTGGAAAATTGGTGCTTCTGGATCTTTGTTGATGGCGACAATCACCTGAAAGAAAATTATTAGAAATCACAATCAGGTTTTAATCTATATGTTTATTGTATATACCTTATTATAGGAAATGAAAGCTCCATGAAATTAACGCGAATTTCAAAAAATCGCGTTCATTTAAGTCGTGTTCATTTCTTTTAATGTTAATTTCCATATCATTAATAAAATGGAACGTTAGTTTTCAGGATATCAATTTCTAGCAATTTTATCTTTAATCTTCTTTTGAAAGATTATTTATCTTATATAACTGAACATTACAGCTAGTCACTTAATAACAACATTTCAGTTTTTGTCCGAAATTATATTTTCGTTTTTCATTCTACAAGCTCTTCATTAGATGAGTTTTCTTTGTGTTCATCGCGTTAATTTCATTTAAATGGGAATTTTGGCTTCTCTTTCGCGTTAATTTTCTTCATTTGAAAGTATTTTCGCCCTCAATTCGCGTTAATTTAAGTCGCGCTAATTTCTAATACTTTAATTTCGTGGAGCGTTAATTACCTATAAGAAGGTATATGTATCTAAAGGAGGTAGAAGCAGAATTTGGGGAGGGTTAATGTCAGGGAATACTTTTAAAATGGAATAAAGGTACTGTAAATTAATAACCAAATTATTAAGTTTGAGCAAATCAAAAATATAATGTCAAAACAATGTGTGTGCATAGACCTTTTCTTAGTTCAAGGTCTAGCTTGATATATATTAGCACACTGAACACAAGATGTTTGTACCCAAGCTAGACCACAATATACCATTTTCGATATCTCAGAAAACGTCTTTAGGTCCAGGATGGGTGGGCAAGGGCCCTCCTTTAGCTTCATGATCCCCAATACTTAGTTTATGAAGACTGTGTTCATAATTACCTTGCTATCCTTCATCCCTGCCAAATGTTGAATGGCACCAGATATACCCACGGCAATATACAGTTCCTACAACACCATATCACAATATCAATATGGGTAAGACAATAAGATGCTACATGTACCTAGGATTTCTGCAATAAATAAATATTTCTAGAGATCTGGTTTAGAACTTCTAGATCACTGTAAAGTGACCCTAGTGCTCACTACAGACAACATCTATTTTTGTCTATTCATTCTATCAAGTGCTATTGTACTGATTGTGGGCACTTGATAGTGTCTACTATATATAGTGTATACTTTGACAACATTTTCTATTAGTTAAACAAAAGATTAAATTACTTACAGGAGCCACCATTTTTCCAGTCTGTCCAACTTGCATGTCATTAGGAACATAGCCAGCATCTACGGCTGCACGGGAAGCACCAACTACACAAAATCAACATCAGATAGTACATACATAGTTAACATAAACAAACAGTTATCACTGTTTTCAATGCTATGCGCTGATCAAGACAACCATCACAACAGGGAAATCAGGTAACACACCAGTGCTGTCAATTAAACAAATTGTTTGGTTCCTTTCACACAACTGATTGACGGCAGTGTATTACCTGGTTTTTCTGTTGCGACTGTTGTCTCAGCCAGAACATAGCAATGAAAAAAGTGGTAAACGAATCTATGTGTAGGCTAAAATCAATGGCTGCTCAATGACTGGACATGAAGACAAGCTACATCAGACTGATCAAGAGAACCAGTCTAAGACATTTTTGGTAAGATACAGTAAGTGCCAATTTAGACTGCTGAATGGCTATTATTTTTAGCTCTGTTGATGTGAATATGTTGTTGCATACCTGCAGCATTGAATTTCTCAGCAAGATCATACAGGATCTTGAAGTTATCACCACTCTTCATTCCTCTACCTAATAATAAAATAATATCTATGTTATTAAGATCATTCAATACCAAACAACAAATAAAATGTATGATACAGCAAACTTTCATTCACAACTTCCAGGGTATCCACCCAAAAATGTTCCAAATATGTACCAGAAAACATTTATACATTGTATCCCCCCCCCCCCCCCCCCATGGTGGAGATGGGGTCTCCATGTGCTGGGAGGCATGCACTGCTTTAGCACTGTCACTCACTGCTGTGCAACTCATGTCTGGGGTAGCAGGTTTGATTCCTGGCTCAGCCAGGTGGTTTCTCCCTTGCCATGAGGGGTTACTTCATGTTTTTCAAGCTCCATAAAAATCAACATGTGAGTTAATTAAGTGTCGTAAATAATGAATATAGAGGTTTTGCACCCATCATGTGATGGCAGCCATGTTGCATGGCAGGAACAATAAAATCGATTTACAAGAGAAAGAAACCAATTCCCGAGAGGAAAGAGATTTAATTGACCTGCCATCTTACCACAGGCAGCACACATGTGATGCATGGTGCAAAACCTCCATAGTGAGTGATAATGAATGTAAATGACTGATAATGGTACTGATTAAGGAGCAAACCTCACAGAAAAGCCCCTCAATGGGAGTGATGTTTGTAAAAAAAAATTTTTGGTAGGAGATGGAAGGGAGGAAGGTACTATAAGGAAGATGTACAGCAGTTTTTCAAGTTACAGTACTGGGAGTAGTGAAGTCTAAAATCAATACCTCTCTGTGGGCTCACTCTGTGGGTTAACAAAACACTTTACATACAGCTACAGTACATACTGAACAGATTTGTAACATGTTTTGTGCCAAATCTGATCAAGTAGCTAGAGGGAAAAACTGATATTTAAAAAAAAATACTTCTACTCACCACCAGATATGACAACTTTAGCACTAGTCAGTTCTGGTCTGTCACTGACGGTCAGGTCTTGACTCTCCCATGCTGAGAGATCATTGCTTGTATCTGCTTCTGGGGCTATAGAACATATTCTCAAGTCAGTACAAAATAAAGTAAAATGATTAATAAAATCAAAATAAATCAGAATTAACAATGGATTCCAAAGAGTGGCTTTTCTTCCACTGCATTCCAATTAGAATTAAGAAGCTGAATGAGTCACAAAAAATTGTACAGCGGTACCCTCAATGTTGTCTTGTATGGTTAAAGTCCTGGGTTTGGAGAATCTTTACAGTCAAATTTACTTTGTGTGTCCTTAATTTATTATAATATAAAATTAAGGTCCTGTTCAGATGATGTCAAACTTTTGCTGCATCTGGTGCATCTGATGCAAACTGGTGCTGCACTTCATACCCAACAAGTGAAATCTTGATTGAATTTGACTGACATGATTAAGTGCAGTAGAAAACTAGATTTGACTCGGCCATCTGGCAACCAAGGTTCAAGTTTCATTTATTTACCATTTTCACTAGCCACAGCACCTCCTTCAGCCTGCGCTGGTTCAAACGCTGTACCTCTGACTGTAAATACTTTTATACTGTCATTAGATTTCACTGTGGTGACTGCATTACCTAAACAACAACAAAAAGAAATACTCTATTCACTACAGTATACAATGATCATCAATCTGGGATCCCACTCAACTAGAAAAAGTATTATTCCCTGTCTTTTCCCTGTCTTTTCCCTGTCTTTTCCCTGTCTTTTCCCTGTCTTTTCCCTCACCAAAAACTAGTTTTCACTGACCACATTGTGCACTTATTTCAGACAAAAAATATTTATATGGCAGTTTGACCAAATGAAGCCCAACTAAGAATTCTGAATTGAAAATGATTTTGTGAAGGCTGACAGAAATTCCCTGACTTATTGGTAAACTGCAAAAATTTACTGTCCAAATCTAAAATTCCCTCATAATTCCCTGACCTTGAATTAAAGATTTAGGATTTAAGACCTTCCAAAAACAAGAAATATAGTTGATCATATACCAGCATATATAGTTCTGACGAAGGTGTCTTCTGATTGGATCTCTGTAACATCTGATAAAGGTGCAACATCAAGAAGAGCTGCAACCCTTGGAAGAAGACTCTATTAAAAATCAAAACAACAAATAATTGTATCAGTTAGAGCTGTACTTGTGACTATCATTCCTAGACATACAACTCTATAATACTATAAAGAAAGATACTAGAATACATGTACAGTACATATCCTGCTCAATAGCACCTAAATAGTGCATAATTTCATGTACCTTGCCAAAGGCTGTTGCTCCTGCAGTGATGTGAGAATAGCTAAACTGCTTCTGTGAGGCAACTATCAAAGGAGTCAGGACCTCTGTGGGACAATAATAAAACAAAAACACACAATTAAATGAAATGAAAAATGCTACTCTTTTTACATTCCCTGGTAATGGATTAAAGACCAGAAAGCTTGGGTATCATAATAAATTATTAGAAATACATAGAAGAAACCTGATAGAGTAAATGAAAACTATGTACAACAAAATACTCAAAGTCATTAGAGTGATTTTGGGGCACTACTCTTTGACAAGACATTTTCGGCTTGAGTGTAATGTTTTCCCAATTCAGACCACATCTCATTCCCTAGAGTATCATTTCTTTATTTTACACAGTACAACTCAAACAAAGAATCTTATTCTCAAGAAAATGATACCTGATCCAAAATGGGAGAACATAAAGGAGTATGTGTATCTAAGTTGGTTAGTGAGCATTCCAAGGTTTGATTCTCAGGATCTCCATGTCTGTTTAAACTTCTCTCTAATCTGTGTAGCTTCGGCTTGTAATACTCTTTAGAGCATTCATGGAGAGAGGGGGTAAAGTGCAGACAGAACTACCAACATTAAATATAGTCACTTAACCTATAATTTTGACCATTATGGCCCAAACTAAAAAGGTCTATTCTTTAAATCTACTGTATTTTGTCCTTTAAATTACAAACTAAAGCCTCTGACCTGGTAAAAAGCCCTTGTATGCATCATTCTGAGCCACAAGAATCTTATTTACTCCTTGTACTTTACTCAATTCTTCTACTACCTGAAATAGAATATAGAGAAAAATATCCTGTTACTATGGGATATTGAGAGTGTTCTTTTCTCAATAAAGCAGTTTTTGTATGACTATGAAAAACTTACAGCACAGACCATGCCTTGCCGTGACTGTGTCAGTTTTGTGATGTGTATGAAAACATTTGACATTCAATGCAGTGTTTGCACCGTGCCATAAACCTTGCTGTGTGCCATGACGTTTCACACTGATGAAAAAATCTCTGCAGTGAGCTTCCATAGAATAAAGAATCTATCAGCATTGTCCCAGGGAATCAAGGGTGGTTTGGCATCAATGAGCAGTGAGCTAGTTTGAAAGATGTATTTGGTGGCTTGGCACCTCTTTCCCCCCAATAATTGACTACCAAGCAATTGAGCAAGTCAATCTCAAGTAATTCCATTATACATGTACAGTACAGTGTACTGTAGTGTCATAGAGCAAGTTTTGTACGAGTGTGACAAGTCACAGCACATGGCACAGTACTGACACAGTCACTGCAAGGCATGGTTTGTGCCCTAGCTACCACTACCAGAATTCCTCGCATGCTCGCTTTTGTTCATTTTATTAGTATCAATAATTATTGTCTGAAGTACTGCTCATTTTGAAATAAAAGTTTGAATAATATAACAAAAAAACAAAAAAAATAGACCAACAATTCTGGTAAAGTGAAACCATTATGCAAAAAACTGTAAGCTTATCTAAGTTACTTACGGGTCCACAATTTGAGCCAATGACCAAAGCAGAGACTTCCCCTCCAAGTTTATTTGCTGCTGTTATAGCATTCAAAGTTATTGGAGTTAACTTTTGGTCATTATGTTCTGTTATCACTAAAGTAGATGCATTCCTTGCCTGGTAAAGCTGACGAAGTAAAGGACCCTGAAAAGTAGGTGTAAAACAAGAGTCATTGTGATAAAATGGAGAAAATGTTATAAAGTCTACTAATAAATGAATATAAATTGAAAAGAAAGGATTTCTTAGGAGCACTTTTGTGCACGACGAGATAGATAGATAGATAGATAGATAGAACAAAAAAAATACAAAATTAAATGGAATAGTTATGCAATCCCATACAAATCCACACTACGTCGACACTGTAGAACTGCCAACTTTGGTACTAAATATCTAAAAAACAATGCAATAAAAAACACCATGACCAAGTATAAAACTTACAGGTCTTGATAGAGGTCTTGCGAGTGAAGAAAGTCTCTGCATTTATACAAAATTATTTATTTTTTTAGTAAAACTTCTATTCGTGACTCAATTTTCTTACTTCACTTCTGTCTGTGAGTCCGCGAGCTGGTCAGCTGAATGATCCGCGCATGGGCAAAAGCATTCTCGACTCAGTCCATCATTAGCAAAATATACCACAGGAAGTCCAAATCAATTATCTTAATTTTCCCGCGCTTTTTCGCGCGCGCGCGTCAGAGTAAAGAAATAATTTTTCTCATTTTTTTTCGAAAGTTTTTTCATTTCTTCACTTCTCTTCACTTCTCTTATGATTTGTCTTCTTTTCTAAAATAATACTGTCTTATAAGCTTATGATAGACAATATGTACAATATATTGAAGGACCGTCATTTGACAAAAGAGGAATTCCAGCTTTTTCCTTTCCACAATAATCACGATTTTAGTGTTTCAACACGAGAAGAAAATAACGAGAAAGATGACTGTAGTAGCAGTTATGATGCTGGGTTGGCTGTTGTCCCCTTTGCTAGGTAACCTTTAGTCTTCTTCAGCTACTTATCTTATAGAAAAATATTTATTTACTAGTGAAAGATATACTGCTGAAGGTCTAGTGAAAGATTTTTCAACCCACTGTGTTTACAGAAGTTCAAAAACCGTAAGAAGAGACAGTGAGCGCCTTCATCAACAAGAATACAGTCATGGAAAAAATCCAACAAACAGCTTATTTTCGAGTTCACTTCTCCCATTCCTCAAAGATTCCCCTGGGAAACAATCGGCTATGCAAGTCGTGAACTGTAAGTATACAAGAAATGCAAAAAAGCTTAAATTTGAAATTATATCAACATTGATACCCAAAAGTTTTAAATAATTTAACTTTCTCAATGTCCTAGGCCTAAAGATGATGTACTGGTAGAGCATTTAGCTACCAAACCATTTCCCTTTGGAGTAGTAAGTACCGCGGCAAACTGAGCTATTAGAGAGAAGAGGAAACGAGAAATTTATAGAGAGTTTCTGAGACTTAGCGGATCTCTTTCTTTGGCTCTTTTTCTTTTCTTTTTATAGCCAGCTAAAGTCTCAGATTTGGAGAGTGAAATGAAATAAAATGGAATTTCCCATTTCTCTTATCTATGTACAGTAAGATGATCAAATGGTCATGACAATCTATTGAAAGGGAGGGAGGGAGGAGGTTCACCAGCCCAGTATTCCCCCCCCCCCGCCCCCTCGTCTTCCCCCTTCACCACTACCCACTACGAGTACCCCCTTACCTCTTTCGCTGTGGCATGTACTGTTGCTTTCTTTATCTATCCAAATCATGCAGTGACTTACTAATTTTCTTAGTTTGGAAGTAGAGTTGTGGCGAGGCGTGGGTCTTCTAGGGACGACCAAGGATCAAGATGTGCACAGATCTCGAAGGAAGACCTCCCACACCCTTCAAAGATAATGAAAAGGAAAAAATATTCAAAAACACGACAAAAGAGATGTGGCATGGACGTCGAGGCCCATGTCGCTCAGCTACGTAGAAAGCATGCTGAATTTAATTGGTAAGATAAGGACAAGCTGTATATCATAAGTAAATATATAAAGGCTAATAAAATACTTTACCAAGGCGAGTGTATGAACTCACTGTGCCGTGACCATTGCTCTACGTTTTCATTGGCTGATTCCGTAAGGTGGGGCTGGTTTGAATCACATTTTGCCAAGAGCGCAAGCCGCCCTATCTACATTTGCTCTTCACTAACCTGACTTACCCATGCTTGTCTCCAAGGTTACCAAAACCCGTTAATGCAGACGACAGCTACCCGACTGAACCAGAACAGGAAGAAATTATCCAGCCTGAACGAACTTTGCAGAAAGTACCTAACTCGTCCTCGCCTTTATCAAGGAACCACCTGTGGTCAAGTGTGACACCTGGATTCTACAGTGATTCCCCCCACAAAACATGGCCACAGGAAGACTACAACAGGATGTCTGCTTCTGATGACGGGCTATCAATTCAGGTGAGTCTTGTACCTAGCTACTGGGCAAAAATATATCATCTTGTAACACGAATAAATATAGAATGATTATATATATGATTCTATTTTAGGATCAAACAATACCAAATACCAGTGGCCTATTCGAACCAGAGAGGGATGATCATAACGACGAAGACTTCCATTTAATATCCTTTTACTTTCAATAAATTGCAATAAAAGGCATACAGGGACCACGCCCCAGCTACATTACCTGTTTCCTCTTCTCTTTGCTTGCCATTAGTGTGTATGTGTTTCAGACTCTCCTTGAATGAAACTATTTATCAGCAGTAGCATTTTTCATTGAGCAGGTCATGAGTTAGACATACCACCTCCTCCCATCAATTTCCTGACATAACCAAAAGTGAATGGTCATTCCTTGGTCTTATAGCTCGGTGGACCTCAGCCCTACATATATACGTGTCCGACACATGAACTTCGTAGATAAAGTACTGCTACCATCAAGTTAGCACCTTAACGTATGATTACAACGTAGGTTATGCAGCTAGTGACTCGATAAGCCACCTAAGTGACGAACATGAAAAGCAGTTCAACCACATTACATATTGACCTTGAGTTCTGGCCACTGATAGAATACAAGTATCAAATGAATCAACATATAAGTAATTATCAATAAGAATATTACAACAGTAAATTCATATTATTTAATTTGTCAAAGAATTTATTTTGTTGGACTAGTATCATATAATCAGAACCATAATAGTAATTCCAATTGACCCCTGAAACAAATCAAACAGTCAAATGGCAAATGGAAACGATAGTATTTCTACGCTTATCACTTGAGTAAGAAACGCGGAGAAAGTTAAGAGAAGTCTTGCCAACAAAAGTACGATGTTGTTAGAGGCAACGGCATAAGGTTATTACATCGCCTAACAACCTTATACTTTTGAAGGCAAAACTTAAGTCTCAAAAATTTCTCGTTTCTTGCTCAAGTGATAAGTGCACGTAGTGTCTATAATAATGGCTATGTTTCACGGGTTGAATGAAATCCTATTATGGATACAGAAGATATTTGGAAATCATTGATTATATAATATGATTTACAATAATTTGATTGCCATATTAATATCACAGTATTAGGAACTAATAGCAGTGTTCTTTAGCATCATTTCTTGTCAATTCATTGAATATTCTATCTAACTCTAGATTTCAATAACAGCAACCATTTTCAAAAGTAGTCAACCAGTTGCTACTCTCGATGATGGCTGACTGATAGTCTATCTACAATTGTGATAGTCATTGCTACTATTTCAAGGTAATAGACTAATGAGTTTGCAGCAATTATTGCAGAAGTTACAGAAATGTCATAAAATATTCACAGCAAAAGTGTAAAAAAAAAAAGAAATGACTTCTACATGTATATGTTCAATCCTAGAAAGATGGGTTGGGTGGGGTCGGGTGGGGTGGGGTGGGGAAGAGGGGGATGGGAGGTAATTTTTTTCGATCATACAAAACAAGTCAGAAATCAATGTGGGCACACTGAACTACAGACTTATGTTCAAGCTATCTACATATATACTAATATAATATGAATTGTATAGACTAGGCATGGGTATTTCTCTTATATAGAAGAGATTAGAAACCAAAATGTTTCAAAGAAACAAAGTGAATATGATCATGACTTTCCATTAAAAAGTAAAGAAAAATTAAAGAACTCATCAATATAAAAATGATTCTAAGTTGGTCGGTATAAAAGATATTTTGATTAATGAGTAACCGAAAAGCAATCGGTACAAAGCAACAAATTGGGGCCTACGTGATTCTCTTGAGACAATAAAAATAATATTCATTGATTCTATGGATTGGCAACTAAACAAAGCAATATAATCCAGCGTCAAACAAACATTTTCGTTTTCCAGAAGGCAATGAATGCAAGACTCTTCTTATCCATTCAAAGTTTTGGTAAAGGCCAAAGGCCTCTGAGAAGTGCAGAATGAAGTTAATTCATTCCAACATATCTATTCCAAGCAAAGTGAATAATACTTCCATTGGTCCATTTCCCATCAGCTATTTTTTTTTTATAGTCTTCCGTTGGACGGACCTGGAAACATTCATTTCCCGTGGAATAGAAGACATCTTTCAAGACAAATTATTGATAACTCCACCTGGTTAATTGATGGCTAATAATATCAGTCTGATGTGCAGTTACCGGTTCTTCACTGAGGGCCAGAGAATTAAATTTCATTACCACTTCGCCAGGGATCATCTCTTCTACACCAGCAAACATTTTAATCCACTCCTTCAAATCCTTGAGTATTTTCTATTGCAATTCGTAATTTTTCACGTAGTTCGTAGTAGCTGCGGTATCGAGGGAGATCCAGACGATTGAAGCTACAAGGAAAAGAAAACACGAATTATTGATTTCCCTTTCAACTTAGTTTGCCCCCTCCCTCCGGCATGGCAAGATGAACCATTTTTTAGACAAATGCAAGGCCCGATCACACGGTGCAACTGTTGCGCAAAGTCGTACACTATAAATTGAGGAACGCTATATACTCAATTCTGGCCAGAGGTACACCAAATAATCAACGTTACTCGTAACATCACGTGATTGCGATAAAACTAGATGCACGCAAAGTTGCCGAGATGGACACACGGTGCAATTTCATGGTTACGCGTTCCTACACCACCTGAATAGTGTGTGGCAAAGCAAATATTATACCAGGCAGACTTCTCGTATAATGTATCAATAACTCCTACCATGTGTGCGCCCGTGGTAAGGAATGCGGTGTTCCCCATGGCTCAATAGTGAATCGTTGAGGACCATTACTACCGTACAGCTCAGCAAAACCATTCATAGGAACACGTGATGTACCAGTCACAAACTGTAGCAGTCTGGCACGAGTTTCCATGTCAAAAGAGTTGACAGCCTATAGACAAGAAACAACACGTTAGAACAGAAACAGAATCTATGCTCCATGGATTATATCATATTATACTGTGGATTTAGCGGGAACTTCTGGACAAAAATTTGCGCGTCCTCCCTCTATATAAACTTACTTTCCAGAACCACTGAATGACGATGTGTTTGTCATGGTAATCACCCCTGTAGTTGGAATGCTTTCTCCAGTCCTCAGTATCTATATCTCCTAGACCACACATCAACAGCTACAAAGACAAACATCCAAACATTGTTAACAAACTTGGTTCCAACCCATTTGTTGCAGACCGGGGCAATAGAACAGGTCTTCCATACAAACAGAAGTGCTTGAGGTTCAATACATCACCGTCAAGGCACGACCATTCTGGCGCAGCTATAACACATGCTAGACTCACCTCGAGTTCACGCTCATCAAATATTTGGAGTAAATTATGAGGAATGAGTTCGTTGAATCCCTTCAATAGGAGAAAAACAAATACGTGTTATTACGGGTAGGACAGTAATGAAGGAACAGTGGACCATATTCTCAGGACTGCGCACTCGTCCAAACCAGAGAAACCTGAAGGATCAACACGACAGAACATAAGGTTCTGAATAAGCAAGCAGTTTTGGAAATTTTGAAGTTTTTTTTCCTTTTTAAAAAATATTCAGCGCAATCGTCTTTTATTTTTGATATCACAGCCCCTCACGACTGCAAGGAAAAGGTCTATATTCACTTTCACATTCCTACTCACCTCCATCAGTTTTCTCATTTGATCTTCAACGCGGCTCACAAATCTCCATTTGATAACTTGACTACACGAGATACAAGATAATGACTAGCAGTTACTAGCAGTTCAAGCAAAATACATACCAACTAATAAGGTCTAAAAAGAAAATCATTTCCCGAGCCCGTTTAGCTACGGACACACGTTACAGCATTGCGCGAAATGTTGCAGGCAAATGATGTTGCGAGCAACACACAATTTGTTGCACGCATCGCTGATGAAGTAGGAAAATATTTTACTTCAGCTGCAACATTGCCTGCAATATTGCGCGCAACTTGGCACCGGGTGTCCTCGTTTTGAACTTCCCTTACTCCTTGGATACAAGCGGAGTGTTTTTCATGTTTCTCCCAGATGCCTAGTGTTACAACCAAAAAAATACAAACTCAAACCGCTGTAAGTTTGATGGATGTGTATTGAAAGCATATGGGAAAACGTGCAGCGTCTCGAGTTTTCTGGGTCGCTCTAGCATGCAGGCTGAAAGAAGAGTATCGGGGGGGGGGGGGGGGGGGTCGTCTTACTTGATGTAATCCAGCTTGTTCTCATTAGTGACAAGGATATCAGCACCTCCAGGCTTTAGCTCCTTCATCTTCAACTAAAAATTCAATGGAACATCAAGTTTTATACTATACGTATTCAATATAAGAATGTTTGATATATATGTTAGAATACTTGATGGGCGTGGTACCACAGTCGGCTATAACACCCCACCCCCCTGGGGAGACTGTGACCACTAAAAATGAGAATGAGAGCATGAGAAATGTAAAAGGGAACATTACTGGACTATTTACCTGTCCAAATAGATCTTCGTCGACACAGAACCGTAGTTCTAAGCATTCAGGATCGTTTTCTAAAATCCAGTTTAGACTGTTAAAGTATTCGGAATCCTATAGGAAAGAACAAAGAAAGTTCATAATCTGATCATAAGAGCACACCCTCCCCTCCCTCAGAAAATAGTCAATTGCTGTCACGTATGAGATTTTGTTGAGAAAGGTCAAGTGAATGAAAGCCATGCAGTGGAATGGACAGAGTATCCATACATTTCACAGATAGCTATCACAGATACTTACCACACTCTCCATGTCAATCAGTGTGATTGGTTTTCCTAACATCATCTTGTAAAATGGTCGAATGAAAAAAGCTGGGGAAAAAAACAGGCAAAGAAACGTTGTAGAAATAATGATGGTATTGATATCTTCTTGATATCTACATCCCCCTATCATACGCAAACTAAATTCTCTTATTGTCTTACCATCCAACAGTTTGCCATGATATACTGCCATCCCAGCGACTCTTCCAATAAACTTGTAGTAGTTCAAATGATCTTCGTTACAAAGTCCAGAGTTGGGATTGATTTGAAGCGTGTAGTTATCACTGGAAAACAAGAAAATAAACATGGCAGATTGTAACGATGTCTTGAGGCCGTGAACGTCTATGCATCTGTGAACAGCTTTGCAGGAACATTTTCTAAGTGGTTGCTATTAAAAGAGTTTAACTATAGATCATTTTGTATGTGGTTTACCTTGCCGAATATTCGAATAGTCCATAATAAGGGTTAAAGACTTCTTTAGACAGCAAATAGAACCACTCTCTGGGGGAAAAAAGCAAGAAATATAAGAATAGATGTCTGAGGAATCCACTGTTATCATCCATTCAGATTGCGATTTCTTGTCATTCAGTAACTTTTATCCTAGGTTGCTATCAATGTCATTTTCGGTCTTGCAATGGCAAGTTAAGAGAGAAAAGTTAATAAGTATAATATGATCTTTACCTCTGCACCCCTCCATAATCCAGCCCAGTTTCTCCATCAAACACAACCCACAGCCTGCTCTTCAATATATCAGCATTACGAACACTTAGAAACGCTGCACGGAATGAATCCTCCAGGAGATTATTGCGTCTGATGTGAATTTCATATTTGTTGGGGACATTACTCTGTTAAATAACCATTCAAAACAAGTCAGTTGTATTGCTGAGCTAGCTAATGTTCACATGAAAAAGTACCAAGAATATATGATAATATTGGTAATTCCTTTAGTTGCTCAACTATTATAAGCGCTACACAGATTAAAGTAAGAATGAAACAAGGTGGATCAGGTGATGAACCTCTTGTTTTGCTGGCAGCGTATCTACTACAGTAACTTAGATACAATAAATTCTCTCAGTGTTACAATACTTACAGGTCTCTTGAGTTTAGATCTAAAATAGTCACATTTCCTCTTGAAGTCCCTGGAATATGGTACAACCTGTTGAACAGAAGTAACAGTGATAAATGTGAATAAATTTCATCATCATCACTTACAAACCCCCACCCCCATGGGTGTGGCTCAGTCGTAAGGTAAGGTGCATGTCCTTCACCAAAGATGGATTCTCGATCTTGGGAGGGATCTTGGTATCGTACGTTAGTAGAGCTGCTTTTGGTTTCCTAGTACTTGCAAGGTTTTCTCCAAATTCTCCATTTCTTTCACAAGATCAGAGGTTCAAGTGAATGAAAAACCACTGAGTGGAATTGCAGCTAGTGATGATTCAGTTCTTTAACTTACTCAAGAACCCTAAGAAAATGACACTTTGAGACAGATCTTGTTGCCATGTTTGCTTTACCTGAGTTTTTGATTTTTTGATT
This sequence comes from Anthopleura sola, assembly GCA_023349425.1. Lineage (NCBI taxonomy): Eukaryota > Metazoa > Cnidaria > Anthozoa > Actiniaria > Actiniidae > Anthopleura > Anthopleura sola. Next base: position 248,945 of record JALHLI010000022.1, read on the forward strand.
TGCAACCTTGGGTCTTCCCACTGCGTTGATCTTGTTGCTAAAAAAAATTATATCTTGTAAGTACAAGTTATGTTTGTCAAAAATTTATCAATCATTGTCACAAAAGAAAAGTGATGTTCTTTATGATCAGATTTCAATTGAGTGTGAAAACCTCCCGTTACAGACTTGCCGTGCCGTGCCGTGCCGTGACCGTGTCCATGCCGTTTCCAAGCATTCTGATTGGATGAGCAGAGATTTAACCATTTATAAGTGGTTCAAAGGAATTCGTAAATTCTGTACCGAGATATTGTGCTGTATCAAAGTCAAATAAAATCTACTCTATATAGAACTGAAACCATATAAAGGTGTAAGGTCTTGTGTTCAATGCTTACTGTGGTCTATGTAGAAGACTCTTCCATCGGAATGAAGCCGTTCTTCCCAACCATCCTAACAAAACAAAAAATAGCTGTTCAACAAACGTTTTGACTTGTCAGCCACTTATACATAGCACATGTTTACATCCTGTACAAGATAGTTCTATTAGTTGTGATTATACTTACTGGGAGTGGCCCAAGGTCTTGATTGGACAGTCCAGAACTTGGTGGAGAGGAGCTGAGGGGTACTGACGGACTTGCTGCTGCTGAAAGCCGTGGGTCATGCTGAGAAAAGAGAAAATACAGATTTGTTATAGGATATTACATTCATTTGATGATCAAGATATGATGGAGATACTAACCCAGGACGTAGTTTGTGTGTTGTGGTCGATAAAGAATATCCTGCCATTTGGAGCTCTCTGCATGGCCCATCCAGGTGGTAGGGGTTCAAGTAATGGATTAGAAACATTCTGTTCACTCTGCTGCTAAGAATAAAAAAACAGCATTACATAAACCACATCTACTCCTGCCCAGCAGACACTGGTTCAGTCGCGCAGCCAGGGGGGCAGCCACCCCTTCTCAAAAACGTTTGAGCTCAGCACTGAATTTTCATTATTTCATCTTGGATTCCTGTGGGTATAGCAGGGATTGTACATCACTCCCACAATGATCGAGACCTCGCTGCCACCCTGGCAGACAGACCCATACACTGTTATACTGTTTACTAACTTCATCATTGGTTTCTGTATCTGTTTCTTCTGACACAGTGGGCTGAGTTGACCGACCAGCCTGAAAGTAAGTTACAACATCAAAATCAAAAAACAATTGAATTGACCCTAATTATAACACAATTGAATTAAATAAAGATCAGAGTTGATTGGGCTAATCTTAGCCTCCTATGAAGACATCCTTAGGGTTGTCACGCAATGCTGTCACAACTTGTTGCATGAAGATAGTCAAATCATAATTCATTTCCAAGTATGTAACAATATAATGACAATAGTTATAGAAGACAATACACTACTGACAATACAAGTATTGTATTCCACTTGGAGATAAATTTGTAAACTGTGTGATGGACCTAACAATGTCGTGTAGGAGGCAAGGCTAACCTGTGAAGCTGGCTCTGGTGATTCAGCAGGGTCAACTTCTTCCACACTCAGGTGCCGACGGATCCTAAACTGCCTTGCTCTACTGCTTTCAGCTTGTTGTAGTGCTTGTTGATGGCTAGCTTCACTGTTAAGATAGATAACAAAAAAATTTCAGGATGGATGATGAACACAGGGAGGAATACTGGAGAATCAAGTAAACATTATTTTGTTGTTGTTGATGTTGTTGTTTTGATTTAATTTAACAATATATACCAAAGGATAAAGACAGGACATGGACATGCCATAAATATCACGGAAGAAGTATATTGAGTGTTAAGCACCATACCTTCTTGGCCTGACCCAAGATGTTGACCTCGTAGTGTGATCAATGAAGAATGTACGTCCATTGGCATCTTGTCTTTCCTCCCAGCCAGACGGTAGCACTGGCTCCTCAACAGATGGTAAGGACTAATACAAAAGACAAGATTTTATTATGTATAAACTATATCTTAATAATCATCATGTTCCTTAAAGGCTTGTTGAAAAAAATCAATTGAAATTTCAGACCCTGAAACAACCTCTGAACTGATCAAAGTAAGGGCATGGCTAACTCTTGAGGTAAGAGGCACATATGCAACCACTACACCACCCTTGACTCCTGAAGAATATTAGATATGCATAGCAAGCAGTGGACTGAGAAAGATCCCAGTAATTCTGAAAAGGAGGTTGAGGGAAGTTTTGAAAAAATATAAAAAGCACTTGTAGAAAAAATGCGATGCCTTTGGGTAGAGGAGATACCAACACACCTTGAAAGGACACAAGCTAAACTAACCTCAGTTATTCTTTCCATTGGAGGTGCAGAGGGAACCTCAAGTGGTTCTAGTATATCCATTGGTTCCTGTGGTGGTGGTGGTTGCTCTGCCAGGTACAAAACAGACAAGCATTAGATCACATAAACATTTCCAGGGAATATCCATATCTTAAAATAAAAGGGATGGGATGAAAGCCTAGGGTAAAAACTGTTTATAAATCAGTGTTTAAAAGTCAAGTATCTTTCACTTTATAACCAAAATGTTAAACTTTGAGTACCAATTAGTAAGAGCACCAAAATCAGGTCACTGTTCACCCCCACCCCTCCCCCCTAGGTAAGGGCCTGTATATGAAAATACAAAAAATGGCAATAAAGTGTGCATACTGACTCACCTATTTCATCTATAGAATCAGCTGCATTTAGTAATGGACCCTGTTTATAGAACATTCTGATAAACAATCTGCCCCTCACTCTGGACCTAGAACTGGACAGACAGACAGACATAGTTTTTTTTTAAAGTAATCATTTAACTTACCACTCTGGGAGAGGGAAAGCCTTACAGGTCTAAGACCCAATGTTAAGGCAACAATGGATCAAATTAGAATTTAGAAGTTGATTTTTGTGGAGGGAGGAAAACCAGAGGAAAACCCTTAAAGCCCTGGAGAGAACCAACAAACAACTCTACTCACATACAACACCAAGCCTGGCATAACTTGGACCCAGGTTGCATTGGTGAGAGGTGAGTGTGCTGCTGAAAAGAAGTTAAAAGGAAGCATTCTTCCAAGCAGGATAGTTAGCACTATAACTGACACTCGATGAGAACAGCATTCCTTATTAGTTATAGGAATGAACTCTAGTATGTTAACAATCACCTTCTTGGTTTTAGCCTCATCTCTGATTCCAGGATTTCAACATTAGGTCCCTCTGTCTAATTAGAAAAAATGAAATAGATAATGTTACAATAGACCATTTTTAAGTGGATGAGCGCTTCCAAAAATATTGCAGGGGCAAAAAGAGGCATTTTTGGGCAAGATTACACACAATATTGATACGGCCTGAAAATGCCTGCACAAGGCCATAGGATGAGTGCTTTTATGCAACCATGAAGCAACAACTGAAGTATTTTGATTGGACTTCTCAAATTCCTTTTAAATCGTAATAGACAGAAAATGTTTCTATATATATATTGGGTGTTATTATTTACAGTAATACATGCTTAAAAAGTGTAGGTACATAAAAGTTTCACAACTTTTTTCTCAGGATTCCCACTCCTCTGGAAAAATAAAATTCCCTGACTTTTCCCTGACCAAAACACATTTTTCACAGACCACATTTGGCACTTATTTTATGAAATTTCATATTCATAAATATGACAGTCCAAAGGAAGCCCAACTAAGAATTTTGAATTCAAAACAATTTATTACTGGGTTGCTATGGTAGCAAACCAGTCTTAAAATGAGATCCGTTTTTCCGTGGTCAGGTAGACCATAATTTCACACGTCATGATTGGTCGAGAACTTGTAAACAATGTCCAATGTCCAATGAAGTTGCCACATGACATCGAGGACGATGTATTTATAGCTTTTAGCGGTTGTGTCACTATAAATTCATTCGTTCAGGGTTCGTGAAGTACTATTTTGTCTGTAGGCACGTTGCGTACTTTTGTCTTTAGGTTTTTTAATGCTACGCTTACTTACAAACACACACGCCGTACGTGGTAGACACAAACTAAAAGATGTTACTGAGCGATTTTGGAACGGGTTGGTCCACATACTCAAAGAGAGAAGTCTGAGAATCTATGAGCTACCTTTGAGAATCTATGAGCAAACTACGGTATGAGAATCGTACATCTAGACAAACTAGTCAAAAAAGACTAAGATAATCTATAAACTACCTAGCTATGATCAAACTAGATCTTACCAGATCTCAGATACAAAAAAATATACTGAGACAAACTACAGAACGAGAAACAAACTACAAAACGAGTGACAAACAAAGCTTTGATGAAAGCTGACTCCAAGAACTTGTATAAGTCAGACGAGCTGATAGTGATCTACAAGAAAGCGAACTGCCAAGACTTGTTGAATATTTCCATTTATGAAAATACAGAAAACAAAAACTGAGGGAAAAACAAATGACCAGTTAAACACATTTTGGCTAAGAGTATTTACATTGATAAAACGTTTGTTTTTCAGCGAACAGTTTCGATACTGAAATAGATATGTTTATTTCATCAGCTAGTCTTGAAAGGTACTCTAGTAGGTCAAGTAGAAATATAATATGCGTTGACAAGTCAGTAACGCAACACTAATGTCTTACTAGAATTTAAAATGTTTTTAATAAAGGGGGACTTTGAACCCAAAAGGAACACTTTGGTAAGAAATAATAGAGTATGAGGATTGGTGAGTTGGGGAGCTCTCGCACAGGCAACCCAGTGAACGCTCCAAGAGCGTCTAGTTTGTAAAGGTTGACAGAAATTCCCTGACTTTTCATTGACTTTTGGGTGAATTGCAAAAATTCACTAACAACCAAAATCAAAATTTTTTGACAATTCCCTGACCTTGAAAAAAAATTCAGAATTCAATGACTTTGGTTCCCATGGACTGAGTTCCCATGACCATGGGATTTACCCAGTTCTTGCTCAACGAATTGAGTTGTAGAGTACTAGTGAAGGGTCATCATGATCACCAGCCAAATTAGTTTCAGCTCTGTCATACCTTGTTTCTGGTTCAAGGCAAAGATTTGACCCGACAAGTTCCAATTCTGGCTGGACATTGTCCAATGACCAGCTGTTATTCTAATCCCTGTACCTACTAGATTGTGTTGTAGCAGGTGAAGGGTACATTTTGATACCATTTATATATATATTTCTGTGCATAGAAACTTGGAAATAGGTTACAACTCACATGCTAATACTGATACTTACTGGAATTTCATCCAATGGGACTATTACTTCACCCAAAAAGTCATCTCTTGTCTGGAATAAAGCACAAATTTTAGGCATATGATCCTATCTTAAAAGTCTTTATAGACCATGTCATTTTCTTGAGAATAAGATTCTTTGTTTGAGTCGTAATCAATATTCATGTGTCCAACTCAAAACTGATAAACAAAGAAATGGTACTCTTGGGAGTAATTTATTGTGATCGGAAACATTACATACAAGCTAAAAAAGTGTCTGTTATTTATAGCACATGGAATATATATACAATAGCTATAAGAATTGCTGCACACTCTTTGTTGGTCAATCTACATTTACATGTATAAAATAAATTCCAGTTTGTATTGCAATATAAACACTCTGGGAGCTACAGAGCACTGAAAGCAAGCAAGAGAAACACTTAGCTATGCCTCTGAAGCTTGCTTCACTTGTGCTCCACAGCTCCCAGCATGTTTATACTGTATCACAGTACAGAGGACATGCGCATGTTTTTTATATTCCTTAAATATACACACACATGAAAAAAGAGAAATACATACCACTCTATTTTCATCATAAACTTGAATAAGGAGCTTGTTATCAATAGGGTTTACCTGGAAATGACAATGAAAATGAATATCATCAACTCATTATATATTGGGATCATTACCCAGGTGATCATAACTAAAACAATTATTCACTTCAGGCTCAGTGATTATCAGTGATTATTATATTCACCAATAATCACTGTGAATAATAGGTTTTACAGATGCATGCAAATGAGGTGCAAATGAGACAACAAGCATTGTATTGGCACACGTACGATAGCCTCACTTGTATTATTCTTTAGGGAAGCACAGGTGCAGAGCGGTTTGATCACCTGCCTCTCACCAATGCAACCTGGGTTTGAGTCCAGCCAGACTTGGTGTCATATGTGAGTAGAGTAACTTGTTTGTTGGTTCTTTCCTGTGTTTCAAGGGTTTTTCTCTGGGTCCTCCAGTTTTCCTCCGTTCGCAAAAATCAACTCCTAAATTCTAATTTGATCCTTGGGCTTTCACCTAGTATGGAACTTAGTGTTCTGTGTGATTGTCCCACACTTTGAGTTAACAGCAAAAGTTGATAGATTTAAAACAAAAGCATATCTTATAATTTGCATCTCATAACTGCATGCATCCATAATAACAGCTATCATTAATTAATTATCAAATTATCAATACTAATAACATGGATTTTCAATGCATGTACTTAGACAGTAAAATTCTTACTCGAAAATATAATTCTTCATTCCAAACTGGATTGAGAGTCTGAAAAATAGAAGACAAAATTTTTTACATAATATCATTAGAGAATATGATTTATGAATTATGCATGTGCAGCTAAATAAAGCTGCAAGTTTAATAAGGGGAAATATATAAACCCCTTCTGGCTCACTGGAATATTGGCTGATAATGTCCTTGGATGAGAAATGGTCCTCAAAATATCACATTTGCCCTCGAAGCTTCGCTTATCAGCCAAATGTTCTTTTTTTGGACCATTTCTCATCCTTGGACATTATCAGCCAATATCCCAGCCACCAGGAGGGGTTTATTTATTTTATAACCTAACGACTTCACTGGAATGGATTCAGCAAACTACATTGACTCATCATCTCTAGAGTTTTCAACTACACCAGGTGATCTGATGACGTCATTTTAGCGCGAAGCCAAAATCTTTTAAAAACGTATCCCAAAAGTCATTGCGGGCGCTCCACTATTTGAATCCAACATGGCGGCCCCAAACCAGCTCCCCGAAGATGCAGAGATTAAGGCAAAATTGATAGGAATCGCAGCCTTTATAGAGCTCATAAGCGAAAAATATTTATGCGTATAACAACACCGGCTTTAAAACGCAGTTTCTGGTAAGAGACATTTAGTAATAGTACGTTTAATACTCGAAATAGCGATCTTGACTCGAGTGTCATCGTCGTAAAAATGTTATTGGTGGCCTTATTAAGACGAATTGCATTGGCGAAGCAGTTCATATACAGTTTACATGTTTTATATGAAATATGTATGTATTGTGTTATACAAATATTTATTAAAGTATTGGGTTTTTAAACTATAAATGTCTGTTTACACGAGCTGTTTTACATCAGAGCACTGGAGATTTCCCGCCACAACCTGAAGTTGCTGTGAGAATTCTTGATGTTCAAGGTCAGCTTTACCGTTAAACGGCTGATGTCCACATAACAAAGCAGGATTAGCCCCCAAAACTATTTTCTATCCTTGTTTCATAGAGCTTCGCGGCCATTTTGTGGCTCTTGTAAGACGATATACTCTAGGCACGCAAAGGATTCTGTGCGTTTTTATAATATTTTGCTGCTGCACTCTGATTGGCTGATTTTAGACATCAAGATCACCTGGCATGTAGAAAAATTATTCTCTCTCATCCCTAAGCTGGATATAAAAGCACTTATTTTGGTAAATGAAAGCTGTTTGACATTGAATAGTCTATTTTTTGACAATAGTTATAGAATTGTTTGTTGGTTTTTAGTAGCTTATAAATAAAAACATTTTCGAAAACCAACCAAAAACTTCATTCGCAAAACAATATGCATATGTATGCTTATAATTACCATTGAAGACACCTACAGCATATTTTGTTGATTTTTTCGTGTTTGCTGGTGTAGTTTTCTTAACCAGTCTTTGTATTTTACTCTTACTTGTTCGTAAAAACCAAAGTTCATTGTTTTCCGTGTTTTTTTCTTTTCTTTCTTTCATTTCGTTGTAAAAATTTAACATATTTAATTTGGGCTTATTTCTCATTCTTAAATACCTACTTTCTTTTTTGTTTCTGTTGTTACATTAGCAATCTGTCCATGGAAAACATCTCCTCTAAACAGTCGCACTTTACAATATGGATCACTATAAGAGAATATATTAGGCATATTAGACTTGGAGGAAGGAAGTCCAATATATTACGATGAAGTATATTGAATTGTTGAATTTTATCGACTTATCATTGATAACTACTACTTTCAATACAACAATAACAACAAAAACAACAACAAAAACAACAACAAAAACAACAAAAACAACAATAATAGTAATAATATGTATAGGTTTATATCATATGGTTTCAAGTGCAATTTGAAATTAATTTACATGAGTGTGTTTTTTAAAGAGTTTCAAAAGATTCCTAACAGATACATTTGAACTCTTTGAATAACACACAGGTGAAAATTAATTTCGAATTGGTTGAGAAACCATCTGATTACTCATGATAATATGAATGAATATATTTTAATTTGCAATACAGCGATTTTTTAATTCGCACTCCATATATATAGCAGTGCAAATAACTTTTTTCTGCCATTAATAGCACTGCTCTCAGCCAATCAGAATCAAGTAAATTTTTCATGTATATTATAATAATAATAATACTTTTGGGGGAAAAACAATAAAAACAGACAGATCTCTGACTCACATTTTGTACTATATATATACTTCGTGCATTTACACAATCAAAGTGTTTGTACAATGTCCCAGTACTTTTACATCAATTTTACTAAAAAACTGCAGCATCAGCTGTTACATTGTTGACTAAAATTTAATGAACCAATACATAGGATTTCTATGTCATCCAATATCCAATCTAATAACTGAGTTCAAAGATCGGTTTATGACGATATTACAAGTTATGTAAGTTTAACTACTAATAAACTTCATAACAAACATTCAAACCCGTAGTAGAAATGATGGAAAATGATCAATATTGGATTATTTAAGAAAATAACATTAATTTTGTATGTAACCTTCAAAGTATTAATATATTACACAGTTTAAAAAAATAAAGTGTCAAAAATCGAAGTTATTTGTAGCATTTAGGGTGACTTAGTGACTATGAATATATCAATGATATCATCAGTAAACTCACTTACTGTTTACAATTACTTAAACCATTCAACTTTATTATTGCGTAAAAATAAAAGTAGGATATGAGAAATGTTTGAATTTATAGTATTTGAATGAAAATTTCTATCAGTTGAAATAAAAAATAAATAAATATAAACTTACGGTATATGTAAAAATAAATGTAATAATTATATGCAGCTTATTATTCGTAACAACTGATCATCTCCAAGTCTAGTTTTCTGAAAAGTTTTGTGGCGTTCTAGAATCATAATTATCACCAATAAATACTTAGAATATTTCCTTACCTTAAACCAAAGATATCTTTCTTAGCCAGACCAGTTGCTCTAAGGATTTCAACTCGTAGTATTTTTAAATTATCTAAGCCTGAAGACTGGAAGAGGAAAAAGAACGAATGTGTCAGCTCGTGTTGGCTAAACAGGATTGCATGCTAAAGACTTCTGTGTTTTTCCTTGTCCTATGCATAGATTAGCTTACCAGATCTTCCCTAAGGCCGTGTACAACAGGCATATTGAGCGGTTTATTTCACTAGGAGGGTTTAATGGCTGTCAAATGGTTTCTTATTCAGCTCAGTAATGGCCGCCATGTTTATAGCTGGCGTATCGGCCCTGGCTCGGTTGAGATTCGGAGGGGAACTGGGAAAGAGGGAAGGGGAGTGGAGGGGGAGGGGGGAAGGGAGGAAGAGAGTGCCCTGCCTTCCTCCTTTCCCCCTCCCCTTATTTCCTTTATATCTTACCCAGGAGGCTGTGCGATAAGTCTTTTACTTTTTCTTTCTTTCTTTCTCTCTTTCTCCTTACCTTTTTCATTCTTTTTTCTCTCTTTTTTTCAGCTTCCTTCTAACTTTCTCTCTCTTTCTTTCTGTACTTCTTTCCTCTTTTTGTTTCTTGTCCTTTTCCAAATTTCATTTTCAAGAGCGTCAAAATACACGAATAGGAAAACCGATAACTGAAATGAAATCAACAATGACACGCATTCGATCATTATTATTATTATTATTTTTTTGCCAATTCAAAAAATTAACCTGCCTTAACATGGCTTAACTTTACCGTCTCAGAAGTCCGCATTGGCCCAGTGGCAGCAAATTTTTGGAATAAGACATTGTCTGTCAGAACTTGTGCTCTAATCCCGAGAGCGCGCGTACTGCATGCCGAGGATTCCGAATGATAAGATGAAGACCCAGCGCGCAAAGCATTATGGGTCAGATTTTACATTTTACTCTCCTGGGCACGCTGGTATGGTTTCGCACAGCACAGCACGAATAAACCTCAAGGATGTGTGCAACTAAAACAAAACTAAATAATCTAAAATCACTTCTTTTTGTCGGCTTTTATTGGAAATTTCCTAAATAACTTGCTCATCGTCAGGATATAGTCTTGTTTGATTCAAACAGACAATGTAGTCTAGCCATGGATGAACATCTTGAATATATTCATCCACACAGTGACTTTTTTATTGACCTTTAATGGTAAAAGCTACCAAGAAAGGAATCTGAATAATTAAAGAAATGTTCATATGTCTCGTCGTGTGTGAAGCATTGATTGTACTTTGATGATTCTCGAGTGATCAACAACTTTTCCATCGATTAGCTCTGAATTAAATTCATAAAGATTCATTATTTTCCACTTAAAATACAAGTAAAGTAGCCCATCTTACTTATTGATGTTAGTAGTTTTTATGATGATGGCATGGGTGATGGTCATGGCTCGGGTTAGAAGCGATACCACAAATATTAACGTTTCATTTAAGAAATCACTTTAATCAAGATAAGATAAACCATAAGGTCTCTTGTTAAATCATAGCCTAATAAACAAAGATAAAACTGATGTCAGAGATGTCTTGGTAACGTGTTAATACTACGTGGGTGGTTGAAATGTCCATCAGAATATAGTGCTCTCAAAAAAGCAATTTAATAGTTATTAAGGCAAAGAAAGGCAGTTTCCATATGAGAGAATGATCATCTTGTACTAAGCGAGTTGTTACTATACTGGCCGGGGCCCTTTAGCTCTTCAGTCATTTTCGAGTCGTACTGAGCTAGTGATACCTGAACTCTATGGCACAAGTCTCTTCAAGTGAACAGCGACGACTGCGTACAGACAGCTAAGGTAACTAACTAACTTTTATTACTAAGCTTAGCGTGATATGAATAGTGAGGTAGTCCTGTCGCTTTGTGCATGATATCGTGTATATATGTATCAGTTTTAATACATACACATACATATTATATAGACTTATTGTAAGTTCCTCAGTCTGATATAATTGTATTGTTTAGGTTCAAGTGGTTTTTTTAGATGTTTATTAACTGAGAACAGCCCAGTTATCGATGGCGACTCAGTTATAGAAGGAAGTGAGAATGAAATAATGACATTTTCGCCTTTCTTTTTCAACCAGAATAAAATACGTATTGCTCATTTGTTTTGATGGAATGCATTCAGTAAATCTGCAGAAATCAATAATGTGATGTTTACAGAGTTTGGGATCCATACCAACTATACATTCGTAAATAAGCCAGGCAGTATTGAGCACTGCTTTGCGGCAATGACTTCCATAATATTATAATGCCAGTCTGCCTGAGGCTTAGTAGTCCATTGAAGACAATGAATCCATCCTGAGCAGCTTATAGAAGCTACATAGATTTAGCAATACAGTAATATCATGCCAGAGGGTGTAATAGTGAGTGCTCGCTAGGAGTGTTGTAGTCAGACTTGCTTTTAGACTAAATGCCTGAAGCAAGAAATAAGAGGTTAGCTTTTTTGGAATAAGTATTTGATGAATGCGCCTTTTTTATGCAGTGTAGTCTGTGTTGTATACCCCCTTGGAAGACTGAGATGGTATAGGAAATGAACGTCATTCTATTGATATCACATCGTTTTTGACCAGGAAGAATCTTAGGGCTTTATACCTTAAGGATGACATGTAGACACGATGTCTGTGATCACAAGATGTCTTTCATAGTATCTAAGGGAATAAAAAACTGATATATTAGCATTACATCAGGAGGGGCATTATATATATCGTAGAAAGACAACCTCCATGGTAACCATCTCCAAGCTAAGCATCATCTAAGTCGTCGCACTAAAGCTCTCGGCTCAGGTTAGCGTTAATTTTTCATTCTCTTGAGATGGATGTGTCTTATCCTGAATTCCGTGTGTTTTTCACTTTAGCGTGACTTTACCCAGACATTTTTAGATCAAATATTGAAACTGTAAATAAAAAGACTAAAAAGCTCCAGGCAAGAGAACCTCACAAATATACCACAAGTGAGTGATAAATGATTCACTTGACTGAAGGTTGTCGACGGGATAACGATCAAAACTAGCTGACGGATAACACGACAGACCACAATGCCTATCAACTATCAGTATCAGCTTTGATTGTGGACATTTTTGCTTGATTTTATAATTCTAATTTTATTATAATATTTTCCGATTTTTGTCTAAGTTTTAATTGTTAAGCGCTTAGGACAACTAGTGAATTAGTTAGAATTAAACGCTGTATAAATAAAATTATTATTATTATTATTATTATTATCATTATTATTATTATTATTATTATTATTATTATTATTATTATTATTATTATTATTATTATTATTATTATTAATGCATTATGGTCCAAAAAGATTCCTCGGTGATGTAAAGGTTTGTTGGCACAAATTTGATTGTTGATTTTTGAAACAACCAAAGGGCGTGGCAAGCCCTCCTCCAATATTAGGGTGGCGAAGATCTCGACTAAAATTCACGAATCACGAACTTTATTTTTTTGAATTTCACGAATCACTGGCCAAAAAAAGAAAGGCCGAATCACGAAAATTCCTCCACCAAGCTGTCGAATCTACCACCCAAAAAATGAGGGGATTGTTTTTTCCCCGTTGATATTTCTCTTGCTTGGATTTCAAAAGACTCACTAAGTTCTATTGTCAGGTGGTTCTAATTCTTCATGAACGTTTTTTAAGGAACTGGTTTCGTTTCTTGTTAGAGGTTTCAAAAAAAAAAAAATTGACTTAGTGCGTAAAACCGGTCTGTGTTTTTTGAGTAATAGATTAACGGCTCGGATGTTCGTAACACGAAGAGAACGTCAAACACATTGAGTGTGTGTGCCATTGATGCATACATTATTAATCAGTTAATGCTCATATACATATTCATCCCACACCATAGAAAATACAGCCAATCAGGAAGCAGGAAAGCCGTTGCATATTCGTCGGTATTTCACTCTTCCTTCCCATCATGCACTGCGCGTTAAATCTACGCATTTGTATTTCCTATGGTGTGGGATAAAATGGTTATACAATGGTTTCTCTTTGGCATACTTTGGATTCGCACTCGTCACTTGTATTTTTCTTACTAGAAACTACAAGTGACTCATGGGATATTCCACGGTATTCAACCAGTATATATTCCCTGATCCACCAAAGTATAGCATCTACACATATTGGATGGTTTGTGTATCCTGTTCCTAACACACTTTTCTTGACAAGCCGATGCATTATTAATGTCTCGATGTAATAGTTCTCAATGTGGTAAATCTAAATTTCTTGTTCGCGTACGATCGCTTCTTTATCAGTTTCTGTTTCTGTTACTTGACAAGCCGATGCATTATTGATGTCTCGATGTAATAGTTCTCAATGAGGTAAATCTAAATTTCTTGTTCGCGTAGGATCGCTTCTTTATCAGTTTCTGTTTAATGGATATTTCCCTTTCTGTGGTTGGGAGGTAATATATGTATATACCATGACACTAATCATCATGATAGCATGACGTAAAGGGTGGGAGGTCCGTATCGATGTGTCCCCTGACAGGTGTCGGAGGAAGAGTCTATCATCAAACACGTATTTATGACTAAAAGATGAAATGTAGGATTCGTGCCGCTTCTTTATAGCTTTTTGGTTTGTCAGACTCATTGGTTTATCTTGAGTCATCGAATTAAAAAAAAGTAAGGAAATACGACGACAGCAACAGCAACAGCAACAGCAACAGCAACAGCAACAGCAACAGCAACAGCAACAGCAACAGCAACAGCAACAGCAACAGCAACAGCAACAGCAACAGCAACAGCAACAGCAACAGCAACAGCAACAGCAACAGCAACAGCAACAGCAACAGCAACAGCAACAGCAACAGCAACAGCAACAGCAACAGCAACAGCAACAGCAACAGCAACAGCAACAGCAACAGCAACAGCAACAGCAACAGCAACAGCAACAGCAACAGCAACAGCAACAGCAACAGCAACAGCAACAGCAACAGCAACAGCAACAGCAACAGCAACAGCAGCAACAGCAACAGCAACAGCAACAGCAACAGCAACAGCAACAGCAACAGCAACAGCAACAGCAACAGCAGCAACAACAGCAACAGCAACAGCAACAGCAACAGCAACAACAACTGAACAGTGAACAACGAAACAACAACAACAATGGCAGCAGCGGCAACTGTAAGTGAACCATTTAGAACAACAGGAGGAAGACTGCAGCAGCAACAGCAGCAGCAACTGTGAACAATTTGAAAAAACGAAACAACAACAACAACAACAGCAACAGCAGCAGCAGCAGCAACTGAACAGAATCTTAGTTGCCGCGCCGGTCCTCGCTGATGACACTTTAATCTCACTTCATTCAAATCATTGAAGGTTTTCATCTCAGACCAAGGAATTGATGATGAATGTTCAATTTGTCTTACTTAGATGGGTGCTATTTTGGTCAGCACTTGGGGCTTCTTCCTTCCGCATTACGTCACACATCGCTTACATCATCCTGATCATATCCTACACACAGTGTGTTGACATACATACACTAAAACAGACAAGAAGCCACAATATTCGATAAAAACCTACGCTCAAACTTACTGTTACTAGAAATTTCTACATTTTTTACTTCTTTTAATCGACCGACTAGTAACCATACTCTAGAGCTCAGGCTATATATGTCTACGTGATGTTTTGTTTTGTTCATTCCAAGCGATAGCAGTACGCCGGAAAGATGTTTCACGCAAACCTTTCAATCTAAACTGATGAGCGTAATACCGCTAGATGTTTTTTTATATATCTTTATTCATGACAACGTCTCCTGTTCCATCTAAGCTCGTTTTATGGTCAATAGGGGGATAATCTGTCAGCGTGATAATAGATGTGTGTGGATCACGTTGCATGGATAATCCCTTCACAACTGAAATGTTCAGACTTTGGATTAAATAAAGAGACAAACCATCAAAAGGAGGAGGATAAATAGAATGAATTAAGTGAATGTTTAAATAGATTGGTAACTAAATGAGGATTACTCATGAATGGAAAATGAATCCGCATTTGGTCAGGAACAAGTAATCAATCAATGAACAAGAAAGACGCTCGGATGGATGGAATGGATGGAATGGATGGATGGATGGATGGATGGATGGATGGATGGATGGATGGATGGATGGATGGATGGATGGATGGATGGATGGATGGATGGATGGATGGATGGATGGATGGAGGGATAAATGGATGGATGGATGGATGGATGGATGGATGGATGGATGGATGGATGGATGGATGGATGGAGGGATGGAGGGATAAATGGATGGAGGGATAAATGGATGGAGGGATGGATGGGATGAGCGTTGGACGGATGGATGACATGCAATAGCATTAACTGGATGATATATAGCGACCCAGTTTTGCCTGACTTATTGCATGTCGCACGCACGCGGCTCCCTGTCTGTGACTCTAGCAACTGGACATTTGTCCTATGGTATCCTGGTGAGCAAGGCTGTGTTATCACGGCAGGACTAATGAACTAATCATCGCATACGGCGTACACTGTGGCTCAGATAGATAGGTTTGTGTTTGCACTTAATCATATTTGTCAAAACACAATATACTTTTGCGAAAGCGCCAAAATAAATTAGTATTGGATAAACAATACGATACATATTCACAGTAGTGGTTAGGCCATGTAATGGATAAGGATGTACAATCAGTTGGAAGATGATGTACTAGTTAGCTAACTAATTCCCAAACATCCCAAGGAAACACGCATTTTTTCAGTATATGTCAATACAGTCATGCAGTACCGCCCAAAAAAAACCATGGTATATTTAATGTACATTTACGCTAACTGAAGGAAAGAAAATTACTCCTAAAACCTAACTCCAGACATTCAGACGACAAGTAATACTATAATTGACCCATACAATACAACTGAAGCATACAAAACATTTAACCACATCTATGGAAGGACTTAAATCTTTTTATTTTGATAATTAAGATTCACTTTAAGCTTTCAAAGACTTCGACTTTATCGGCTGTCACTCTGTCTCCGCCATTCAAGGTATTAGCAATGACGCAATATCTATGTAAAAAAATTGGAATAATGTGAACCAAAATAGCAGTGGTATCTATAATAATACCGACTGACAACCTACTATATATATATGTACGTATATATATCTTTGTTAGGACTCCAAGTATAGTAACTGTTATATCAAGATTGATCTGTGATGGTATTGAGTTACTGTTCGAACTCTATGGCGTAAAACAAGACGGAATCGAATAAGAATTCTAGAAGGATAAATGATTTGTTAATTCACTTGAGATAATTGAGCTTTCGTACATCATTGTTAATACTTCTCCTCATAGCCAGAGCAAATGTACTTTGGAAAAAAAATGATTTAAAAGGATCATAGGAGACTTGGCCTGCAAGATAGACATCAGGTAAAATATTCTTGATATTGACTCGATAGAGCACAAGACAGTGACAGAAGCCGTGGACAAGATAGTACTTCTTTCATATCTCAGGTACGCTTTTCATCTGTTCGAAAATGAGCCTTTTTAAAGTGTAATGTTAGTAATATTGTCCATAGTTTATTTCATTTCCTCCATTCTATTAACCCTATCTTTTGACTCGATAGCCGGGTATTCAAGATGTCGTATTATATATGCCCTAGAGACCTAGTACACCGCTAGATGACGACCTAGATGTTTGGGTGTTGCTCACTAAATTGTTAGATAAACTAGCAAGATTATTCAAGCCTTGTAATTGGATAGCCATCCATTCAATGAACGCTTCAAATATATAGAAATCTTTCTTACTACAGCACCTGAAACAGCTTGTATCTTATGCCGCCTGACATTACGTTCGTCAGAACCACTTCGCATAGTCGAATTGACTAATATATAATGAACGGCCCACTTTTTCTCGGTCTGTCTGTCTAACCCAAAGGAAGCTAGTTCAGTGCTTGGTAATTCTATGATATATACTATGTTTGCTTGTGATGGAAGATGATAGCTATCAAAAACCTTAATATGTTTCTCGTTATGCTGCTGGGCGCGCTTTTTCCCCAGTCATTAAGTCTCTCTCCCATGGCAACCATACTATAAAGCCTGGAAAGTGAGTTATTCTTGGCCAGGGAAAGCATAGAATATCTTGTCATTCAACAGTATTGTAATAAACTTTAATAGGAGGGTTATTTTTCAGGCTAATAATTATCAAGTATGCAATTGTAACTTAATGGATTGAATCGTAGAAACCTGAATATCAAAGAATGCGCTTTTTTATTTTTATTTTTCATTTTAAGTTGTCGGTCTATTCTAATTAACATTTATTGTTTTTCTTAGCAGGTTTTTTCCCTTCCATTTCAATACCGTTTTACCAACACTAGCTTATATATAATGCAAAAACATCTTGTGGAAATAAGATATTGAATATGAAACCAATGTTAATGTATAATTTGTGAAAACAAACTGTTTTTAATTCCACTGATAGTTTGTTAGATATGAATAGAATTTCTTTTGAGGTTTCATTTGATTATATATTACAATATACCTACTTTTGAAAAACACGATAAAGCCTATTCTTTTTTTTCCTTTTTTTTTTTTTTTTTTTTTTTTTGTGGTCAAATATCAATGTATGTGTTGCACTGACAACAGCTAACAAACATTTCCCGGGTTCGTTATTTATGCTACGTGGAAACCTAAACTACAACAATATTGTCGCTAAAGTGCAAGCCAAGCGCAGCTTGAAGGCTTGCCGCGGAGTTTTCGTTCGTAATTGTCAAAGTATAGGCAGGTGCATCAGGTAGCCGGTAAGACCATTCAAAACACCATGGCTTTGTAATAAGAAAGTGCGAACCTTTCGGGCCAAAATTTCCATAAATAGTCTGCAGTGTTATATGATAATAATTCTCAAGCCAAAATGAAGCATAATGAAGAAGCGAGTTGCTGTTTGAAGCTTCTTTTCGGCATTAGTTTCTTTATCAATTACACCTCCTATACAAGTCCGCTTAGGCTATCAATAAATTCATAAGATAACGGTTGAAGATATGATAAGATTATCTCTGAAGCGATCGAAGAGGCTCTGTATACGCGAAGGAATATGCTGCTAACAGGAAAAGGTCATAACTAGACCCTTGTTTGGCATTTGTAGGGGAATGGGATTGGTTTAATTTGACGATAACAAGGAAAGTACTGCGTCAACTGAATTAATGAGGTGAAAGTATTCGATTGGTTTGAAGTCTCATTTGTCAGAACTAGATAAACAAGCCAAGAAGAAAAGGGAAAAAACATGGCATTGAGGGCAGGTTAAATGAGATAAATAGTGATTGGTTGAGAAAGAGAGCCTATCCATGCAGTTACAGTCCTATTTCCATTATAAAAACCGCCTTCAAGAGGATATACTTGATTCTTTTCCTTTTCATTTCAGGGCTGGTGCTATTGGTGTCCATAATATTGCTATTTACCTTGGATGCAGAAGAAAAAAAAAGAGTTTGAGATGAAATTTTTAATCAAGGAGAATAGAAATTAATCGTGTTGATTAGTGTTTCGTTCAAGTCCATGTCCTGTCACTTATCTTGGTCCATTCTGCTCAAGTACTCTTCAATAATCTATGTGAGTGGCAGTATTTCCATGAACACGGCACGATAAATATCCTGATTCACAAGACTGCATCATCACGCTACGACAACTGGTGTACCATCTGCAACAACACCGGCATTTGTCGCTTTACCAGCTAAGCTTTTGACCTGGAACTGAAAGATTTCTCACCAACACTTGTCTCAACATGAGAAATGAAACTTTAGAAGCACAAGCGATGTCGCCAACAAAAGTAGTTCGTCTGGTACTTTACATCACGATCTTTCTCTTTGGTTTATTTGGTAACCTTCTGGTCATTATTGTTGTACGAGCCAGAGGCAAGAGGCGAACATCCCATGATTACTTTCTTCTTAATCTTGCAATAGCCGATTTACTTTTCATCTTATGTTTGCCAGCCGACATTTACGTCGAAATGACTCTGTTTCCATTTACAGAGATTTACTGTAAGCTTATTTACCCATTAACTACATTTGCCTTTTCGTTAAGTATCTTTACTTTAACGTCGATGGCCGTGGGTAGATGTTACATTATGAAGCACCACAACAGGCCACCGATCAGGGGAAGAATCCTTGTATTTTGGATCCTGCTTCTTTGGGTGTTTTCAGTTTTATGTGTGCTTCCTCTTTCAATCGTCGCTCGTTCTTCTCCTGACTCATGTCAAGAAGATTGGCCTGGTACAACGTATCGACTGGCGTACACTGCTACTCTCTTTGTTCTTCAGTACATTGGACCACTATTCATCATTGCAATAGCCTATATTCACATAGGAATACAGTTGAACTATAAGAAACCACCTTCAACAGACGATAACAAAACAGCTCAGATGATAGCCATGAGAATACGACAGAGGAACATTCAAATCATGAGGACACTCGCTGTTATTGTTGTTCTTTTTGCTATTCTAATGTTACCTCATGAGATAGCGTGGATGCTGATAGACTTTGGCCGGCCAGAACACTATGGAGCAGTCCAAACACTTATCAAGTTTTCTCCCATTCTCACATACCTCCATAGCTGTTCTAACCCACTAGTATATGGATTGATGATATCTCAGTTCAGAGATGATGCCAAGAAATGTCTTTGCTGTGTGAGCCTGGAAGGCTTTCCTGAATGTTATGAACACGACCATGCAAGTAAAAGAAGCAAGACCACATCACCGAAGCCTATTGGTAAACGAGAAGGAGAACAAGCACAAAACAGATGTCGTCCTGTGAGTGGGACTTCCACAGTGTATGCCGATAAAAAACGAGTAGAGAAAGAACCCTTAATAATTGAACAAAGCGACCAACAAAAAATGAGTATATACCAGACCAAGTTTAAGAAGAACAGTAATGCATGCGAGAAAAATATGAGTCGACAAGTGTAAAAACATTTGAACCTGTTATTTTGAATGAAATAATTGATAAACAAATTTGACAGAATTGGCATTTCGTAATGATATTCAAGAAGGATTTTGACTGAATTGGCATCTTAGCTTGCATATTTATTATAAGCAACTCGTAGAAGCTTAAGTTTTAGAAATATATTGGATGTTAGTCCAAGCAGAAACTATAGGCATTACACTGAAGTACTGAGATGATGTTTTAGAATGCATAAGAGATTTATCCCCCCAGTGGCGGATCCAGAAGGATTTCAAGGGGGTGACTGGTACCTAGCAAGGCATTACATAGTGTATTTTTTGCTCTTATTTTATCCTTTATTCTTATTATATTCAACTACAAGGGGGGTGACTAGTCACCCAAATCACCCCCCTGAATCCGCCCTTGCCCCCCTCCCATCCTCTCTCATTAGTGGTGCTATATTTTGCTGATTTGGAACTTTTTGTATCATCCGGCATACAAGTGTTTAATGGATTTCAAGAGTAACTCATCGGTCAAGATACCCCAGTGGAATCATCAAGAAAACGTTACTATACAACATCGTTGAAGGACTAAGGCTATATTCTGTATTAGCTCAGTCTTGCATGATAATTTATTAGTCTGTACAAGAAGCGGACTATATTAAATATTTAAAAGAATTTAATGACATGGAATTTTAGAAAAATAATGAACTTATCAAAATGTCATGAGCCAAATTGTACTATTGTAGATTTTCACCTTCAAAAATTAACCTGTCTTAGAATTACACCAAAAGCGTCAGCTCGATATTCTATAATCTATATATATATCGATGAGTTTCTCTAATTTTTCATCCCTGATCAGCACTTTTGATTTTTACATTATTTTAATGAAGTTAGACGACTTCTAGACAAGACTCTCATGTCGCTAATTACTTATGGCCAACCGCTACCTCAATATGCCAGTCATCTAGATCAATATTGGTTGATATTTCTTTCATGTTTTGTGATAACAACACCAAAGTCTTTCCGCTTGGCGCAGATTAAAAAAGTTAACTCGCAGGCTTTAATTAAGAGGATAATTTGTAAAAGAAAGCGACGCAGTAAGACCCATCTATTTTCCTGTAACATATTTATAATTGAAAAGGAATCAATTTCCTCTGAGTCCTTCAAAGTAATAATACTTTCAATATATTGAACTGTGCTTAACATAAAATGTCCCGACAACGGTAATCATGATACTCTTGGAATCATCCGGCAACTGCTCGAAAACGGCGACAAAAACTTGAATATATAATATAAGATTCTACAAAAAAAGATGAGTTCAGTAGCATTTGTAATTTTTGTTTTAAAGACTAAAGAATGATAGCGCAGATATTGCTATGATACGCTCAATGAATAAATGCAGGATGTAACTATGGTGGGATTTCATTGGTTGAGAGGAACACGCAACATTATAGGGTAATTTGTTTATAGTAAATATCATTAATCAGAGTGAAAAAGGTTCAACTTTGTTTTATAAACAAACCATGACACTCTCTGTACGTGTTGTATATGATAAACATAAACAAACGAGTGCAACAAGGCAAATAATGTGTGCGTCACTAATCAATATTTTAGCGAATTTCATGAACCTGTGAAAATCTCAAAATGCCGACGGCGGTAATGTGACGTTACCGCAGATTTTCTGTAACGTGATTGGTTAATAAAGGATGTCGTCAGTTCCGTAACGTGACGGTTTCGTGTTCAGTGCCTTTTTGCAGTCACACGAAATCTACTCCAAGACGGGCAGAGTCGCAGCCTGGTTGTCATAGAGCAAACTTTCTCAACAGGAGATTTTATGACGAGAATTCTATTTTTTGATGATAATCTTTTGATACTGTTTGCCCTCATTTCGTGAAATATTCGACGGCGCATGCGCATATCTGATTTCATTACAGTATATGTTCCATACCTCTCTCCAGAAATTACTTTGAAATCATGTAGTGTATTCGTCGTGGCCCTGTCGTGGCCGCTACATACTGCACTGAGGCTATAATATTACAAAAAAAAAATATTGATAAAGGAAATCATTAGACCAGAATTGCAGCATAACCATGCATCTAGACTTGCTTCAAGTCGTCCACTCTCTTTTCCTCTCCTGTTCGTGGATGTAAAGAAAATTTGGCGAGCGCGAAGCGCGAGTGTATTACGAGCGACGAAGTCGCGAGTGGACGACTTGTTTCCCTTGGAGGGATTCGATTTCCGTTTCGCGCCAAAAATGTCGCCAATCTCGGTTGATTGTCTGTTTGATATAATTTATTCACCAACGGAAAAACCCGTCGGTAAATTTGGCGCGAAGCAGAGATGAAAAGTCCTCAGTCCCGCTGGCAAAAAAAAAAAAAAAAAAAAAGGAAGAAAAAAGAGACAGAGGACTTTTGGTAAGTCTACCATGCACCCTGAGAAACCTCCCTCTTGGACTAGCTTTCATAATTGGTAGAACTTGAAAAATGCATGGGGTTTTAATGCATCATTCTATTGCCTGGCTACGTCTCTTATTCAAGTGGCCCTTTAGTTTTGTCTGTAAATCCATAATCATATATATTAGTTCAAATCAGATGAAGAAAGGAGGCACCTTAAACACAGCTATTTCAAAAAAGGTTGATCAATGTTATGTCGAAATGTACTATAGGTGATGTAAATCCAATCAGTGAAAGGTCACAACAATATGGAATTTTTCCCAAACTTCGTCTGCTCGTTTTCCGGTATGTTTTCTTCTGTGCGAACATTATTTACACATGAATAAAGTACACTTCAATCTTCGATCGAGCCGAACGCTTTGAAAACAATGGATAATAAGGCGTTCTTTTTCGATGTCATTAGGTTCGGCTCATGAGAAAATCGACGTTTCAACTGGTCCTAGGCAACCTGCAACCCGCAGCCAAATAAAATGTGCAACAAAACCTTCACCAACCTCTTCGAAATAGCTGTGATGTTTTTAACCTTGTCAAAATAATCTTCAACTATGGGCATACAAATTGAAAAACTAAAAAGATATAACGAGTTAAAACTAATGATCTCTTGTTGAAAGAATTGTGGGTGTGATTCCCAACGATACAAAATGACCCTTGCATGATGCGAATTCTTTATCAATAATTAATATGTCGTACTCTTTACAATCACAGAAGATGTAAAGAGTATGTACATGACTCATCAGAAGTATGGCGATTTGATGACAAACGTTATCTGATGGTGGAAGATTATTCAATAAATTCGGTGACCAACGAAGTAGTACCTCCGGTATGTGTTAATCGATCCCACAAAAAAATTAATAACGATCTGAACGGGAAAGGTGTCAAGCGAATGTAAACATAGGGTGATATGATGTCAGTTTGGAACGGTTTTTAGAAGCCTTTGCAGCATGCAGCTGCAGGCAGATGTTAACATTATTGAAGCTGGTAGGACAGGTAAAGCAAGGCTCTTCATATCCACGGTACAACAAGCAAGAAAATAACCGTAGAAAACGATCAACTGGTAAGTGCTGAAATACTTTGAAACATCTCGAAAGGTTTAACCAATACTTTTTGTACAGAATGGCATATTTATCCAAGCAAATGTAAAATACAATGTACAGATTGTCCATTTTAACTTTGATAATTACAAAATAATCGCAATAATATGAACAGTGAAGAAAAATACTGATCTGTTAAGTGAAACAATCAAGTTTACTGAGATGAAAGAAAAAAAAAAACGCTGCAAATTCAGCCAGTTTAATTTTGAATCTTTTCCGCCCTTGTTTACTTTTGCAACAAAAATTGAACAGCAACGAATAAAAATAGGCGAAATAAGCGACAATGAAAACAAGAAACTGGAAAAATAGAACTAAATGAATACTTGACATTTGGGATTCATTTTTAGAGCAAAAAAGTTGCAATAATGAATGATAACATCTCTTTGGATGGTTTTTCTATTCAGATCTATTTTCAATCCTATTACTCTCATTCTGTTTTTCTTTTTTCGAGCACTTTTTCTTGTCCAAGTAAAGTTCCCTATTCACTCTTTGAAACTGAAAAGACGAAACTAGGTCTTTTAGGTTACTTCTTTGTATTTTCAATTGTTGTTTCATATTCTTGATCGGATTACAAGAACATTAGCAATAATGCTAATGAATCAGGAAATACTATTTCTTTTCAATTGCATTCTTAATATCTGTTTAAACACCAAATGAAATGACGGCCACATTGGGCGATACCGAAAAAACATATACTGTAATGGGTTTTTTTAAAAAGAAAAACCTTCATTATTGGAAAGAAAGAAAATGATGAACAGAAAGAATAAGACAAACGAAAAGAGACGATTAGCTGACAGCTATCAGGCTTACTCGGTGACAGAGTGAAAATGACAAAGATTACTTAGGCTGTGTTTACTCGGACAAATTACTGAGGTATAAGGGTAACCATACCTTGGTTAATATTTACTGTGGGTAAACGTCGGCAAAACCATTAGAAAAATACCATTCAAGACAATAGAAAGTTTACCACGATTTACTCTTCTATCAGGCATTGTTAAGAACAGTAACCGCCGTGGTCGTTCTTTTCGTGTTATGCGAATGGTTTTATTTGCATTACAATGATGCATGGTAGCGCTCTCTGAACATGAAAATTAAACTCAGCGCCGTCTCTATTTCATGCCGGCATAGTTTGAATTGCCCAAAAGTTTTCTGATTAGACAACTACAGTCATATCAGTAGCACGTGTAAACAATTATTCTTTGAACTATGGTTATGAAAATTAACCTCGACTTTTTAAAATCGTAGTAAACGTCCAAGTGTTAACACGGCGTAAGAGTAGGACGTTTCATTGGTGCTCAGTGACACAAAGTGGTCTTGGTGAACTAATTATTCAAGGATTACTGACATTAATGTCAAGGCGGGGAATAGCGCCTCAATTAACCGTTCAAACTTTACAGTATTAAGTCTCTGTGACATCAGTACTAATGACGATAGTTTGATGTTTTATTATAGGTCAGCCAGTACCTGAACAGAAATAGAAGCTGAAATGTCAAACACATCAAGGCAGGCTTCATTACCACCATCGTACCCCGACACCTCTCAACTCCAGCTGGGCCTCGATGTCTTTGCCTTAATATTTGGTGGCCTTGGCAATAGCCTCGTCATCACAGTGGTAATCAACAAACATCAAAAGAACGTCAATGATATCTTCATCATGAATCTCGCCATTGCTGACGTCATGTTCATATTGTTGAGAATTCCTGGTGACGTCATGGAAGTTATGGAAACAACACCGATTTTGTTCTACTGTTCGACGAACCGACCCCTCCTTACCATGTTCTTTTGCCTGGGTTTGTTCACCATGACCTCAATGGCTATCTATCGATGTTACGTCATTGTTAATCCATACCGTCCCAAGATGAAAATCATGTACGCCTATATCTGGGTACTCATCGTGTGGATTCTTTCTTTTCTATCAGCCTTACCTGCTATCATTGTAGCAACTGTCTCACGTACCGGGTACTGCACTGGAACATGGAAATCTCCAAAGTACAAAGATGCTTACATCATATTCTTGCTATTAGCAAAGTGCATCATTCCATTGCTGCTCATCACGATTGCTTATACCAGGCTTGGATTCTTTCTCTATCATAGCAAACCACCCCAAACAGAAATCGGAAACAGAGCTTCAATGCAGAAAAGAAATCGAATCGAAAACCTCAAGATCGTGAAAACCATTGCTGCAATTGTGGTATTGTTCGCAGTCTGTACAACTCCCCATCAAACAGGCTGGGCCATGCTTCAGTTTGGAGACCGGGAAGAAAAACGAAAAGGCAAATCCTTATTACAAATAAGTCCTATAATCCAGAACCTCCATACATGTGTGAATCCACTCATATACGCCATCTCGATGACGTATTACCGACAAGAATACATCAAGTATCTCAAAAAGATTTGCTGTGTCTGCTGTTGTTGGAACATAACAGGTCGAGTTGACCCTAGTGCCTGCGATGATTTAATTCAGCAGCCCAATCATTCAATCCATGCGCAATGCCATGGAAGTGGGGAAGCATCCGGTAGGAATAAGGTTAGCTTGACGACAGAACGACATTGTGACTTAAAGAGGGAAGAAACGCCTTCAATAGAAATGATGCCAGTTGTTGGTAGAAGAGTAAGCAGTTTTACTTGCGAACAAATAGTAAATAAAGTTTAGCCTGAACAAAAAGATTTTGGTACAGTTTTGAAATGTGTTCGTACATGGTACAAAGTAGGAAGGATGTTTTTACATAGCGGCCTTCGAATGTTAGAAAAGGTAGCTCGGGAAATGATAAGATCATCATCATCATCACCATCACTATCATTATCCTCATCTAACATCATCATCACCCTCATCATCACTGGCATCATTATCCATGATCAGCATCAGCATCACCACCATCGCTACCACCACCACTATCGTCATATCATCATCACCATCATTATCATCATCACCATCAACATCAGCATCATCATCATTACCATCAATCAGTCACCATCATCATTATCACGAACAAAAATGTAATGATAAAGCTCTACTAGAAAACAGCTTCTTCATTATTGTGTAGCGAAGGATAATAAAATTTTAAACGAAAAAAGAAATGTTTGATGTATTCCTGACTCACTCCTTCCCTGCCCCATCCCCGCTTGGGAACTCATTTGTCATCATTATAATTTACAAACTAAGCCATAAGAAAGTGCTTTGACGTGTCTCTGATATTAACGCACGTTTTGCCTCAATCGTTGCTAATGTGTCTGGTAGTGTATGTGATAAAGTAGACATACGTGTGCTATTTATATCTATAAGTTTATA
Source organism: Anthopleura sola (assembly GCA_023349425.1). Classification (NCBI taxonomy): domain Eukaryota; kingdom Metazoa; phylum Cnidaria; class Anthozoa; order Actiniaria; family Actiniidae; genus Anthopleura; species Anthopleura sola. Next base: position 276,052 of record JALHLI010000022.1, read on the forward strand.
ATCGATCATTAATGGCAAGCTATAATGGAATTGCGCGCCAAATTCCCATATTTTACACCAAGTAAGATCATCTTCCAGGAACTGGTTATCGTCATAAAAAATCCCACTTGTTGATGTGGAGACATTATCTCGTGATTATCTTGGTCCACCTGGCTTCTAGATCTGAACCATTAATGTACAAAGGAAATAAGAGATGATCGTATCAAGAAAATGGACTTTTAATTGTGATCGGTTATCATCGAGTAAAAACAAGCCAAGTAAACGGATAAAAAGACTTGTCGATGATGCCGCCATTGATGATCGCCATTGATGATCTAATCTAAAAATCTATTAATCTTTGGCTGTTGTATCACAGCGTGGGACACTCACAACAGAGCTAAGCGCCAACTAGGTGAAAGCTTAACTTGATATCGAATTCGAACCGAAGACTGACCCTAGATGATAATAGCAATGATTCTGATGATGATGGGGATGTTGGCTGTATTGTAATGATGATGAGAACCAGATAATGTTGATAATGAAGCGATGTTGACCTGAATGATTATGATGGCATTGTTGATGATGCCGTCAATGATGGCGATAACAGATGATGATGGTTGTGATGATTATTATGATGATGATAATGGAGATGGCTATGTTGGTAAAGTGAGTAATAGTGATGATGCTGATGGTGATATTATTATTATTATTATTATTATTATTATTATTAATATCATTATTACTATTATTATTATTAATATTAATATTATTATTATTATTAGATATAAGACATAAGAGATAATATTAGAATTCATATATTAGATAAATTATACACACTAGATTTTAGATATCTACTTAATATGAGCTTTTATCAGGTCTTGTTTTGCTTATCACAAAATGACATTACTACCAATACAATTACATTAATTAAATAACTACTTATTGTACTTATTATTATTTCAATATATTGTCCAATAAAATTGTTATATCAAAAAAAAAAAAATTATCATCATCATCATCATCGTTATTATTATTATTATTATTATTATTATTATTATTATTATTATTATTATTATTCGTCATCAAGGATTTTAGCAATTCTAGCGGAGGGAGCAAGGAAGTGCATGTAAACCAGCTCTGAACACACAATGACATGAACCGGAGATTAAGGAACGGAAGAATGCCCGACAGGCAAATAGAAGAAATAGAAGACATACAAATTATAATCAAAATGATTGTGCTTTAACCACCAACTGACCGAGACCAATTTGCCAAAACAATTAATGGAATCTTGTATTAGTTCTGTGGTAAAAGAATAGGAATATTCACCATCTGCTCATTTAAGCAAATACAACCAACATCTCTATATGAACATCTCTGTCAGTGAAAACTACTATAACAAAAAAGTTAATATATCTCACTTTAACCTTTAATAATGAATATGTACGTAAAACAATTTCGTAACTGGCTAAAGGTGTATTCATTAAGCGATAAGTGAAAGTGTATCGACTGAATCCATGAATCTAAGAGGCTTAGGTTTTTGGTTTCTTTATTTGTTATTGTTATTCATATTTGTTTGACACTAGTATTCTAGTGTTTCTATGGCTTACTTCGTCAAACGATCAATATTTTTAGTTGTTTAAAATTGTTTTTGAGGATGATATATTCTATTCGTGGATTTGACGTTAATGTATGAGGCAGTGCTGCCAGTTGTGCGTCATTCTGCCTCGCTTGCCCCCATATTTATCACCTTTGGCGGAAGCGAATCAAAATAAAATAAGTTACCAAACCGTAAAGACCAATGGAAGCTTGAAAAATCAGGAAGCAGAAATCCAAGAAAAGGAAAAACCATTTCCCACACAGTTACACTCAAAAAATGATAAGCAAGGAAACTCACTTTACAAAATGTCAAGAATCTTCGAGATAGTTATACTGACAAAAATGGCGGCTACTAAAGGAGATGTAATCTAAAGTGTTTAAGTATGTTTGTAATGATCTAACGAGACCTAGAAAAGATCATAACATTGCGTGTTCGAAACCTTTTATTATCGGCGTCAATGATTACTGTCATGTCGCCGTACAGACAAAAACATCTTAATATATAAAGCAATATGGACATAATCAATCCATATATACATACATATATATACATAGGTGTCATGGATGAAGCCGGTAACACACGCGCTGACACCAAACATACTGAATGAATGAACAGATCTTCTGACTAACGACTGTTTCTTTTACTTTTCATAGACGTAGAAATATGTTCATCTCATTTCTTCCTGATCATCTTAAGAGTTTTAATGCAATAAAATTTCTTAAAAAAATGAAGTGAAAAACATAAGAAAAATTAAAGGCTTCACAACACATATTTACATGACAATATTAAACAAGCCTAAGGCGATCCTTTAGTTCATCATCAGTAGTTATAAGATATCTTACCAGCTTCAATCTATCCTGCAGGCCTTTTTTAGTAATTGATGTTCCAGATTGATTCTACTGAGCAACGAAAATCAATCTTAGAATCAGCCTTAACTACTGTTTGATCAAGAATGGCTTTTTTGGCCTGGATATTGTCGCATAGTTAAAAACAGCTTTAAAAAATCTTTAGACTGAATTCAACGTTAAAATGACATAACCTGAAAGCTATCATCAAGTAGCCTGCGACATACAAATCCTCTGATCAAAGACTTTACTATATAAAGATCTTAGATTGTTTTCACTTTGCCCGGCAGTCTCTCTTAAAAGTGCCAGAAACACACTTCCAGCTCCTTAAATGTGTACATCTAATTCCTTAAGCCTGCAAATCTAGTTTATAATTGCTTTTTCTCGAGATTCGTCAATTGTAAACAAAGGGCTGATAATCCTTTGACTTCTGAATCTTATATCAATGGTTTAGACTCAAAGTCTACTGATAATTTGAGGCACACGTCCGAAACAACCATTACCAAATGTAATTAGCCTGGGTCTAACGCCTGCAGAGCGAAAACCAATTGCTCAATCATTCAAGATGCATAAATTCATTAGATGCAAATTCACGACCATATGTCATCGATATCACTGATATTTCTATATAAAATCGCATCCCAAGCTGGGAGTTTATACCATTTGTATTGAAGTAACTGCTTTGCTAACTTATCAGCAGCGAAAAGGGATTTCAATTGAAGGCTAAAATGAATAACAGTACACAGATATTCTCCCGAAGATCATCTACACATTATAGGTTGATAACACACGAGATGGAGGTGTACATATATCTGGTGACACTTGTGATCGGAGTCATTGGCAATGGACTGGTCTTGTGTTCTGTTGCTACAAGAAGACGACGTCGTTTAACAGCTAACGACATCTTTATTATGAACTTAGCACTATCTGACTTGCTCTTACTTTTAGTGTTTCTGCCGTTTGCAATCTACATTCGTCTGGCGCCATTCAAGCCTACAGCCTTCATTTGTAAGTTCATGGCGCCTATCATAACCGTTGCGCTTGGGGGAACCATATTCACGCTTGCCGTAATGGCAGTCCAGAGGTGCTTCGCAATAACCCACCCATTTCGACAAGAAATGACAGTTAAAATGGCAAGCTTAACGATCTTGTGCATATGGTTTCTAAGTATTGCTATATCTTTTCCAAAGATCGTGAATGCCATGGCTGGACAAAAAATATGCTACATGCGATGGAAATACCCTTTTCATAAGAAGGCGTACATGGTTGGTTTGTTCGTTGTGAGGTTCGCGGTCCCTTTCATTCTGATTCTGATATCATATGTAAAGATGGGTATTGCTTTACTAAGAACACAGTCTCCGAGGTTCACCACAGACTCGAAGGGAAACATACGAAATGTAACGAACAGGCAAGAAAATGTAGCAGTTATCAAAACCCTTGTTCTCATCAGTGCCTTGTTCCTCGTCTGCATGTTACCTTACCGTGTGTCATCACTTCTGATGACCATTTCTAGGAAAAACATGAACGTTGTTGTAAAGAATATTTATAGCACATCAGCTATTTTGACAATCGCGCACAGCTGTATTAACCCCATTATATATGGTGCTTTCCTGAAACAATTTACGAACGATTATAAGAGATTAGTCTTAAACATCCTGTGTTGTAAAATCTGTAGAAAGAAACCGAACATAAGACAAAATGTAGAGAGAAGCGATGGGATTGAACTTCGCGCTGACGATGGTCTAAGCTCATCCATATGGAAGAAATCCGAATCAGAAGTCAAAACAGTTCAAGATTCTCTTTTGTCAGACCATTATCGTCAAGTGAGAAGCGACGATGGTGTCAGAATAATTGAGAACAAGACGATTGGACGAGAATGACAGATAAAAGAGGTTAACATCGAAACGGACTAAAATCAGGTCCCGCCGCTGCCACCATTTCATTATAATGTTTTATTAGATGAACTCAAATGGATACCTTCTGGCAATAAAATGAAATAGTTTACGCAATAAATTAATTTGATATATTGCTCTAGAAATGAATATAACAAGCTAGGTGTAAATCGGTGTTTGAAATTCCTCAGTTAATACTAGGTCGCCTGATAATATCATATTTAATGGTAAAATCCTCAGATGAAGTGAATATCCATATGACTATGATTATTACTGAGATAGTGTTACCTGACACCCATCCTGCAGCTGTAAATACGTATTGTGCAAATACTACCTGCTTTACGTGTATTAGTGAAAGAATTCAAAAATATGCTTATGTAAAGTAACATTCCAATGTGAAAAGAATGAACAATATTTTAGAAATGAATAAAAAAAATAAAAGCCAAAAATGACGAATTAAAAGTGTATTAGTATTTTTTTACAGACCGCTATCTTCCATTCCATTTACCCAGTTACATTGATGTGTTTCAAGATATCATTGTTTCAAGGAAATTGGAATATGGTAATCTAAAATACATTAAGAAATTCATAGAACGATTTCTGAAGAGATTGTAAACAGCACGGGATATTCTGAAAGCACCTAGCATGTGTTTTTAATCAACAAAAAAATATAAAGAGATTTGAACAATATCTGTATAATTTCGTTGCGAAATTAATTCTACCTTCAATTTTCACTGTTTTGGCTTCTCCACATTAAATCTAATTAGAACAAGAGGAACAAAAGTCTGTCATATTAAAGATGGAATTTCTTTGAAGTACTTTGACGTTCTTGGCTTATAGAGGATTTGCTTTTCTTCCTTGCATACGAGGACAGCGATCTAAGCTGGTTATAATGTCGACATATGTCCACACCAGACTTGAAGACTCTTTCTTTTTGCATCGTCAAAGCTTTCTCAACACTACAGATTTGAATTAAACTTCGAGAGGAAGAACTGAAAGAAAAGGGGCAGGACTAACTATGAGTACTTGAGGATCAACTCAATGACTATTGTTCTGGAAAAACTATTTAAAACCTAAGTATTCGATCATCATAGGAAAATACCAAATGGGAGACACCATAAATGGTGGATTAAAAAAGAGAGTTAAAAAATATTCTCAGATTAAAAAAACTGAAAAATCTTCTCGTATTTTTGTTTATTACCAAGATACTCAGTGGTAATAAGGCTATTTAGCTTGATTTTTTGTTTACTTTTACCGACCTGAATATTTAAAAAAAGTGACTATGAATTTAATTTTAAATAATGACTTTTCGGAGCTTAGTCCTTTATTTGTCAGAGTATAAAAAAAGAAAGACAAAGATAAGAAGACTGAGGTAGGACAGAATGCGTGAGTTGCGGGCTATTTATCTACATGTTATTGCCGGATGAACAGAATATTTCGTGCTGAGAATACAGGGTAATATATCCAAGAAACTTAAACTCAAAATATTGAAGTAATATCAGTAGGTCTGATCCATTAAAACAGGCCATCATGCTGGAATCAATAGAAGCGTATTTGAGTGTCGTATTTGGTTTCCTTTAATGGCATCATCAAATAGATTGCATGTTAACTAGCCTCCCATGATATCAAAGAAGCCCAATTTCAATGTCGTACTAATTTCCAACTTCATCCATTAAGACAGGTGATCAACACAAAAAGTGCTGAACTTTCTTCATAATTTCACATCTTTGCGGGGATATTTTTTACTGTAGATTTGACCGGCAACCATGCGTCGTCGCGGCTTACGTTTTCATGATATCCAGTAAGAATACGAATTTAAAAATTGACTATGTTTATCTGGTCATTTCTGATTATTCTTAAATATTTTCACAAAAAGATATTTATGGTTAATATTTTTTTTGTATCTACGTAAAAAAAGAGAAGAAAAATAAAAAAATTAAAGAGAAAGAAAAAGAAAGAGAGAGACAGAGAGACAGAGAAGAAAGATCTTGAGAAAAAAATCAATTATTTCTAATGCAATACACTCATTACATTCCATATATTAGAAGCATTTTTGCTCATAAAGGAGGGAAACAAATGCTATCATGAATCGACAGAAATCAAGAAAGCATATTATGCTGTCTTGCAGAAATATGACATTATTAGAGCAAGCAGGTATGTATTACATATACACACATATTTGATTAGGTAAAGCAGGTCATAAGTGGCAGTCTACTGTGAGCATGCTACTACAGATGAACCTCGTGTACCTTCACACTTCACGCTCATGTCTGTAAGTTTGTAAGATGAGAACTAGGCAAATACATTTATTCTGCTATTATTGTGCAATTTGCCGGTTTTCAAAATAGTTGCTAAGGAATCGTCAATTCTTGGATATATATTGTGCGGTAGGATTGAAATAAAAGATTAACTTATGATGATATTTTAGATCAAAATTGACATTCTTTCCCCCCCTTTCTTCTTTTCCAGGACACACTTTCTTAGGAGCCTCGCTCTGTTGTGTGACCATCGCCATATAGTTCAGTTCAACTTCTTACTACCCTTTATAGATATTTTCTAGTTTATTGTCATGTTATTTCTAGTATATGGTGAAAGCTATTAAACAAACACATAAATAAATTGAAAGCAAAGTACTCACTCGTCGAGCATGCGCAGTACCAATGACAGGTTTGGGGACGAGTACTTTAGGTCCTTAAACATCTGAAAGCCAAGAATAGTTTGATAAACATTCAGCCGCAACTTCAAAAGATGATTATATCGGGGAATTCGTGCTCAAAACATTGGTTGGAATTTCATTTTTTTTACAGCTGTTCTCTGAGGATAAGGGCTTGGATTTAGGCCGCCGTAGCCAGACTAAAATGTTTACCGAGGCAATTGACCGCCATAATCTGGAGCAACTAATTTTGAAATTCCGACTCTCGGTAATGCGATTTCCAGCGTTTTAAGAGGCATTTGCGACATATTCATTGTATTAAATTTATGAAGATTTGGCACATTCTGGAAAAAAAAAACTCGAAGAGAATTTGTTTGCATTCTTATTTTGAATAATTAAAGAAAACTAATTGATTAAATTTTACCGTACGGCCCTGAACTTAGTATTTATTTATTTTTCTGATGAATTGAGACACCTGGGAAAGTCTGTGATTAATATTCAAATTGTGTTTTTTCTGAGTCTTATCCAATGAATAACGAGACTTTTCAGTTCGATATTAACTTGGCACAATTTATCAAAAGATATCGAAAAGTAACATATTGTCTGTGAATCAGACGCCAATCCTTATATATAAGAAAAATGTACAGGAAGATGGAATGGATAATACTCAATAGTTTGCTTATCAATCTTGGGATTTTTCAGAGTACTTTGTGTTCAAGTGTGTAAGTAAGGAATAAGTGATTTTATTGTATCGTAATCAATCATTCTTGAAAAGAAATGCGAGAAAAGTTCGCACATATTGCATGCCTTGCGATCAGGTTTTCTGCAACGTGTTTTTTTTAGAAAACACAATGAAGTTCTAACATTTCATAGTGTTAAGGATAGAATTTGCTTTTAAGGAACAGTGAATACTTACCGCCTTGGGAAAGGGGGAGAGGGGGGGGGGGGGATTCGGAGGATTAAATGGGGGGGGGGGATCACATGTTTTTCAGACAATTTGATGGGGATCAGGTATATATTAACAGGTATTAAAGGGGATGGTCATTAAGTAGCAACTATAAGGGGGGGGGGGGGGGGGTCATAAAAAAGATGTTACTGTTACTGGGGGGATCAGGTATAAAGGGTGATGAAGTTCACAGAAAAAAATTCTCTGACTCCCCCCTCCCCTCCCCCCGGCGATAAATAATGATCGGTCCCTTACACAAATGTCTGAAATATTTTGCTATGAATTATATATACCTTTGAGTTGTCATTTGAGACGCGATATTTCCATAATGAATTCTATTAACGGCAATTCGATTGTCTCTTACTGTTATCTATTATTGCAGATGGTAATTGCAATTGGTAGATTTTGCATAAAAATGCTTAAAAAATATATAATTTGTATTCATTGAAGATCACCTGAGAAAACTTACCGTCGTTCGTTTTAACTTCTTCTTCGCCGTCTTTCATTGATTTTAATATCGCTACAGAAACAATGAGACAAGAGACGCAGTAGTTATAGTGGAAGAAACAGTCAACGTCACACCGATACTTAATCGAATCTTAAAGCATTATGACAAACAAGAAAGACCCTTCATTGGTGGTAAGGCAACAATAGACCTTTTTACCGTTCCGTTCCAATGACCACGAATAATAGTTCCAAGTTGGGGTTGGAATTGCCTCGAATAGCAAAATTATAATTTATCATGCGCGGTATCTCCAACCTGGACATGAACTTTCATTCGTGGTCGCTGAATGGAACTGTAAAAAGAAGTATTTCATATGTATTCTGTTTCACTGGTACCTCATTTCTGTTCAGTTTTCTTACCTGTTTAGAGGCGGGAATTAAAATCTCATATGGATTCCTACATTGATAGCTAGAGATAAGTGCAAGTGCTCACCAAGTAACTGAATGCTCCTTATGAATGCATTGCCTTCAGTCCCCTGGGGACCCGGCAACACCCTAACACAACAGCATACAAGTGTGCATTCCTTTTCTTTATCAAGTAAATATGTACCAATGTAGTTCTGTATGTTTTATATCTATTTCTAGTCAAACCTGTTGAGATAGGTGTACGGTTCTTGATCTTGTCTGTAAACCACGTGTCTGAAGAAGACATGGTGAGTACAGTTACACTTTGTGCAAAATTCTCTTTTCTGTGGGAAATCTGGTGCATGTTAATCCCATGCACTTCCATTACTCTTTGTACTAGTCTTCCATCAAACCTCGCCGGGAAAGGTGAATTAGATCTTAAGGTGTGGACACACGATGCGATTTTTCAAGCCACGAATTCTACTTTTGCGACGTCGCGCGCCATGATGCTTACCGTGTGAAAACAACGTAGCACGAGTGATCACACGGTGCGATCGAGTCTTTGTGACGTTCCATGAAAAATCGCATTGTGTGGCTGCACTTTTATAGTTTTTGCTTATGATATTAAGCCGAGTCATGTGATCATATTACCCGTTCCGAGGTTGAGGGGAAACTGGGTCGAGTTAGTTGGCATTACAGTGCATTGTGGGACATATTTCAAAGATGACGTCTATTTCGTCCCCAAAAACAGTCAGTTTTTTCCTCAACCTAGGAACAGTCAGTTGTCACGTGATGAGACTGAAACAACACGTGATGATTATCACGTACCGTCACTGTCACCTATCAGAATTGACGACATCCATTAAACAAATCAGCGCACGTCCATTCAGAAACAGCACCATCACGGCACGGCACGGCACGGTCGCACCTACCGAATAAATACTAGTTATACAATGGTTTCGAGTGGTATACCGTGGAATATCACACGAGTCACTTGTAGTTTCTAGTATACACACGAGCCTTTAGGCGAGTGTGTATACAAAGAAAATACAAGTGACGAGTGGGATATCCACGGTATGCCAAGAGAAATACAAATGCCTAGATTCAACGCGCAGTGCATGATGGGAAGAAATAGTATACGAATATACAATGGCTTTCCTGCTTTCTGATTGACTGTATTTTCTATAGTGTGGGATAAAGTTGAATATACGATATCCATATTGTGTTAGATGTATATATGTATATATATATATATATTTTTATATTACCATGTATATTTTTTGATGTACCACAGGAGTTCCGTATGAGTGTGGATATCATTCAACAATGGAACGATCCTCGCTTGGCATACAACACAACAAGCAATTCTGCTATGTTCCTGGGTGGTAAAATACTTGACAAGATATGGCTTCCTGATACAATCATACATAATGCCAGAAAAATTGAATTAGATACCAAAACTATAACAGCAATGCTATATGCTAACGGCACCGTAGATTACGCATACAGGTGGTTAACTCAACAAAACCTGAGCAGTTTTCGTATGATTATGAAAAACGTACGGCACGGACCGCGCCTTGCCCTGACCGTGTTAGTACCGTGCCGTGCCTTTTCACACCCATACGGAATCTGCTCTATGTTAGTATGGTGGATCCCTAAAGAACTGATGATTTACGTGGAGGTTCGATCAGTTCTAATCATAAACAATGTGCTTTTTCAACAGGGCTTATGTGACTGTTCTGTCAATGATGAAATTTCAGGATTATCCTATGGATTATCAAATTCTTCAAGTTGAATTGTTCAGTTGTAAGTATTTCAAGACGAATTAAACACTGTACTTAGCTTTTACGGGAATCAAGGGTGGAGTAGCGATAGCATGGAGTACATCGATCAGGTTCGATTCCTGGCCTCAGGATCACGTGAGTGCAGTTTATTGGGTCTTCCTTTATTTGGAAATATTCTGTGTCCGCCGTCTTTCCTCCATCTACAAAACCTAACATCCTAAATGCGCAAAAACAAGATGCAATTTTTCATATAAACTAGATCGAGTGACCACCCGTTGAAACGTGACGCGCAACGAATCTCACCGTACGCGAGCAACGTCACACGGAAAATCGCTTCGCCGGGTGTGTCCGCACCTTAAATTCCAATTCCAACTGTGAGTTACCTGTTGTCCAGACTGTAATCAGGGTGTTTCAGGGTAACGGCAAAATTTGTACTCAAAACTGACATTTCTGTGACGATATGATGTTTTGCACGACAGATAGATACACAATTGATAAGATCAAGTACAAGAGTATGGAGGGGTCCGGAAACTTTGCACGCGTCGTTGGTTTCATCGTAGAAAAAAGTAAAATGGAGGCAAGTTCTGTGGTTTACTATAGTGGTGAGTAAAATAATAACCAGTGGTGGTGGTGGTGGTGGTGGTGATGATGATGATGATGATGATGATGATGATGATGATGATGAAGGTGGTGGTGATGATGATGATGATGATGATGATGATGATGATGATGATGAAGGTGGTGGTGATGATGATGATGATGGTGGTGGTGGTAGTGATGATGATGAAGATGATGATGATGAAGATGATGATGATGATGATGATGAAGGTGGTGATGATGATGATGATGATGATGATGAAGGTGGTGGTGATGAAGATGATGATGATGATGATGATGAAGGTGGTGGTGATGACGATGATGATGGTGGTGGTAGTGATGATGATGATGATGATGGTGGTGGTGGTAGTAATGATGATGAAGATGATGATGATGATGATGGTGGTGGTGATGATGATGATGATGATGATGAAGGTGGTGGGGATGAAGATGATGATGATGATGAAGGTGGTGGTGATGATGATGGTGGTGGTGGTAGTGATGATGATGAATATGATGATGATGATGGTGATGAAGGTGGTGGTGATGATGATGATTACGATGATGAAGGTGGTGGTGATGATGATGAAGGTGGTGGTAGTGATGATGATGATGATGATGAAGGTGGTGGTGATGATGATGAAGATGATGATGATGAAGGTGGTGGTGATGATGATGGTGGTGGTGGTAGTGATGATGATGATGATGATGAAGATGATGATGATGACGACGACGATGATGATGGTGGTGATGATGATGGTGGTGATGATGATTTAGGAGTTGATTCATTGCAATAATGCAATAATTCTTTTTCTATAACGTGAAGGTGAATACAGTAACCTGTTACTATCGATCACCGTTAACCGTCGCCTTGGTTACTTCTTGATGCAATTCTACTTCCCCTGTATTCTGTGTGCAGTGGTATCATGGCTGCCATTCTGGATGGACCGTTACGAGATCGGTGACCGCGTATCCCTGGGTATTACTACCTTGTTAACAGAAGTGTTCTTGTCCCAGTACATCAACAGTGCCATGCCCCGAGTCAGCTACATGAAAGCAGCTGATGAGTTCATTCTTGCTTCGTTCATCTTCATTTTCTTGGCCTTAGTGGAACACGTGATCGTGTATGCTGTGCGGGAAGACACTAAAGAAAATGAACAAGATGAAAGCTCTTCCTTCAAGGTCAGCATCAAGTTGCTACGCAACAGTCTATGGACATTGTTTCCTTGCACTCGATCATTTCTGATTGACTCCTTAAGGACAGTCATGAATAAGAGATCCTAACTCCAGATTTTCAATTTTTTCTCCAAAAATAGACATTAAAAGGGGGTCACGCACATTGTTTTAGTTTGAAAAATTAGAAAAAAAGTGTTTTCTTGAAATTTCACTCATCAACATTCGAATGACGTCACCCTCCACAATGAGCACGCACGCACTACAAAGATCCGTTTACACTAGCAAATTTATCGCGCGACTTGAGCGGCGATTTCAATGGAGATTTTATCGCGACCCAAATCGCAGCGAGTTGCACTAAATTTCGATCATGTTTGAATTGGCGGCGACGTAGCTGCGATCTATCGCCATAAAGGCCCGTTTACACTAGCAAATTTATCGCGCAACTTGAGCGGCGATTTCAATGGCGATTTTATCGCGACCCAAATCGCAGCGAGTTGCACTAAATTTCGATCATGTTTGAATTGGCGGCGACGTAGCTGCGATCATCGCCGTGAAATTGCCATAAAATCGCCGCTCAAGTCGCGCGACAAAGTTTCTAGTGTAAACGGGGGCCTTAAAACTAGTAGATAGAATGCGCGAGAGCAATGCCCATGATTACGTATACACGTTACACATTTTCTAATTCGGGTCCGAGAACATGGAATTATAAGAGTAACTGTTTTTCTTCTCCACACAGCAAACAGCTGCCGACAACCTTGGCCAAGAAATAACACAAGAAAATGTTCAAGTAACTACAGAAGAAAACAATGAGGGAACCAATAAGATAGAAATTATACTGAAAGAAAGTGAAACCAAAGCTGCAGATCGTTCGCTAATTGTTGACAAAATCTCTCGCGTTCTTTTTCCTCTCAGTTATGTTACGCTTGTAGTAATCTATTTTATAGTGCATTTGCATTTATTGGGTTAGAGTTTGATCAAGATCGCTTTCAAGCTTGGTCATCTTAACTGTACGATAGACACCCTGCAAGAATTTTGAATACAGTTTGGAGATCAAAACAATATAATTTTACTCCCAATAATGAAATTCATTGTTTTGTTCTCCAAATTGAGCTGTTTTAAGAATGCCCGCGCTTAAATTAGTTAGATCGATCAGTTCACGTCAACCCAGGTTTTTAGGATGTCGGTTCTGATCTACAATTAATCGAGACTACAGGGAGTCTAACGCATATATTCTAACGAAATCACTTACATTCTTCTTAAATATTTACAGTATTAGAAAAACTGTTTGCAAATGAAACTTTTTTCAAGCTACTTGGCGCCATTCTTATTGAATGACTTGTGTCGTTGCGAATTTAAGTAGAACGGCTTTTGTCATATTTTGTTTAGTGATGTCCTCTTCATGAAGTTCTGGGGAACTGCGAGCATAATTGATTGCTAAAATTTTATCATGAAAAGAATGTATATATTGTAAGAGTCCAATAACTTTGCCTAACCAACTAGTATTCTTTTGGAGACAAATAACTTCAGATAAACACCGTTTTGAAAAGTTAATTAAAACTGTTTCATCAATTTCGTTGCCAGTGATTAAGTTAATATAACTTTATTATTAGAATCCTTGAACCTCTTTAAAACTGCAATCACAAGTAAAGGTGGCGTTTTATAACTAAAAGACTAATATTGGGTGGTATCAGAAGTGTTCGGGCCCAGTACCACACCAAGGCAGGGAGGGTAGTAAGACCTCCCCGCAGATATATCACCCCCCTCTAGTACCCCGTCTCGTGTCTTCTGACATGTTCGCAACGCAGTGGACAAAAAAAAGTTGTATTACGAGGAATTACGTGTTTTAACGGCCGTCAGATCCATCAAGAAGACTTAGACAGTCAACAGAGCAGTTTACATAGTCAATATGTGCACCGTGTGGAGAAGTCTTCAAAAACTTTTCGTTCTTATACTGAGTTTGTATTTTATCATCGGCCGTGTTCATAGTCAGAAAGAAGAAGCTGAGTAAGTACCAACACGTTAATATCAGTATCTCTGTCCTTTTTCTTAAAATTTAGTTTTTAACTACACTATTTTGAAGCATGAAATTAGCCAGTATATTTTTCTTAGTTCAGAGCTGGATTTTTCGTGAGACAGTGACAGGAAATATGTAGAGAAGAATTTATTTCAGGGAAGTAAGTTTTCAATATTTGCATTATTATTTCTTGGCATCCACAGAGGTGACTATATGACAGATGAGGAATACCTGCAGATAATAGAACCTGAACAAGTGGCACAAATACTCGCAGAAATCTTTCAGAACTACGATAAACTAGAAAGACCTTACTACAGAGGTAAGTCAGTGAACTTACTAGAGTTACAAAGAGTAATTTTCATCTAGGTCCTTCTAGATAGAATTTGAATTTAGAAGTTAAACAAAAGAACTTAGAAGTTGGAGCTGAACGAAAAATAGCATCTGTTGAACCCAATTAGTTTGAGTGGGAAGGTAGAGTGGGAAGTATAGTTTCGCCAATTGTTTGAAAAAGCCATTTTATCTTCACAAAATCAAAATTACTGCGGATCTCCTTTCGGCGTCCAAAAACATTCTGTAATTATCAACGTAATTGAAAAACTAAACAAACAAACAAACAAACGGTCGAACGAACAAACAAACAAATAAACAACCAACCAAACAATCAAACAAATAAACAAACAAATGAACAAACAAACAAACAAACAAACAAACAAACAAACAAGCGAACAAACAAACGAATCGGTAGATATAAAAAGGCATTGTTATTATTGAATGAAAGATCATGATACTGAGAAACTTCTTGATGGCCGACAATTGCAGTGATGCTAATATATGAGTACATGCAGTTCTACAGCCGACACTTTTTCTTTCATAATGATTCCAGTTAAACCAGTGGAGATAGGAATCTTATTGGGGATCCAAGCAATCAGCCACATATCAGAAGAGAACATGGTAAGACATGAAAACAAAATAACCGTAATGGATTGCGGCGCACTTTGTGATTATGATTACCTGAGCTCCTCGACAGATGTTTCTTTTTAATGGAACGCCTACGAAAAAGAAAGCAAGATTTACAAAGGGGATCACCATGGTGACAGATTAACATTGATATACGCCTCTAAGGTGGAAGGGTCGGAACAGCTATCATCGTAGTCGATCGACTCGTTCGAGCCACTTGAGAATTTAACCACTTGTAGCCTAACTACTGGCTCTTAGAAGTTTACTTCTGACTACGCATTTGATTTTGAGTCGGCAAATAAATTACCTTAAATCGATCAGATTTTCATATCAAAATGTTTCGATTTCTCGTAATTCTATTTCTACTCATATCAGATGTTTGGAATGAAATCGTTTGCATTGATTTATGTTATAACGGCTCAGTGTTGCTATGATATGGATGAATGAATATACAGAAATCGCTTTAATTTTTCTAGACTGATATCTTCATGATTTTGTAACAAGATAGTAAATATGAACATGTAAATCCACAATGTACGATACAAAAGATATGAAGTTCATTGATAAACATTCATTCACTCACTCTCTCACCAGGAGTTTCAGGCCACTGTGTACTTCACTCACATTTGGAACGATCCTCGAGTTGTTTTTGAAAAAGATAATAACGACTCTTTTGTAATCCTCCGTGATCAACACCTAAACAAACTATGGCTTCCTGACACCTACATCCTTAACGCAAGAAAAGTCTCTATCGAAACTAATACTTATTCAGCCAAGGTCTACGCGAATGGAACAATAAACTATTCCTACAGGTACTACAATACACTTGTTTGTGGTTCACACATAATGAGTGTTTATCCCAAACCATACAAAATACAGCCAATCAGGAAGCAGGAAAGCCGTTGTATATTTGTCGGTATTTCACTCTTCCTTCCATCATGCACTGCGTTGAATCTGCGCATTTGTATTTTCTATGGTGTGGGATAAAATGGTTATACAATGGTTCCTCGTGGCATACCGTGGATATCCCACACGTCACTTGTATTTTCTTTGTATACACACTCGCCTAAAGGCTGGTGCGTATACTAGAAACTACAAGTGACTCGTGGGATATTCCACGGTATGCCACTCGAAACCATCGTATAACTAGAGTATTTATTTCATGTAGGATGTCAATCACTGCTTTGGCGAAGATGAATTTCCTAAACTACCCAATGGATAACCAGCTACTAAATATAGATATATACAGCTGTAAGTAACTAGCCATTCATAGCCGATAATGAACATGTCTAACTTTTTCCAGGGGTTTTGGATGGAAAAATCTTTGCAAACGACTTAGAGCTTGCTACGTATATGTAATGTAGATTGATTGTAGATCTGCTTTTCCAGATACGTACCTGGCTGACCAACTGACTCTGAGGTGGACCAAAGGCTCCATGGTACACAACGACATGGCAGGATATGTGGTGAAGAGTCAAAATATGATCAATGAAATTCATACCGACGGTATAGGTAATGACAATAGCTATGTGCGAGTTAGAGATCGACAAAATCCCGTACTATCAATTACTAACAAATCAAAAGAGCGATCAGTCATATTTGGTAATAAGAAATGCAATCTACAATCAGGATGATGGATATATAATTAATGAAGCCTCTCTTGAAATGCTTCGGGAAGAAAGATGACTGCCCTATAAAAGGTCCATGTTTCTTATCAGATTTTGAAAACCGAATGAAAAAAGACAAGGCGGCCATGTTGGATGGTAAATTGGACCTCCAACGTGGCGGCCTTGACGTTACTTTCAACCCACCAAACAAGGCGTAACATTCCCGTTTTACCTTTTTCTTTTCAAGGTGACTACAGTTTCCTGTCATTCTCGATTACCGTTCGCCGTCGCCTTGGTTACTTCATCATGCAGTTTTTCTTCCCTTGTATTCTGTGTGCAGTGGTATCATGGCTGCCATTCTGGATGGATCGTTACGAGATCGGTGACCGCATGGCTCTAAGCATCACCACCTTGTTAACAGAAGTGTTCCTGTCTCAGTACATCAACAGTACCATGCCTCGTGTCAGTTACATCAAGGCCGCTGATGAATATCTTTTGGCCACCTTCATCTTTATCTTCATGGGGTTGCTGGAGAATGTCGTGGTTTATAACTTCCGCTTAGATGTGAGAAAATCGAAAAAAGCAAAAAAGAAAGGCAAAGCCACCAAATTGGAGGTAGGTAAAAAACGCGTTCCATGTTTGGCTGAGATCTTCCTCACATTCACTCGACCGCCGAGTATAGTATAGCCTAATGAGAAATGTTTGTATTTCAGTTTCCTTTTACAATATATCAAATGGTATCAAACGGTCATCAGAACCAAAGAGACAAAAGCATAATTTTCTGCGGTGTTTGCCTTAACTTTGTCCATAGTTTGAATTGCAGGACGTTTACTGCTACGGCCAAGAAATATCGCCCAGCGAGGAATTGAGGGAAGCAACATCCAAGACTGCTGACCACAGTGAGAACAAGATGGAAGCTGACGAAACCACAGAGAAAGATCAGTCTCTTGTTGTTGACAAGTTATCGCGTGTTTTCTTTCCACTAATCTTCGTTGTTTTCCAGGCTTATTATTTCGGAAGATATTTGTAAATAAGCCAACACAAGAACAAAAAGAAACATAAGATGAACGCAACTGATCAAATGGACTGAGGCTTTTTGCGCAGTCATAATGCGGCCAGAAATGTAACGATTTGGCTATATGTCACTATAATTATTGATTTTAATTTGTGAACATAATTCATTAATCTGTATAGATTTAGTAATGCATAAATTCATGGTTCATACCGCTCCAACGCACTCAGAATTAGTTCTATTTGGGCACTTGGATGAAAACGCCCCATTTTGTGAAAGTCCGAATAATTCAAGTATTTGAGGTAATGACTCAATAATGATTATGAAAACCAGGTTGGCAAAAATTTTAGCATGAGAACCACATGCAGTTGAGAAATTTTGGTTTAAAAGCTGAAAGAACGATAGGATTGGGTAAATGACGTCGTTTACTCACAATTTAGATGCTACAATAATTGGTAATTTTTATCCGCCAATTTCAGTTTGACTGTGAAGAAAATATGTTGCTTGGCTACTATTAGAGCCATATAGATAAGTTTAACCAAGATTCAAGTCATTTCCCCTTTAATGGTCAATGGTAGTTAACAGTGGACAGCCAAAGATAGAAATGTTCAGTACAGAAAACTGGCGATAAGAAAAGTCAAGAAATGTCCCACTAAGTGGACAGACTTAAATAGTAAACTAGCAATGAAAACAATAGAAATATAACCGCTAAGTGATGTTCAGTACTAACAATAAAAGATGCTTCAGCACTACCAAGTATGCTGACCAAGTTTGTTTTGAACTGTCTATAGATCCAGCTGCAGGCTTCTATATTCCATACCCTGTAATGCGGCGCAGTAAAGACATAACAGTAAAAACCGTTGTCAGTATATTCTATTCTATATTCTGTTAGATACAGAGCCATTAGGATAATTACAAGAACATAGTTACTTTCAGAGAGATAATGACAAGCAGACTCGTCACCCATATTGAACCTTTTCTACTCGATGCAGCACCAAATAGTGATTCCCACCAAGACAGAATGCCAGGGCGGTCTGTTCCTGGTAGATCTTCCAGATCAGTTTCAAAAGGAGCTTGTCTTAACAACTTCTCATTACAAAGATCAGCATTACACCAGGTGATACAAACTATCCCGTAGCATCCCGAGGGATTGGCCCAATCCCGTCCACATCCTAAACGAATGTCCCTCTTTTCATACTCGAAGAAGCATCCAGTATCGTGTGGTTGACATTCCTCGGGTGGTCCAGCGAGACAAGCCTTTGCACTGAGATGTTCGTGAGGTGGACATTTATGGCATTGAAGACCTAATACTGAGAGAGAGAAAGGAAAATAAGGTATCTTTTCCACGTGCCATTGGAGCTCTTTAGGATTAGCTAACACGGGCGTATGGAACAGGTTTTCTTATTTTCACAGGAATAAAAATGGCTAAGGAAGAGCGCCAACATAGAGAGGAAAGCTTCACAATGACGTACACGATACCAAGCCTGTTTGCAAGCATTATAGGAAAATATAAATCGTCTCTTCATGAGGTTGAACATCAACAATGGATTTTGCTACACTGGAGGAATATCCCCCAAAAACCTTGCACATAAGCAGAAATTCTCCTCCAGAGCCTCGAGATCTAGAGTGGGAAACTAAATAACTAGATTCGGCTTTTATGGCTTAAACAACGCTTTAGTGCGTACAGATCTAATTTTATGTTGTAACGCGCACGGAAAAGTAGAAAATAGCTACTCATAGCATACCTTCTGGAGAAATCAAAATGAAAATCAAACAGAACCAAAATCCTTCCATTTTTTTCTAAGACATTTTTGTCAGTAAATTTCATGTCAGTTATTCATTTATGACGTAATGTAAACGCAAGTTCTTTTGTGCGCGCATCTCGTACCCAGACCCTTTCTCGGCCACTTTCACCATCCAATTTGCGCATGCTTTGGAGGCGAAAAAATGTAAAAAATTAAGACAGACAAATAGATTACGAAAGATTGCACGATGGAAAGTGAATTTTTGTCCCATGTTCAGGAACGTTTACGATCAATTTAAAGAAGGAAGAACCCGCATTTCATAAATTCTCTTGGCAGAATTGTGGGAAATGTTAATCAAAATACAATATTGAATCGTCAGTTCTGATTTGTTCACCTTGAGTTTGTTGTGAAGGTCAACCCAGCTGGATCACTAGCCTGAAATATCAGCTGTTAAAGCATTCTTAAATCTTCCAAAGAAAATTTTCAAAAATAAAATGCTTAAATGATGAAAGGTTTGTGATAAAGAAAATGCTATTCAAGTCGTTTTCCTAGTTACAAGGATTGCCATTTATTTCAATCGCCACTGTTTTCTCCTCTGAAGCATCCTGTTTAAAGAAGAATGGCGTCAGCTGATTTCCGCCGCACCCGGCCGCTCTTAGACGGTTGGTCAGCTCTAAGACTTAAAAACAAGGCCACATAGTCTAGCAGGGACACAAGTATACCTATAGGTACTTTTGAAAACGAACTGGTAGGATATGATATAAGCAAGTACGTCCTATACTTAAAAGTGTCGTATTGAAAGTCTGGCAAAGATAACCACATATGTCATTTAAGACTGTATGGGATTTCATATGGATACTTTGTGAAATCTGTCAGAATATTTCTTCAAAAACAGGTTCATATATAGCACCCGAAATAAAATTCAAGTGGGTTTAAGTTGGATTTATTTCTGACAATATAGGCGTGCGAATAAGTACCTTCTTACGAATGACATTCTTGTGGGGGGACTTCAGTTGAGACCCTTTTTGGAATTCAATTTGGAAGACAACACAATAAATTTTATTTCTCAGAAGAGAAAAATTCAAGTGTTTTGTCCTCCGATTTCAACTGTAGGGGAGTTTATAGTTTACTGACAACCACAATTGCCATTACGGCACTATGGGCCCATCAAGCCGAGGACAGTGTTGGTCAGCTTCCTTCAAGATCACAGGAAAAACATAAAGACAAAAATCAATTATTTGTCGTGCAGTAAGTCATGGCCTTCATGTAAAAATAGTTCAATATATATAGTCTACTCAAAACAACTAAATGTGACGGGTTTTACACGCAGATCAATCATTGCAGACTTCATTTTATGACAAGTCTATTGTTACGTATAAATGTCATGTCGGTGCGGCGTTTTTCTAAAATTAATATCCAAACTATCCTTCGATCGACGTGCGCTTCTTTTCGTCAGCCATAAAGAAATAGTATCTTTAGATACGCTATATATAACATAATTCTTTACTTCCGTATCTTTTTAGTGTAGATAAGTAGAAATTAATGATGTCATGAATAGCGCTACGGGCCAAAATACAGCATTATCTACTAGAGACAGGAAAGATGGCGGAAAGTACAATCTGCATGGATGTTTTATCGCATGGATTTTAGATAGATAAGTCCAAAGCACTTACAATACCAATAAGAGGTCATAAAACATGTCAAGAGTGTTAATGCAGCGATTTCAGCTTATAAACCGCCGAATCTAAAGATTTAAACAAAATTGTGTGAATTTAGACATATTCCTATGACGTCATGATGTTCCACGATTAATTTCGTTTAAGCCCGATGGAAGTGGGCGTTAGAATTCAAGAGTGTGTACAGAGAATGATCACACACAGCTTTGAATATAAAAAACATCCAAAAGTATATTTTATATTGGCTTTGAATCTAGATTTTCAATTGCATAAGAGGATATAAAAATGGTGGGCATGTTGGCAGTAAAACAGCAGTTAAATCAATAAATGTGCTTAAAAATGCGATGTAGATGACGTAAATTTGATTAGATATATCTTCCGATGCGGCGATAATTTACTAGGTGTGTGGCTCTCAGCACGCCTGCAGAAAATACCAAACTGGAAAATCACACACATATACTCAACACAGATGATAAATATCGAGGGATTTTTTCTGACCGCGGGATTTTTTTCATTGATGTTAAAAAATTAAAAAAACAACATTAAATATTTATTTATTTCTAGCTTTATTCTGGTTTATGTTTTTAAATAATTTACGAGTTTCATAAAAAGATTTTAGACCTTCATCATCCAAGGTGTTTATATAATGTTGTTATTGTTAGTACGACTGGAGCTGTGTGGCTTGGTAGCGTGCCGAGTCTGTTTGGTCCCTGCCGATTCATTAATTTGATTTAAAAAAGGATGTTATGTTAAAGACTGGAAGAACATAAGTGAAAGACAATAGCCCAGGGGGTGATTAACATCAGTTTTGGCTGGAGACTTTATTACTTTTGGTTTATAGGAAAATCTAATTTTAAGATCAAGGAGACAGGGAAAATGAATAAGTGGAAGAGAAAAGAAAACGCCAAGAAAGATGAAACGATCACAAACGATTGGCACAAAAAATAAAGACGACTCAAAAGACATGAAAAAACGAAACGAAACGAAACGAAAAAAAAAAGAGAAACTAAGGAAATATTTCATCATTCTGCATCTGATAAATTTAATCTCTAGGGTGGAAAGGCGAGACTGTAAGCCTGTATAGATTGTCATATTTGCGGACTGATAAATTCAGTAAATCAAGTCAAGGTCCTTGGGTTCTCCGTAGCTCCAATCCGAGAAGGAAATATATGAGGCCAAAAGGTGAAACGAGAGCTGATGGTAAAACGTCAACTTTATTCAATATGAAAACCGGATGATCTTAATCCATTTTAAACTTAATTTTATTAAAATGACCCCAAAAAAGAAAACACACAGTTAAAAAACCGACTGCTAAGTGAGAGTTTTTAACTGCCAGACAAAGTAGTGCCATATACGTTTCGTTGCCGTAGTAAGTGCACAAACGATCGTTTATTGTTTAGGGCATTGATGCCATTAAGTTCTTTTTGTTTGCAAGGCGATAATCTGGCTTGTGTAAGTGTGCTGGTTAAACTTTCGAAATTGATCCTTTCTTTATGTAGGAAGTCGAGCAATCAAATATTTGATATTTGCTCGGCAACACATCGGCGCGAGACGACCTGGCTCCCATATCATATGCAGGATTTCTTTTAATAAAGAAAGATTAATAACGACTGTTTTTAGCTTTTGTCAACAGTAGATTTTAATTCACACACAGAAACACCAACTATATATAAATATTATCTCTAGACTAGATTCTTAATAAAGAGGGATTAAGGACAGTTTTACACTTCTGTCAATACTAGACAGTTTTAAACTACGACTACTAGTAATATTTATTAACAATCAAATATGTTGTTCATACTATATTGTTTCAGTATTATACTAGCTGATTACTCTCTCGTAAGCCAATGATATAACGTGTTTATAAGGACTGTTTTTTTTTTACCGTTCGTGAATTTTAGATTTAACTGATTATATTTTAGCTACCTGCTAAGATGTGCCATCTAATAAAGGGGTGATGGCAAATGAATTTTCGCTAGTCATTCTTCGAGTATTATTATACATTAGTAAATAGTTGCCTACAGTGTTGATATATTTGATTATTTTGTGCATCTCTGTATACAGTGAAGCTTAATTTGAGTTGTATGGTTTATTATTGTCAGATTCCAATCCCACTTGACAGTCAATAACCCTCTTAATGAGTCTTGGGATTTTGTGGGATCTATAGCAAGCTTAGCACGTACATATATGATTACATTTCATTATGTACATCATTTGACCACATAAATCAGTACAATTCAACCCAATATGTCAAGGACTATTTCTGGGCAAAACGGTATAGCGACTATATACAGAGCATGAAGATAAACGGCTTATTTGGCTAATATAATTTTCATCAATTTCTACATTTTCTACAATAATTCGATATCTTTATATATGAATAAATATCTCAGCGTTGCTGTTTTTCCTTCATTACCATGGTTACGTGTGGGAGGCATGAATTTCATTCACAGCCCAACTGATTTGGATTTTCCCCCCACTTCTCTCATAAACAAAAGAAGGATAACTCAAGATATTATTTATCTATTTACAATCAGTCTGACCCATTTACCAGTGTTTTGGGCCGGATTTGCCTGGATTTACACACTTGCAGTACGTGTTTTGAGGCTTTACCCTCTGAAAGGACCTCTGAAAGCATTAGCCATTTTTCATTGATGGCGACGCTCTTTAGATGGAAAACAAAACTCTATTGTGAACGTCTTTCTGGCACTTCCTTAGACCTGACGGCCTTCAACTGAAGAGAAGGAGAATTGTGTCTCAAGTGAATGTGATTTTTCGTTTATTTTTGTCCCATTTAATGTATTTTTCTGCTTGTTTTCGCATGACAATTGAAGACTCTCGAGTGCGTGTGTTTTCATGTCCACCTGCATCTAGGAGACACGGCCAGGTGACATCGAAATCAAAAGCGCGCCACTTCACTGTTATCTGGGTTTTTTCCTAAATGTGGCCAAATACATTGGAGATTAATTTTCCTCAGATGATACGATAACATAAATCAAAATAAACAGCCAAAAGAGTAGCTTATGATTTATACTGACACGCTAACTAACGAGTTTGAGAGAAAATTAAGAATTTAAAAGCCTGAAAATGGTAGCTGGAAAACAATAATTTGAATTAATGGATATAAAAACGCGACATTATGAGGCCCTGAAACATGGTTTTAAGTGCTTACAGGATATAATATTCTATGTTTACGGGGCGAAATATAATTGGAATAAAATGTTTCGCACACTGATCTAAAAAAAACGAGAGTCGAAGAGACGAGGTGATAGTTGGAAAAATAGGCGTAAAATAGAACAAACTATGAACATGGCATGGACGAATTTCGTACTTCAGTAGCCTTGCGCCGTAGACTGTGATATTTGATGGTCTATTTAAGGCTAGAGATAATTATTTCCTTGAGCAAATAAGAAGACAATTGGATATTTTCATAAACATCCAGTCGGACTGAAATAGCTCAAATTATGTTGTCGCCAAAATCCTATCACATTGTCATAGTGTGACTCCGGTGCTTACAGTGCTCGGCAGTAGATCTTGTTGTCTTTTGGTGTATCATCCCTACAGGGCATGTCACCGGTATCTTAACTACACAGTTAGTTCGTGTTGTTGTACGTAATCCCCCACGGGATATCTCCGGTACATACAGCGCATAGCTAGATTATATTGTATTATTAATTAAGTTCAACCCTTCGTATGGGGCATTCATTTCTTTAGTATACATTATATACAGCACACAACTAGTTCGGTTGTTGTCCGTAATTCTCTATGGGGCTTGCCTCCATTTACAGAGCGCATAGTTAGACCGTGTTGTACTGATATCATTTAGTTGCACTCTCCTATGGGGCAAGGTATATGCAGCAGCTAGATTGTGTTGTCCCTACGTATGATACCTCACGCGGGGCATATACATGTAAATAAATTTGTACTCGTCTTTACTCACATGCACACTCCCGGGGCACGGTTTAGGTTCAAATATTATACCCACTTAAATCTTGGTGTCCTCAACGCCTTGCGAACCGTCGGTTTCCTCGGATTTTCTAGACTTGCTTCTTATGAGACTAAAGGAACTGGCGGTCTGAAGCTGCTCGGGGTCGTGCTTCTTAAAGGTGGATTTTAAGGTCGATCTTGATTTTGAGTAGCTCCCAGCTCTGTAATTCGTAAATCGTTTGTACTTAGAGCAGCAAACCAGCATAAGAAGGTATTTTTTGTACTCCTTGCGAAACTGGTGGGTAATGATCCCATAAACGATGGGATTGAGGCAGCTATGAATATATTGGAAAATCGTCGAATATTGCATCAGAGACAAGCCATGTTGCTTTTGAGCATCGTTGCCGAAAAAGTACAATATGCCAGCCAATTCGTGGGGAAACAAACAGACTGCGAAGAGGATGACGATAACAGCGACAGTTTTAATGATTTGAATGTTTTCACGTCGTGCCGATTGTGAAACAGCTTGCCCGTATTTGTCTAGCAAGGTGCCAGGTATTTTTCTGTGCCTTAAGCAACGAACGATCTGTATGTAGGCAAGTGCGATGATGAAAAGAGGAATGACGTACTGAAGAAGAAGCAACAAGACGGTATAGGTCTTCGAACTTGATTCACTCCATGTCTCCTTGCAAAACTTATTCTCACTTAGATCTGTGATAACAATCAGAGGCAGAGTTATTGCTAATGACATCACCCATATACAACCTGCCCATAGCATGGCTTGTTTTGCGGTTAGGTTTTCCTTGAGCGGCAGCAGGACGCCGTAACATCGGTGAAGGGCCATCGAGGTTAGCGTAAAAACACTTGCAAAGAAAGTGACGGTGACCATTGGCCAAACAAACTTGCAGTAGAACAAGGAATACTCGAACGTTCCACCATACATACTTTTATTGATAGCTAGCGAGAGAATGAGAAATGCAAGGTCTGATACTGAAAGATTCAGGATGAACATGTCGCTAGCTGTTCGCCGAGTGCCTTTACCGATCACCACCAGTAAGACCAATCCATGTCCAACAAGTCCAAATAAGAGAGCGAGAATGAAAACCACCTTAATGATTTCATGTTCGATGGTGTTCGCTACTAATGTCGTACCGTTAGTGCCATTCATTTCAGTTCTTGCTCAGTGGGCGATAGTTTTATCGTAAAATGTCTCTTCAGTTTTAGTTTAAAAGCGTTGGTGGTATATACTCAGGTCTTTACTCTCTTCAAAGTGCTTTTTTCTGATAAATCCTTGTGCTGTGGAACCGAGGCAGACGTTACAAAAGTTCTGGATTTTTCTTCACTGGTGTTTGGTTTTCTTGCCAGTCTTCATGAACGTAGAGAGAAAGAGAGAAAAAAAAGAGAGTCGAGCACTCGATAAAGTACTGCGTGGTCAGTAATGTGCCTATCCTTTGACGGTTGACTACATATCACTTAAATACTCTTTGCTGTCTGATCTTGTCTAGAGTTAATGATTTCAACTCGGGTTTTCGAGAAAATTTTGGTTGTGCGCCCACATGTATGCCAAAAGCTTTTTACTGTACGAACTCGCCGCCTTGTCTTAAATACCTGACTATCGAATAATGACGTGCATAGGGGCTCGTCGAGGAGGACCGCTTACAGATGGATAACTCCAGGGATTCCTAACAGGAAAATGCCCTAGAATTGAACTGTATTGGTTTGTAAGCAAATGCCGCTTAAGCGTTAAGGGCCTGTCACGTGACCATTTAACTAATCAGAGTGGTGGCGAGTCGACATATACAAGAGCCTCCCAGGAACTGTCAATTCTGTGGATCTCATTCTTTTGTTATGCCGTTTCTCTTTTTCAATCGATTTCAACAATTAAAAGATTAACTGTTTCCGGTAATTTTTGTTTTTTTTCCTTCCAAAATTGAAATCAATGTTTTGACGAGGGCAGAGCGGTAGGTTGCTCAATCCTTGCTTGATGGATGTCATTTGATTCGTTTTTTCATTTTTCATGTCGAAAACTTCTTGTCAGAAGGGGATTATTTCACGCTAGAGAGGAAAAGCAATTCAAACCTTTTAACGATGTTCAGAGTAACCATTTAATAATTAATTCTCCTTTACTTCGCTGGGGAGGTTAAGTCACTGTTTTTGATCGATTCTGAAGAGGAGATTTTTGTGGCCAAAATACTTTGAATAGATCTTTTGACTTTGTGTGAGGTGGAAAGAAAAAATCCACTTAACATGTGCTTCAGGGTTCTATTCTGACTTCATTGCCTTATTATCAAGGCCTTACAAACCAGTCCAATAAAAACCAAACATGCTTACAGTAGATTAGAGCAGTTCATCTTAAAAGGACGCTACTACACGAGTCTCGACAAGGGTGCTACCCGGAACCCTCTATGGTACCTTCTCGAAGGCAGCTGATAATTGTTTGGTCGTGTTCAATGCAATGTTTTGCACAAATAATTTGAACATAAAATGATTCTTTCACTTAGATTAGCTTTTAAGAATTGGGAAATCGTAGATACTAAAATCTAATTAATCACATATTATAGAGCAATTTCGAAAACACTTACTTATTGATATCTTGAAGCGAAAACAACATTTTGAAGCTTGATTCAAAGAAAAATAACTTCAAACTTCAAAAGTGAACCGCATAAAAGACAATTTTATTCCAATAAAACAATAATTTTGTTTCTAATTTTGTTCCTTTTGACGATGATGGGTAAATTGTTTACATCAGGAAAAAGGGTAAATAAAGGGGGAGAATAAAATGGATGTTTAAAGCCATGCAGAGAAGCTGCCATTCAGTTCTTTGAAGCTTTGAACAAATGAGACTCACAAAATGAATAACAAATAACTGTGGTCATCCAATGTTAATTCCAGTGATACGGAGTTGTAATGAAATTACAGCAAAATCAAATGTTAAATAAACACGACAGAGTCAAACGTAGAGCGAAAAACAGATTTCAGCACAATGATGTTTACAGTACGAGTCATGCAAGTCAGATATAATTTCGTGAATGTGGGGAAGCGCCGAGGCTTCCGGGGACCTTACGAGTGTAAAAATTCAATAGAAACGGGCACTCCATGCGCTGTATGAGATCTTTGAAGCGACAATTTGGAATACCTTTTAAATTGTATACTATGTCATTTACTTTTGAAATAGCCATGATTAGATAACCCTCCTCACAACACCTCTGATAATAACCACCTATTCTGATTCAAACACGACCTTAAATGCTGTCTTGAAATCTAGGGGATTTTCTTCGGGTCGGCATGATTAGATTTTACCTTTTTTTGCCCAAAGGCTCCGGAAGAGCTTGAAGTAAAGCTTTATCACATCAATCAAGTTTGTAGCATTCGGTCAAAAGAAATATGGGGATTTTTTCATGAGCACTTCTTTGGATTGTGTAACTATGACAACGGTTATCATAGCAACCGTTTTTCGATATCTTGTCAATTTTTCAAATAAAATTTAATTTTTCCGACTTCTTTTCTTTTGATTTCTTTTCCTGGAAGATGTGCTTTTCACTTGCTGATGAAGTCATTTTGTTTGATATTTCACACGAGCCAATACGACAATATCTGATGAACAGATAAAAATACGTGGACCCATTAACGGAAAAAGCTTTGTGAATTCGTCCCGAAGACATTGTTTCTCGATTTTCTAGATCAAACAGATTCCTCAATAAGTTTATTGTGAAAAATTTTGCGCTCATTCGCTTCAATTTCCGCAAAGGTGCATCTTGGAGGAACTACGAATGAAGAAACAAAAGTTTTAATAAATGTAGGGGAACCCTTCAGGCAAGATAAAAACTTAAATTGAACCGACAGATGGCGACAAAAAGGGAAAGTACATATAAAGTTTATTGTCAAATTGTGGCCCAACTTTCTTTTTCTCCTATTTCTGATAAAAGCTTTTTTTCTATTTACATTTTCGAATCATAGTTTTTCAGTAAGTGTTTCTTAATGGCATGAAATTTAATATGAAATTGGTTCTTTTCCTTGCGCAGTTTGTTCAACAAAACTTGGCTTGAAGGCTTTTAACTTTTATGGCGATAACCTGTCCAGATGAGTTGAACGCACCAGTATTTGTAGCAGTTCAAGTATAAATACACTGATATACTCAGCTCAGCTAAAATTTCCCAAGCATGAAGTTAAGCTTAAGGTTTGAAGGATTATGACCCTAAACCGAAAGTTACCGATAAGTCTTTTTACTATGAATTTCATAGGATCATTATCCGGGATCATTATAAAGAGTTCTTTATAAATATTTAGATTTTTACTCCTTAATTAAGAACTTGCTATGTGTATTGGTTTTCAGAGTCCAATATGATGATCGACTTGAAATCCTGTAAAATACCATGATTTAGTAGGGATCATCGATAATAACTCATATCGTGAGTCATTTAAGATGACATTTCTTTCAGAGTGTTAAAGACTAAAATAACGAAAATCGAAAAAGAAAGAAAGAAGGAGGAATGAAAATGTCAACTAAAACAATCATGTGATCAGAAGTATATCGTGAACGATAGAAGTGAAGTAGACGCGGTGAAACAAAGCATAAAAAAGGAGGGAGAAATGTCAAATAAAAGAATTGGAAATGTCAGGAACTAAAAAGGATCGTCTGCTGTAATGATATAAATGGCGGCAACATGGCTACATCATGGGAAATAACACTGTTAGAACACTGTGATCTTCCTGAGATTGCAGTTTACACAAGCCGACGACAGAATATTGGCAACAGGAGATCTTGAGATCCCTGTTACCATAGAAACAACGGATGCTCAGTCTTGGCATATCGGCAAGGGAACCCTTAGATATATCAGTGATGCTCAGTAATGAAGCCATTTTCAATCGAGAAAACTAGAAATGAACGATTAAGAAGTCACTACAATCAGCAATCATCATCACTTTCTCCTGATTTTGAATATCTTCAATTGAGTGGATCTGTTGCTTAGCAGCCGAAATACGATACACGAAATAATAAATCCTTTTTTTAAGTTTCATGCTAACTCGTCGTCAACTCGCGTGATGCAAATTAAGCTTGTTGCTATGAAACTATCAAACATTAGAATTTCTCACAACTAGCATTGCTCTCGGGTTACTTATGTTTATAGAAGATGTTTGCAGTTACTTGGTTGCCAGTAACCTGATATGCAGATTTAAGTTAAATTATAGTTTAACGTCAATTATTCAATTTTTATCCATTTTGGAGTTTGAACGCGAATGTGGAAAACTGAACACGAGCACTGCAAGTGACCAATCAAAACAAACTAAAAACTCGCAATTCTTCAAGATGAATATCAAAACAACATCGAAATACAAGTCAGTTGAAGTACGATATTCAGAAGAGGGTTGTATCATAGTAAGTATGATATTAGCCTGCTATGATATTCATTAATTATATTATATTGCTCTACTAAACTTTTCAAACTAAATTACGCTTTTTTCGTTCTCATTCTTTTCGTTCTCAAAAATAATAGAATTCAAAATAAATGCTGTTATCTTACTGCATAGGGTCACACAATAGGCAGGGGAGGGACTGGAATTGAAACTGAGGATTTGCGCCTTCTCAGCTTTTTAAAAGGTTGTGTTATTCAACAAATGAATGCGTGAAAAATGTAGCAGTAGAGTGAAAACAATATATCCGTGAAATACAAATTACTAAATAGCACAAAATAGTGCTAATTAAACAATAGAAAACAATAGAATGTGCACAAAATTGTACTATTTAGTAAATACTAATGTTTCACGGATATAATGTTTGCACTCTATATATACGCAAGTTCTAAGTGCTTTTCGGTTCAGAGTGAAATGAAGAAATTTTTGGTCTTACCTTGAGGTGATTTGGTGTGCCGGGTGAAGTCCTTAGACCATGTACATACATGTACTCCAAAAGAGGTGACATTTCACTATATGTACTGAGGATATGTACAGAAGACGTACTCGACTCCCATCAGCCACTGACTGCAAATCCTGTAAAACGCCATTAAAACCTTTTAATGCATTTCCTTTAGATCTTAATAACCCTAAAAACTAACTTCCAAATCAACAAACAACCAAGGAAACAGTCCTTTTGTTTTCTTTGTAGTTCCATTTTGTAATCAATTGGAGTTTTTTCCGGGGTATTTGGTAATTTAGCTTATTCTTATCGCTCGTTCACCGCATATGTAACAATTTATAACTTTTTTGTTTTGTTCAGATTTCTTTTCTTTTCATCTGATTTGTCAGTTTTGCTCTTACTAGTATTGTAATATTTTTTTTATTTTAGTTTATCCTCTTTGATTCCTCGGTTTAATCAGTTTTATGGCCCGCCTTTTGATGAACTTTCAGTATATGAGCATTAATTTCGCTTAGCACAGCTGTGTATATTCACTATTCTTAGTGAGAAGTGTTTGAACATGGTTTAAAAAAAACCACACACACAAACAGGAATAAATAAAACGCACGCTGGCCGCTTAAGGTTCAGTCCTGAATATGAGATCAATACCTCCTTTCGCATCAAATGATCGCCGACCGGGTCGTGCGTGAGGTGGATTCAACGCACACACGAGTGCCCTGCGTGAGGAGACTTGATAAACCCCCCGCAAAATATTCTTTTCATTCAAATTTTCATTGATACTCACGAACGATCAAACCTGCAACTTACTTCTAGAATATTCTCATTTTTCATTGTCACTGTCAGTAATCAAATCTTCACCGCAATCGTATTCAAGTGAATTACATTTGCCGCAGGGAAACTTTTTCATTTCTGAAAAATAGCGAAACCTTTAGATCAAGTTTGCGGACTGTTCGCTCATTCGTATGTTCATTCATTCATTCTTTTGGTTCGAGGACAAAGTTCCGTCATTAGCCCCCCGTTGTGGTTTATCAGTATTCAAATGCCTTAATTTGGCGAGAAACATCGACAAAAAAGCGAGTGAAATCATACATATATATTATATTAATGAATGGACCTTTTTCGAAAAATGGCGGTCGCACAAATTAGTTAAAATTCAACTGAGTGAAAAACCATTGCAATACCAGCACTAGAAAGAGCAATGTAACCCTACTAAAACTTTTTCGAAAATCGGCAAATTTACCGCGGACGTGTGTCTGGGGCCAGTCTGTAAATTCGCGGATTTTCAAAAACAGTTTTCTCGGCCGATATAACACCTGATATCATGAATCTCCGAAGAGTTACTAAAGTAAAGGTGCTCTTTCTAGTGCTGGTATACATTGATTTATAATTTTGAAAAAGGTCAATTATTTTGCGATTTTGCCAGAAAGTTCAAAACCTCCAAGGAATCTTGTTCAATTAGAATAGAGATGAAAGAGTGGTTTATTGAATGACACCATACTATGTTCTGAGATGATAAATACAGACAGCTAGATATGTCGGTCATAGATCTATGTGGATACCAAGTCTATGCGGGTGAATTCGTTAGGCGAATTTTCAACAACAGATAATCTGATTGCAGTAAGAGAGAACTCGAGGTTTAGCGGATAAATGATGTTCAGTTTTGATTAATCTCAAAGAAAAGCCAAGAACCATCTGGCTAAAATGATATGCCATTGAATTAGTCTACCATCTGACTGGCGCTAATGAAGTCTACAATAATTATAGATTATTATCATGATATTTATTTGTTCGAGCAACTTCTCAATCCCTCCCCACAGTGCTACGGATCCAATTCAGTCAGAAAAGACTCGGAACAGTCGCAAAGAACCTATGAGACTGAACGGCGAATCTACACAGCACTTGACTCCTGGAGTCAGTACGGGTTGTCCGATTGCACAAGGCTGAATGGGAAGTTTTTATCAGTACGCCCTGTCACCCAGTATTTCCAATCTAATGTAACACGAATCAGCATGCTTAGCAGAAAAGACTTCCGCGTCGAGAGTAGGACAGTCGTTGTTCATAATCACAGCTAAAACTGACTAGACCATAATGCATCGTATTTGTCACCGAATAACTGGTGAAGTGCAAGCAAGCTGATGGCAGCACAAAGTCATAAATCACGATTTGATGCATTATACTTCTCAATATTTAGTATGTGAATCTTCTATATAATCCTATATATAGTTCGGTTCGTTAGGGAATGATATATCATTTACTTAGGACATACGGCACTGTGCAAATCGATTAAAGATCAACGGATATTCGCATCAAGTCGTGCTCCGGCAGGACCCCCTTTCTGTACGGAACTACGTTTGAACTTTCTAGATTCATGTCCTTAACAATCTCACGGCTCAGGATATTTGACAAACTAAACATAAAAAGACCACACTGACTTGTATATTATTCGATCTTATCCCATGTCGTAAACACATTGATTGCAGCTTTTCCAGCGAAGAAAGGACCTCCCGCACTGGAGATACTAACTCATTTGTTTTAGAGTGCAGTATTATTAACGTAATTAATAGACTACTTTGTAGATAATACCCAGCTATAAACCTTCCTATTATTTTTGAAAACAAGCCGACAAACCATTTTGTTGCCGATGCAAAACCCCTTTTTTAAAAAACTATTTTTTAGATTTCAATAATAACACCGACCCTCTCAAATTCTTCCTGTCATCATGGATATAACCCTGGGCTTATTATCAGAAATTAATCGGCTTTAAGACACCAGGTGCTTTGGTAGCCAAAGGAAAAACGTCCGCATGGGGGGGGGGGGGGGGGGGGGGGTCCATAGGTGCACAGACCATCCCACAGTACAAATGAAATGTCTGAATTTCCGAATCCGCCCCTTGTATCGAACAGACCAGAACTTCAACTCTTCTAACCCGAATTATTCAAGAAAAATTTATGCATATCGTAACACGTAACTTGACCTGGTTAAAGCACTGACATCCGAAATCTTATATCATATTGAGTACCGACATGCTGGCACAAAACATGTTGGCGTACTTACATGAAGTGTGAATTTAACTATGTTCCAGTATATGAAAGGGATATCACCCCGCTATCCTTTACGTCATTACTAACCCCTATATCCTTGTTACCCTCGCCTACCAACAAATACCATCACAGACATTTGCACTACTTACCTATCACAAGCTGACCACGTGTTGGGAAATTACGGCTTTTTCAATCTTCAATAACTTTGGTTTCACCGACTAGAAAAAATCGAAAGAAATGCTGTTAAAATATTCTAGATAGGATATACATGTATTATTCCTAGAGATCTTTATTAAACTAGGATTTAATAGAATAATTCAGATTTTAAATTCAAATAGATCTTGTTCTAAAAATAGATTTACGGTACCCAGGCCCCGAAATCGTTGACAACAAGACCCGGCTTTTGTGACAAAACACAAAGATTACTCACAAAGGACTAACATACTTTTTATCTGTCGCTGTGCGTCTGGCACTGCTATGGATTTGATCGCCAAAAATGGCCGCAGAATTTTTCGAACAAGTAAAGAAACTCAACAGCGACACCAGTTCCGTCGAGATCATCGACGACTGCCTGTCGAAAGATACTTTAGGAGTGTTAAACTCCATGAGAAGGAACACAGAACTTTGTGATGTAAACCTTGTAGTTGAGAGCACAACTATCACAGCCCACAGGGCTATTTTGGCGGCAAGTAGTCCATACTTTCGAGCAATGTTTCTGTCTGGTTTCTCTGAAGCAAATGAAGAGTGCATCAAACTGAAAGACATGGCCCCACAAGCCTTGGAAGCGGTGATCGACTATTTTTACACATCGTATTTGAAGATAGACGTCGATACAGTTGAGGATATTTTGAAAGTATGTGTTGTCCTTCGCCTTGAGTCTCTTGTGGATCACTGCGAGACATTTCTACGAAGGAATATGACCTTGTCCAATTGCTTAGGATTACATTCCCTCGCCAAACTCTTCTGCCTTGACGGTCTGTGTGATCACGCAAAACGATTCATCCTATGGAACTTTCAAAACGTTTTTCACGAGGAAGAGTTCAAGTTGCTGCCATATCAAGATCTCAGAGCTTTCATCAGGGATGACTCATTGAAAGTGCAATCAGAAGAAATCGTGTTTGATGCAGCGTGGCAGTGGATAAGCCATGATTTTCATAACCGAAAGTCCCATGTTGGTGACGTAATGCAGTTTGTTAGATTTCCTCTCATGAATCTGAACTTTCTTGTGGATAATGACATTGTAAGGAGATTGATACGGGAGAACACTGTCTGTAAAGAGTTAATTCGAGAAGCCAGGATTTATCAGGCTTTCATTGGGAGAGATTCCTCTTCCAAAACTGACAATTTCAGAGTCAGGCCTCGTATGGCTTCAGAGGAAATCTATGTAATTGGTGGATGGTCTAATGGTCAGAAACTGAGCAGTGTTCAGTGTTTCAATGTTGATACTCTAGAATGGACAATTGTGGCTGGTATGAGTGTTGCACATGTGTCAAGAGAGGATTACTTCAGGGTAGTGGTGGTCAATGATGAGTTGTACACAGTCAGTCGGTACAAGGTAGGCAAGTATGATCCAATATCCAATAGTTGGATTCAGGTTGCCACAGGACCAGATGTGCAGTGTAAATGGGCAGGTGTCTGTGAGTCAGATGGCTACATATATGTTCTGGGAGGACATAGTAGCATGTGTGCCAAGAGGTTTGACCCAGAAACAATGTCATGGGAATCCCTTCCATTGATGACATCTGCTAGGTACTACCCTGGAGTTGCTGTGTTTCAAGGCAGAGTGTATGCTGTGGGTGGACTTGATCACCTTTGGGCACCTCTCGACACTGCAGAACGCTATGACCCAGTAAAGAACCGATGGGAAGCCATTGCACCAATGTCAACAGCCCGCTGGAGCTTAGGTGTTGCAGTGCTTGACGAGTATCTTTATGCTATTGGAGGCTCCGACAACAGGGAATCCTATAGCAACAGTGTTGAGGTGTATGACGCTGCAACTAACACATGGAGTCATTCAGTTGCCAGTATGAATAATGGTCGGCGGTGCCTAGGTGTAGCTGTTGTCAATGACCTTATATATGTAGTGGGTGGCAGAGTTGTCAATAGCATTGAGTACTATGACAAGGACCAAAATGAATGGACTGTTGTGGGTACAGTGAACTCTAGATGTAATTTTGGTTGTGTGGCTTTAAGGCTTATGTAAATACTGCTCTACTTAAATATTGTCATAAAGGATTTATAACAGTATAATAGATATTTTATGATACTCTAGTCAGCATCAAATGTTGTCTCTAAAGATTTGCATGTTGCATGTATTGCACATAAAGGGTTAGATGTAACCAAGCCATACTGTACTAAATCAAATTGTGGGCAATGATTCCATTAAAACCATTGACTGGAATTGGCAAGTAAATGTTCAATCCCTCACTGGATATAAGCCAACCAGTCCAGTGATCCTAATGAAATTCTTGACAATTTACACTCTAGAATTTTGGCTACATTGGTAGACAACATTTGATGCAGGAAAATGTATTGCTTAATGCAAGGCACGTGATAAGTAAATGCACAGTATAAATGATATTATTTAGTTGTTTAAAACAGTGAAGAAATTATATCTGTGAACCTGAAAGTATTGGCTTGGCATTTTATAGCTTTTTATATATTTAAGCTTGTTCAGCCATTTGAAGACAGCCTTTTATTACAATCAGTACTTCCACCATTTTTAATTTTGTAGAGTACGAACACTAAACCCAATATAAAAAAGTACAAACTAATCAGAACAATAAAGTCATTAGTGAAAAGATAGAAAAGAATTTAACAATTAGTGCTATTTAGATTACATATTTTTTCATGGTTCGTTGCCAAACTGCACTTAATTATATTGTCATATTATCACATAACCTTTTAATATATTTCCCTATTTTTCAGATGGCAATTCTTAAAAAGAATTGTAAATTATCCTATTTATTTAAGATTATTTTTGTGTCTATAAGTAAATATTTAGACCACATAGGAAACCTTAGAGTAACCTTAAACCTTACCATGCTAAATGGAATTCAGCCAAGCATTACTTGATGTGTTTGGACATATTTAAACAGAAAGAAACATGTTAGTAATCGTTTAGTACTGCACATTATTAATAATTGATACAGTTAATGTGATAAATATATCAGTATTTTAAACAAAGTAATCTCCAAGATCTAAATATTTGTTTGTCAAATCTCTAAGATCTAAATATTTGTTTGTCAAGCAAATTGACTCCAGTAAAGATTGGAATGCAACTGAAGCGTAATAATCCCTTTGTATAGATGAACAATAAAACAACTTTGAATATATTCTGTTATGACTTGTGTTCATTTATATCAGTTTACTGTAATATTAAATTATATTTTGTATTCACCACCTTCGAGAAAGAAAACAGTTTCTGCTCCCGAGGTCATCAAAAAACGTACGTATCAATTTTCACGAGGATGCCTTAAATATTTGCAAAGTAAGACATTATTTTGGCAAACCATTCAATATTTTGGACATACTAATTATTTAGACTTTGAAAATGATCAAATACTTCCTTTTGAGTTTAAGAAATATTTTGTTTTTCAAATTACCTTGTTTTAGGATATTAGGCTTATCTATGAATTATGTCTACTTATGAATGTTGCAAGTAGTTACAGACAGTCTTAATTGATTTGTCTCTCAACGCTTGTCATTAATTAAGGTGATGGAAGGTCAGGGATTTTTAAGTGGACTCTTACTCCAATTTTATCAGAGACAAAGTATAATTTCCAAGAAGACAAAAAAATTCAACCTGTCTTGAAATAATAATTTATGAAATTTATAAAGTGCATGACATTTAGCTCAAGGTAAAGGAATTATCATAAAAAATTCATAAAAAACAAACTAGGTCACAATTACAGTGTATATGTTATATTTTATTATTATAAATAGTTATGTACAGAACATGTACAGTAGTATAAGTTTTTTTAATATTTGCTGCAGTTTTTGTATTTAAAATACCAATAGTAAAATTTAAAGCCCATTTAAAAAATTGTTTTTGAATTTCAAAATTAAAATATTACTTACCCCCACTACACCCCCTGTTATGGTCAGTATTGTACAATGGAAAAGTAACAAAACTTACAAAAAACACACTACATGTACCTGTGTAATAGCAATAGTGTAATAACATCCTACTATTCCATATGTATGTGTAGTAGAAAATTCATCATTATCATCCAAAGAAAACCATCATCAACCAGGAGTCCTGGCATGCCATTACCACTACAAATGCAATGGTCCAAAGAGGGTCTGGTGCCATCATCAATGGACCTACCCAAACCATATGATAATAATGGATGGTCATATACCAGTATGAACAAACAGAGCTATGATCTGCATGTATCATCCACCACTGTAATTACCTTACAGCTGTGTCTGCCTATATGGTGTGATATGCCAGGTTATAAGAGCTGGTTAGAGGCAACACAGTAAGAAAGTGGTTTAGAGCTTTGAGTAGAAAGTGTGACAGAACATTAAGGTGAGAACCAAACGAACAAACTAGATATAAGAACAAAGACATGCTGCATTACTACACCAGGACAGTTTCAATACATTACATAAACAAACACTACAAATTGGACACTTGCACTGAATACAAACACATACATTAACACAGAGTATGAAAGGTGACTAATTTCGAACAGCCCAAAATGGAAGATTTTGTTTTTTAGTCCTTGAAGTGGACCTATTTTCATTTTGTTTACTACTATTTACTGGCTTCTGCTCTTCTTCTTCTTCCTCTTCTGACGAATCTCCTTCATAAGCTACTAAAGAGCCCATTGCCGAAATTGAAGATACTTCTTCAGGCTTCTCTTTTTTTGCTTTCTTGGGTTCAGGGTTATCTGCTGAGGATGACAATCCATGTTTCTTGGTACCTAACATCATGTACCACACAAAGGAGAAAAGAAAATAGAGCAAGCAAAGATAATAACAAATGAAAGGAAATTAATAGTATCACCAGTGAGATCAGGTCCAAGACAGCAGCAGAGCAAGTGACATGAAAAAGAACAGATAAAAGCCATTAGTAAAAAGTGCTGCGCATTTAATGTTTGTGCTGCAATACTGTAGCACATTGCATGGGAACACTGAGATAAATAGAAATGTTAAAAACATACTGTATTTATTCATAATCATAAGTGCCCTGACACAATTTTTAGTGTTTGGTGGCTACCCTTATTCGGGGCAGTGCTTTTTTCAAGGTGGCACTCTTTAAAAATAATCATAACATTTGCAAAATGGTAACAAACAAATGTTAACAACTAATGAAAATATTTTAATTGTCATTCACTGTCTCAGTCTGATGAAGCTTTGATTAAACGCTGCATTGTCCTGAATGAATTGGGTGCTTATTTGAGGGCAGTGCTCTTTAGTCAAGCTTAATCTGGCCTGAGGAGGAGCTTAATCAAGTAAATGTGGAATATAAATGTAGATGATAGGAATGCTCTGTGTTTATACAGTATGTTTTATTACTTACCTGGTAAGGTGGGTTTTTGAGCACTTTGCTGTTTTCCAAGAATTATTTTAGGGGGAAGGGGCGGTGTGAATGGCTTGGCCAATCCCAGTGGTTTTTTAAAGTCCTTTTGATCAGAAGTCTTAGGTTGCTGTAGCTTTGGTGGTGGCATAAGTGCCTCAGGGTGTGGTGGCGGTGGCATTGAATGAAGATCATCTTTCTTTGGGAATTGTTGAGTAAGACTTGGATGAGAAGATTTCAGGTCTTTCTTGGTACCTAAATAAGATGCTTCTCTGCTAGACTCCTATAATAAATGCATTGTCAGCAGACCAAAAGAAAAATACAAGTATGTCAACAAATGAATAGAAAAATAACTACATGAAGACCTGGAAAAGAGAATAATTAGTAAGACCATTGTCTTTGACCATGAGACTCTGTGGAGATATAAATCTCAATCAGAAGAACAAAGGTGCCTTAAGGTGTTTGACATGTTACTCTAGGGAGATCTACAGTAGTGTTCCATTTGAAGCAATTTCAAATATCTTAAGAGCTCTAAAGAGCAGTTGTGATTTTTCTCACTACCTATGCAGCAAATATGCCTTATGTTATTAGTGGTTTTATAAATAGTGTAGAAATAAAGAAGCACCTTCATAGATGTCCTGGGCTGGGATAACTGCTGAGATTGACTGCGAGGTACCTAGATGAAAAGAGTTTGGAGAACAAGAGGACAACAGGAGGAGAGAACAAAAAAATAACAGCCAGTAAGTACAGATCTTCTTCATATATTGACATTGAATATTCATCAACAGTATTGAACTCTTACATACCTCTTTGAACCGACGCTTGGGAGGCTCTGGTTGTGGATTGGCTGGATGTTCTACTTGGTCCCTAATAAATAAAACCAGTCAGAAACAAATCAATGTATTGTGCCACATTTACTGTTCTCAATAGTCTGGTTATCAAAGAAACTATAATCATGATTTAGAAAACTAAAGATATTAATGTTACCTCATAGTAATGCTTGGTTCTTTTTCAATAGGTGGCTGTAAAATATAGACATAAATAAATAATTGAAGGTACCTGTTTGCAGAGTTCTGATGGTGCCTTCCGAAATGTTTCAATCAATACCATCAGAACTCTGCACACAAGTACCTTGATTCAATGATTTTTATCGTTATTAATTTTGTGTTAATTATGCCAGAATTTATAGTCAACGTTTATTCACAACAAATAAGGATGCTGATTATCTTGAAATTGTATAAATTCACAGTCTGTGTCACTGACCTGTGGATGAGGTTGATTTGCTGGTGGCGCTGGACCATTATAGGCTGCAGAAGGCACATCAGGTCTGGGAGGATAAGGAATGTTTGGAAGAGGATATGGTGGTGGCCCACTAGGCATCGGTGGTTCTTGGTAGGGAGGAGCTGGTAAGCAATAGAAGTAAAATGAGCTATGTACAGTACAAATGTATGAACCTATTTGCCCTATTCAGCTTGGCAACTTGTGAATTTGTGTATAAATCTTGCATACTGTATAATACTGTGGTTGCAAGAGACTCTCTTGCTCCAGTGCTTCTAGGTCATAAGTGAAAATGAAACTTACGATTGCAAGCCAGTGGACTGAGAAAATCTCTAACACCCAGGGCATGCATATAACTATCACCATCAAACACTAGGAGTCACATAAGCATATTTTTTGTACCTTGTTGATGAGGAGGAGCTCCATACCCTGGTAGGGGCATCATGGGTCCATGTAGTGGGATTAGCGGCTACAAAATTAATACATAAAAATAATCAGATGTAATGTACAGTACAGTATACTAGATATTTTTTCACAGCCAAGGTTACAACAACAAAAATCAAGAAATTACTCCATCAGTTAGGTACTAGATATCTCCTACTAAAGAGAAGCTAACAATACAGATCAAGACTAGTAAAGTACATGAATGAGTGTAAAATACTCACCTGTGGGGGAACTGGAGGGGGATGTCCATAATGGGGTACTGGTGGAGCAACTGGTTGAGGATGGTAACCAGCCAGAGGTGGGTGCATACCAGGGGGATAAGCATATGGATGCTGTAAACAAAGAATAGCATTTCATTAACATTTACTCAAGATATAAGTTGCACGAGAAATGATAGTTGTACCAGTGAGTTATTTCTAACAGACTGAGTCCTGATATAGATGTGAAATAATGGCTTTGCATGCTTACCATGTATCCAGGCTGTGGATACCCTGAAATAATAGAGGAAATTGCATTCAGAATCAGCTTGTCATACATGTACCTCAATCATGAGATTTATAGCATACAAAACAAACCTCTCC
This sequence comes from Anthopleura sola, assembly GCA_023349425.1. Classification (NCBI taxonomy): domain Eukaryota; kingdom Metazoa; phylum Cnidaria; class Anthozoa; order Actiniaria; family Actiniidae; genus Anthopleura; species Anthopleura sola. Next base: position 318,036 of record JALHLI010000022.1, read on the forward strand.
ATTACCTATTTGTTAAGAAATGCTCATGAAAACTTGTGATAACTAAGTTTGACAACAGTATGTTTGTCATTGAGATAGTTACATTATGCAAGAACTTTAGACTTTAATATTACAAATTGAAATGAGGGTGTGGCATCTGCTTACAATAGGTATTGTTTGCAGTAAGCATATTACACACCTAAAGTACTGTAAAGGATGCATAAAGTATTGACTGCAATTGAAATACTGTAGGATGACATAATAGAATGTTGTGAATACTTGAGCACAGCCAACTGATAAAGCCATCCATATTTTGAACAACACATATTGTTTTCTTTACCTGGGTGAGGTGGATAACCTGGTGGAATTCCTCTCTTTCTTTGCTCAAAAGTTTGATATTCCTGATTAACCTAAAGTTTATACAGTATATAAGTGAGCGTTACAGTTTATATGGTAATGTTATGATTATGTAATCTGAAATAATTGGATGACCAATTTTGTTATTTAAGTCCAGTACTGAGAACAAGGCTGTAAATCTTAGCACTGGTCATCAGACAAATGTCCGGTAAAAATGACCACTTGACTGGTAAATGATTCCTATTCTCTGGACATTTGACCAGCCACAAATGGGTTTGACCAGTTAAATATTCCTCTGCCGGACAAATGAAGTGCCTATCATAAAGTTGTTTGCAGCCTTGTAAGAATGCAGAAAATTGTAAGCATAAAAATATGCAATCACTTGTACTTACAGTTTGTATGAGATTTTCTACTAGCTTCCTGGCTGCTGAAAGGCCATCTTGTTTGGTATGACTATTGACAATAAAAATTGTAATAATACTAAGTAAATATATATATTCAGGTGAATATTTTGGTAAATTGTTGATGAATATGTGTTAATGGCTGAACCCTTTCTATTTCCAAAGCAACATCTAAATTTACCTTAAATATATGTGAAGGGCTTCAAATGCTTCTCTTCCTGATGTGGGTTCTAAGAATCCTGAACCTTTGCCTCTTAGAAAAACCTGACCATCAATATTAATTTGAAGATGTTAATGGAAGCCATAAAGAATGCACAAACATAGTACCAAAGATTAAAGCATTACCTTCGCACCTGTTTCTGTACAGATATGTTGAAAATAAGATCCCTATGAATAAACAAAACAGCAAGATAATTAATGCACCAACGAACATTGCACACTTCCCCATTTAAAACTGTACTTTGCCAGTTATATATGTACTTTTAAAAATTAGGAGGTTTGTGTGGGTTAACACATATTTCAACCAATCAGAGTAGAATATTTCAATAGATCAGTGTCAATGTATTACAGTCCAACAAATCAACCAATCACGCTGGCTTATAGTCAAATGAGAGTGGCTTGAAATATTACTGCAAGTTTGCAAAAAAATCACTTGTGCTCAGGATTGCAATAAAATTGCAGTTGAAATTGCAACTCAAATTGCACAACAAAATTGCCAGTGTAAATTGTGTGTAAATAAAGTGTAAAAGTACTGTTATGTGGTTTAGTGTATAAAATGATACATACCCCAGGCCCTAACAACTTTTCATTGACAATAAATTCTGGTGATGCCTGTTCAAGGCCAACAAATACTTTATCTTGAACATAATGCATCTGAAAAAGTTAAAATTTGAAAAGGGTAAGTAAAGAGAAATAAAAATTAAAGGAAAAAATAATAAAGATCTAAGACCCCAAAGAGGATAATGTTACAAGAACAAATTTGAATGCAAATCAACTTTATTTAGAGAGGGTGACACATGATAAACTTGTAGCCCCCTATGTTTAACATTTCTGAAAGCAACAGGACCATTATTTTACATGGTCATTCGAGCCAGGATGAAGATCCAACCATTTGTTAAAGGCAGCACCTTCTACTCAGATAGGGAATTGAACACACAACCTCCTGCACAACAGACCGGTGCCAACCAACATAGCAAACAATAAAAATCAATAATTATTAACTAATATATCAGGACATAAATAACTTATACTTACCCCAGTAGGGAGTGTTGGGTTTTGTATTTGAGTTATTGGTGCAGTATTAAATGTCAAACTATTGTTTGCTGTAGAAATAGTAGGCTGGTAAGGTGACCATCGTGTATGGCTAGATGTCTGCTCTGTTGGTGGTTTGCCATGAATATTGGTCCCTTTCATTATCTCATGAATTCTTTTTAAAGCCACTGAATGATGAAAAAGAAAGCATGAGAAATAGAAACATGAGCATATATTATAGGAAAAAACTGACACCCTTTACAATTTTGGGAAGCATGACAAATACATGTACATTATGGGAACCCTGCTGGCTCAGTCTCATCATATGTGAGCAGAGTTGCTTGTTGGTTCTCTCCTATAGACCATTTCTGAGATAGGAAACATGTTGCATTGTGGTCTCATGACAACCATCTTTTATTCATCATGCCTGATATGGTGTTGTTTGTTAGACTACAATGTTATAAAATAAATGAATAAAAGAAACTTACATTCAATTTTGTCTTGTGTTGTGGCTTGTATATAAAGGTACAAGGGTCTTTCTCTGTAAAATAAACAAGTAACAGATAAAAACCTAAGTACTATTAACAAGAAGATGTGTTACATTAGAGCTGACTGCACATACCCATCTTTATCTATCTTTTTCTTTTCTTCTGCATCCATGTATCTCCCTTTGGTGGAAACAGCTGCACCACTATATCTATTTATCTAGAAAAAAACAATGATATAAAGCACAAAGATAACATCAGTGAATATTACATAAGCAGCATAATAAAATGGAATAAAAATGTATAGTTTATTAATTCTTACCTCATCTTGGGTAGTACCTTTACACAAAATAACTCTGGAAAAAAATGCATAAGGCAACTTTAAGACTTGATGACAAATATTTTTTTATTCAGTTGTTCAACTAGTGACTATTATGTACCAAGTTGACATTGCTACAAACCTTGATGGTGAATCATTGACTTCTACTTCTGCATATAAGAGATCTTGTTCTTTGTCAGTCTTTTGAGAGGGCTGAGCTGTTGTCTGCGACATCTGAAGAAAACCATAAAATATAGTTTTTAGTTCTACCAGTTTAGCTATATCTATGTCATTGCTTAATTTTCTGTAACTGGGTATAAGTTTTCATAAGTAAACCATAGAATATTGTATTTAGGAATGTTGCTAGGTTCTCTTCCACTATTGGCCACTCAAAGAGACCAAAGTGGCTTTTTACAAAGCATCATCTATCCTTTCTTACTGTCAGAGATGGTATTAACAAACCATTCTAATTGTCAAAGGAAAAGAAAGGATTCAAGCAACTAACAGTACATGCATTAATCATACTGCAATGGGTATCACACATACAGTATATACAGCATAATGATCCTATTTAAAACATGACTTACAACTGGTAAAGGTGCTCCAACATTGTTAGCAAGTTTTCCTTTAGCAGCAAGCATTGCTGTGAGCTTGGCAGCTCTCTCTCTTGCAGCTTCTGTGGCTGACTTGTTATTTCCATTACTTTCTGTGGCTACCTCTGTAGCAGCTACATCCCACTTACTTCTCCTCCTATAGCAAACACAAAATTTATAAAAAAAAACTTATAAAAAACACTCAACTCACATGTTGATTTTTACGTAGGGAGGAAAACTGGAGAACCTAGAGAAAAACCCTTGTGGCAAGGGAGAGAACAACACATCAAACAAACTCAGCACACATGTGGCTCAGCTGGGAATCAAACCCTGTGACCCAAGGTGTCAACTATACATTTGTGAGACAGTGCTGTAACACTGCATGTCATCCATAATATGCATTATGCTTGCTAAAATGCTTTTATATCCATTTGCAACACAGGCTACTTAAGATGGATGGGTTATGAGGCCTAATTTTGATATAAACTTGACTCAAACTTTGGTTGCAAAAGGCCAAGTGGAACCTTTGCTGGTTTTCTGTATATCATTTTGATGATATAGATAAAATGTTGCTAAGTTCTCTTCCACTTACGGCCATTAACATAGACCAAAGTGGCTTTTTACAGAGCCTTTATCTATCCTTTCTTGTTATTCAGAGATGGTATCAATAAACCATTCTAAATGCTAATCAAAGAAAGGTTTTCTATAAATTAATATTTTCATTTTTTTTTTGGTGATATATACAATTTGCACATCTCTATTTCTTTGTTTTGATAGAAAATTGTTTTGATTAAAAAATTTTCATTGAAGAAAATATCGAACTATTTTTTCATTCAAGTGCAAAGCTACCACAATTTGGTAGCTTTGCATGCCGTGGAGTGACCAAGCTGCCTGCTCAACTTGGCGCCTTTTTTCAGTTTCAAAACATATCAAAATTTCAAGTATTTAAAGCAAAAAAGTCTTATGGTCTAAAAGTGTGAATTAAAAATACACTGAAAAACCCTCTTTTAACATTCTAAAGCTAAGATTTGTAAGAAGAAAAAAAATTTGTAAGCTCAAAATATGTTTGAGAAGAACGCGTGAATGAGCCAACATTTTTGGTCCAAAAAGATTCAAATATTTAGGCTATGACAGTTATTTGGGCCTAAAGTGGCTACCAAGATAATAAACTTTCTATATAGCGACGTTTTTGGGGTTTCAAAGAGAAATAAATAGCAAAAAAACTTCAATTTTCGTAGTATCTCGTCTCATACCTCGCCATCTTGTTGCTCGTTCGTCCATCTATGAATCCCGCGGTGGATGCTGGGAGTAGTACCCAGGTCGCGCATCGCATGAGCCTGCAGTGGCGCGAAATAATGCAAGAAAGAAACCTGGTGATCTTGAATCTAGACGCGCAATACATTGTTTGTCACAGCGAAAATTTCCAAGTGTTTTCTATTACCTCTTATTTTCCACCAACAACGACGAAATATGCTTTTTCTAAGAGGTATTTGGCGAATCTTTCAACAGATGAGTTTTATTTTCTTTATTATCGAGCAAAAGCTGTTATAATCGAGCCGAAAACCTGGAACTAGGAAACATTGAGCTACGAACAAAACGTTCGCTGATTGGCTAATTCCTTCGGCCTGAGAGAAGCGAGATCACCTGGAAGGAATTGAATGGAAAAATAAACATTATAAAGCAAAAACATATATACAGCTATTTCAAAAAGGTTGGTGAAGGTTTTGTTGTTTGTTGCATGTCGCATGTTGCAAGTCCGAAATGCAGTATGGGTGAGGTGAATTCAAGCAGCGAACGGTCATAAAGATATGCAATTTTCCTAAAACTTTTTCTTAAAGTTTTTTCCAGCATATGTGTGCTGACATTATTTACCGGCATGTGAATATGATACATTTCAAGCTTGGTAAGCAATATACAGCAACAAGCAACAAAACAAAACATGCAACAAAACCTTCATAACAACCTTTTTGAAATAGTTGTACATACCTGAACGAAGAAACATTTTAAGAGCGCAAGTATTAATCAAAGGAATAAATATTGAGCCATGACAAGACGATTAATAAATCCCTAATCTATCCGCTTTCCTCTTCTTCTTGACCGTTCATTATTTACCTGGGGAGGGGGGGGGGGTGGGTCGGTGAGAAAATGGGGGACCTTGAAATGCTGAAAAGGGGGGTCTAGAAATAATTGATAAGTTATACAAAAAGGGGTCCCGAAAAAATGGGCATACTAATAGTATAGGGGGCCGGGGTTACGTGGAAGATAATATTCTTCAGTATATCTTTTTAAATCTTTTTTTAACTCCTCATAACTATCAGTTCACATTCGCCTAAAAATCGAATTCGGGGGTAAAAATCATTGACTTCTCAACAATGGCAAAAACTCAGTTTTAATTTCTTCTTTAACATATATAAGCTATAGCAATTATATAATTTGAAATATTTGAATTACACAGCGGCTATTTGTACAGCACCCGGCCGTTGGCAGACTCGAACTTCATAAGGTAAATATTTACCGATAATCACCTCGACTTCGGTATTTTGTAATTATTATTAGTTTATTTTAGTTTATTGAAGAACATTGAGATTTCGAATGTGATGCGCTAAGGATTATATTATCATTATTATTATTATTATTATTATTATTATCATTATCATTATGAATAATTCTAAAAAATCAGTGTTACGTGTTGTTATGGTTACCAGGCGTGCAACCATGACAACGGTACGTAATTGTTATTGTCATATGTTTCAGATTTTCTTGCTAAGTTGATCAACAAGTGGGAATGGCATCACGTGGTTCCTTGACGTGTCTTGGATTTCGGAGCAGAGTTCAGGTGTGGCTGTGGCAGATTTATCAGTGTTATTGATAGGTTCAGCGGCATTTAACGTGGTCAGACCTGTTGATGTCCGGCTTCGCATGTTGTGTTTTGTAATTTGCGCTCTAGCGTACTCTAGAGTATTTTGCTCTGGATGGAAGAAGATGATATATAATTTGGGGAAAAAGATACAGAAGAGTAAGCCATAAGAGCTGAGAAGAGTGGACGCGTTTGAAATTATTGCGACGTACCAGCCATCAAGTGCAAGGTCGACAGGGTAATATACAACCCAGGATAAAATGATAATGTACAGTGAGAAAACAATACAGCGACCTTCGTTGTAGTTTTCGGGGATTTTCCTAGCTTTGAAAGAATAGGTGGTTGAGATAATAATGAGTACGAGAAGATACAATAGCATGGTTAAGTGTAATCCCCTTCCTATACTACTCCGGTAAGGCATACACCCTAAGATGATATATTCCCCCGGTCTAACGTTTTCCTCTACTACGGGAGGATCTATGATAATCGAGCAAATGGATAATATTGATTGTACAGTGTTGACCAAAATGACCCCACAAATAGAAGATTTTCCTTGGATCAATTTTTTGGCAATGGTCGAATTGCGCCTTTGAGAGCTCATTTGAAAAGCGTGTAGAATCCGCGCAGTCTTGAGAAATAAGACTGTTACGCAAACGCTATACATAACGTAACGTAAAGGTGACAGTATCATACAAAGAACAGGTGTGGGAAGATCTAAATAAAGGATGGCCAGTACAAAAAATATTGCTATCGCCGCAATGAGGATACTCGAAAGTTCACGGTTGGACGCTTTGATAATTGGAGTGTTCCAACTGCGCAGAAAAACAACAAAAGATCCAATTGACAGCAAGAGGCCGAATGCGGATAATGAAAGCAGAACAATAGCAACCGTGCTTGACCAACCGATGTTAGCAAATGGAAGGGCGATGCATTCAGTTCTGTTTTCGTTGGGTTTTTGTTTTTTGTCGCATTTTGTGCAGTTTCCTGAGTTACTTGTGTAGCTTACAGCGTCCTCACAGCCAATGCATTTCCAGCAGCATCGAGAAGTCATGATGCGTTTGGTTCCGGGGGGACAGTCATTACTGCATATGGATTCCGGGGGAGTATTAGTATCATTGTTATTTTTATTCCATTTGATAACTGTTCTGTTAATGTTCAAGCTTTTACTTCGTCTTTTGTCTTTCCATATTCCAACGACTCTTGTTTCGTACCGCAGATCATTGCCAGTAAAAGATTGCTCTTTTTGAGCGTTGATGATGTTGTACCACGAAAATATCGGATTGCCAATACTATCAAACCTGGTAGTTCCACTTAAACCAAGAAAATTAACACTTTCCAAAAAGCGTGTCACTAGTAAGGGATCTACATGATTCTTAAACTTGGGGCATGAGCCAACTTGAGAAGAGGTTCCACTTGTACAGCCGTATGCTTTGTGTAAAGCATGCGCGATGGCATAAACGGAATCAACTAGTTTGGCGCTAAAAGCATTGTACATGGAATCAAAAGTCTTATTCGACATAGTTTGATTTCCATGAACGTCGCATGGTCTTTTGGATTTGTTGGCGAAGGAGCAACTAAATTCATGTTCCCAAAGTTCATTCCACAATTTGCTTCCTCTTGTATTTCGTGGCGTTGCTTGCCTCATGAAATTGCTATAATCCACGTAAGCATCATAGTATGGAACTGCGCCTAAGCAACCATCCAAAACACTCGCGTACTTTTCGAAAAACAATCTCTCATTTGTAGCAAGTGAATCACTGAGTAAAAACGTTTTTCCTGTTAATTTTTGCTTCACCGCTTCATCGAGGAATCTTTTTGATGGCTCTTCGGTTCCCCACAGAATAATCACTTTTATATTCTCCTCTTTCTTCAGTCTGGTAACAATGTCCCTTATTCTGTTTTGGTACCCAGTAGGGGTAATGTATTCTGTAAAAGCAATACAAAAGGTAGATCTCTTATCAGCTTCGTCTGCCAAGCCTCTAATCCCGTATCTTCCATAGGAATCATCTACTGCCACAGCTGCAACATATTTCCAGTCGAAGTAGTCTACAAGATCAGCCAGTGCTTTGGCCTGATTGATATCTGGAGGAATCGTCCTGAAGAAATTACTGAACATTGGCTCACTCAGTTCTTCACTCGATGCGGCAAAACTTATCAGAGGAACATTTTTAACATGTAGTAAACCTACGATCTTTAAGGCTGTACTTGAATCTTGCGGACCAACTACCGCAGCTACGCGGTTACCAGGAACGCCACTTACAAAGTCATAAGCAGCTTGAACGGCCAATAAAGGATAATTGCAGTAGTCTCTTATGTCGTAACCCAAGGTTATATTTGGCAGAAGATTGATATCTTTGTTGATTTTGTCGATGGCGTAAGCGAGAACTTGAGTAAAGCCAAATCCTTGAATGTCAAATTTCTCGCAAATTGCGCCATTTTGGGGAACTTGGACGTGGATTGTCAGCAAAGCACCGATAATAATATCACCATCTTTAAAATGCCTTGTATTGTTCGACAGATCTTGAGCTTTTGAAGTTGTTGCTCTGGGAAAGGATAAAACTAAAATAACCAGAAATCCTTTTGCCAAAATCATTGATGTTCTTTTAGCTGCTTGGGTGAGGTGGATTCTTTCGTCTTCTAGTAATCATTCGTGATTTGGGCGTAGTTAAAGCACTGAATATCTTTCCAATTGATGGATTTGATAGAGGTGTATATCCCAACTAGTCTTTGGATCATGAGTTAGCTTATTTGTTTTTTCTTAGCAGAATTCAGTTAGAGCGGATTTAGTGACGCCTTTATTTTTTAAAAAATCCCTTCAATCACTTTTCAGCATTTGATGAGTTTCTTATGCTAATTCATAATCCAATAGCATCTTGATATGATTTTGTTGGATCCGGAGCATTCATTTATCATCATACTCGTCTCATGGCGGACAGCTTTTTCCTGCTTAAAGCTTTTACTACGATCATTAACGCTGTTACTACGGCTGGCGATCGTCTTATTGCCACCAGTACCAGGGCTTGCTCAAATTAAAAAACCTGTATTAAAACATTAAAAAAGAAAAAAAGACAAGATGAGTGAAAAGACAGTGATTTACATTTACCATTTAGCCGATGCTGTCACATTTGAGCCCAGTCGGCTTATTTTCCTACTGTCAAAAGGTTTTCAAAATTTAAAACCTATTTCGAAAAAGGGTGTCTGATGAACACTTCATTTTCAGCTAGCATAATTAGTCATAGTGATAAATCATGGCATGAAGGTCTTCTGGAAACCAGAACCAGGTTAAATAAACATGTGTATGTAATAAATGGCCCATAAATCTCTCTTGAAATATTTTCCCTTTTTTAATCTTGAATTTCAACAAGTCGTAACTAACAAACTTATAATATTCAGGTTTCACGGCTTTTCGAAATAGGCATACCTACTATGAATAGTGTCGCAAGTGCAATTGGTACAAGTTTTGATTTGAATAATAAGTGATTGAAACAAAAGAAAATGATGGATGTTTATATAGTTGGTCAGGATTATAAACAACGCCCAATCTGTGGCATTGTATTGGCAAACTAGGCTCAAATAACATGAATGAGCAGAATTAAGATGCATTTTAAGTAAATGCGGATGATAATGATATATTTTTCACTGGAGGAAGGAAAGAAAGTGAAAAATAAATGAGAGAATGAAAGAATAAATAGGAAGACGCACGAATGATGAATGAATGAGATAGCGTGAGTACGTTAGTGAGTGGTCATGATTGAGCAAATAAATGATTAGATGAAGAAAGGAAGTGCGTCGGCGGAAAGAAGGAACGTTCTTAATTTTATTTCCAGACAGACAGCACGACAAAACATCATCAAAGGAAAAGTTTAGTTATTAGATTTTAAACGCAAACAAATATAAAGATATAAAGAAGAGTTGGTGCATGTTATTGATAATTAGTGGTTTGTCAGATTTTATGAAAAAATTAAGATGTTTAATGAAAAAAATCTCAAAATACTGTCAAACCCTTTTGGACTCTTTCAATAGGTTTTGCGCAAATATTCAATGAGTAATATTTAAAACTCATTCAGTCTGGTGCCGGTATCCACCAGAGTTACCGAAACGTCAAGTTAGTTAATATACTCGACTCATGCAAAACCTAAAAAGTACTAATACTAGAAATGAATAAGATTAACATTTCAACTCCTTGATATATTGCGCCTTGTATTAAAAGCGCGCGAATCTTTATGAAGTGCTTTGCCTGGACTGAGTGGCTGACCTTCTTATTAATGATTGATGTTGACTCATAACATTCATTTTTGATTGAAGTTAACTCAAGTCAAGTATTATATGAATGAATCTCTCTTTCTGCGTTCACTGGTTATAAATTATCGATATTTTCGCTTCTAACTACTTACTTTCCTCCTTGGTTTCCAAACACTCGAAGCGATCAGATTCACTCAATACGATCTAGATCCTCAATTAATTATCTGCGTTCATTCTCGGTCCCAGTCGCTTAAAGATGAAACATTTTGCTGTTCTTTACCTAGGTTGCATGCCTACTTGTGGAATTAATTCAAACGCCTCTTCAAAAAGAATATTCTTCGTGCTTTTAACTACTAACCGTCCTATTCTTAAACATTTTTAACGAATGATTCGTCTTGCTTCCTTTATCTACTTATTAATCTTTATAATTATTCTTCCACTTTTAATATGAATTATCTTTTGGTTATACCATCAATATATTTAACAATTAGAAGACGAACTCGAGATTTCTATCGGCTGATAGTTGACGAGGGGCTCCGGCCCCGAGTCAACTATCCAAGCCGATAGAAATCGAGAGTGAGTCTTCTAATTGTTTTAGTAAAAATCTCAACTAAACTATACTATACTAAACTAAACTAAACTTCACAAAAGCGCGAGGAAAAGCCGCCATTTTTTCATAACAAGTCCGGCTTTCTCTACCCACTATCTATCGGCTGATAGATAGTGAGTACGTTAGCCAATCAGAATGCAGGATTTGCATTAGTATAGTAGTAGAATTTTACTAAACTTATATAGTATATCTATTACATTTTGAAAAGAACAGGCGTTGTCAACTGTCGCTTGTATTTCTTAAGGATACCTCTATTGAAGATAAGCCCATTGGTTTCTATTAATCATCCACAAGTATACGATTTCATTCGTAACCAGCCGCATACTTGTGTAAACGAATTCTGTCCGTCCACAGGTAAACATTCATCGTTTTGGCTCATCTATACGTGAACGCTAAAACGACTCTACTAAAACTGACGTAATGCATGCGAATATCACCTCGCGACGTCAGCGTTTTCGAACGTATTCTTTTACGCCGTCCACACGACAAGTCGTAAAAGGCGGGCATTTTTAAAAGTATCCACTTTGGAAAACGTTTTCGTGAGGTTTCGTTTTGCGTTTACGTTTGGCCGACGCAAGGGCCATGCGTTTACTAAAGAAAATGTAAACATGAGTACGGGCCCTTAAGGCCGGCCTCCTTGTAGTATCATCAGTACATGCATTTCAGTATATTCGTGATACATGTATGCATCCTTTCGTATTTTTTTGTATTGCGGCATTCTTCATATCTTATCCTTTTTGTATTTTATATTTGTAATATGACAGGGAAAAAACAATTAATGAATGATCGAATTAAGTCTTTTAAATGAATTCACGATATCCGTTTGACACAAGGCATAACCTGGGATAATAATTATCATACTTCTAAGAAAATACGTATAATATGGTTTTTCCTTTATCAACGTAAGCTAGAGAAAAGAACAACGTAAACTTCTAAAATCTATAGTTACCGAGTGGTTGGTTGTTGTGTCTTATTGGTCGATATAAAATGCAAGTAATACCCACTCTAAACGAGGGCAATATACCTTGTGACAAGCTAGTGATGGATAAAAAAAACTTATAGGATATCTTACCAATTGCCCAAATCTGTAGATATTAACGGTAGAATGGCAGTTAACAGCTTTTTTTTACCGTCGCCACAAACTACTGACTAAACTCGCCGTTTGCTGTGATTCAAGCGAGTTACACAGTGCCTTGCTTCTTTGCTTCTTTTATCTACTCGATCGCTATATCGCGCACCTGTTTTGCCAGCTTGTAGTTCGTAAAGTAGATCAAAACAGTCTCCTCTTAGTATGACGTCCTCATCAAAACGAAAATCCCAAGTTAATGACACAGAATATAATCGGTAAATGGCACAAATTGCTAGGACTACTCGTGGATGGCGTTTTAGGGCTCAATATTAATATAAAAACCGGCCACATGTTGTTTGGTGTCTATGAAGACGTGTTTTTGTCATCACATGATGTCAGCTTCAGAATTTGAAGCTAAAAAGCTAAATTAAACAACGCCAACATTCTTTTATTTTCGAATTAATTATATATTTATATTTCGAAATTATCTTTTATCTTGAATATATTTATTTGGGCATCTCTTCGTTATCTTTTATTTCATGTCGATGGTTATCAGGTTGTCATCAAGTAGGCTTCTACTGATGAAGTGAGTGATGCCCATTTTATTGCAACTGTCTACTTGGCGTGAACAAACAATTAGAATGTCATTATATGGAAAAAGACAATTATTTTGAACTGCCTTGAAAGAGAAATTCAATAATTTAGCATCGTATCATCATGATAGAGGAACATTAAAAGGAACATTCGAGTAATTCTTCATTCATTTCATTTAGTCACTCGCGATCACTTACTCATACATATATTTGAATTTTTTCTCTCTTCTTGTCCATTCATCTATCCATCCATTCCATACACCCCTTTCCTTCATTTATTAAATCCATCCATCCATCCTCCATGCACCCATTCCTCCATGCATGCATCCATCCATCCTCCATGCATCCATTCTATTCCATCCGTCCCTCCCTCCCTCCCTCCATGCATCCATTCATCCATTCATCCATTCATCCATTCATCCATTCATCCATTCATCCATCACTCCATCACTCCATCACTCCATCACTCCATCACTCCATCCATCATCCATGCATCCATTCATCCATCACTCCATTCATCATCCATGCATCCATTCTATTCCATCCGTCCCTCCCTCCCTCCATGCATCCATGCATCCATGCATCCATGCATCCATCCATCCATCCATCCCGTTTTTCCATTCATTCCATCAACCAACTCATGCGTCCAACCACTTTTCTTTCACTCTTTCATTCGTTCGTTCATTCACTCATTCATTATCAACTTTCTTTACCCTTTCCCCTCTCCCCATTCTTTGTCCTTTCTGCTCATTGATACACCTATTTCGATAAACGTTGTCGCATGCAGCCGAAAGCAACGAGCGATAAGCGACAAGCAACAAGCCAAAACCACCAGCAAACAATGCCTTACTGAATTAGCTGAAGATTCGGGACAACACTCAAAGAATCGAAAAAATTGCAGCCTACCATTACAAAACGACTAAAATAATATTTAATCGCATGATTTACATGATGTACCTTGCCGTCTTGAGTTGTTGCTTGTAGCTTTCAGCTGCGACAACCTATTATGAAAAAGGTGCATACATCAGCATAAAATGATTTTAGATGAAACAAATATTTCTAAGACTGTTTTTACCGGGGATGGAATTAATGTGTCTGGTGTATTCATATCTTATTATGGCATCAAGTAATAAGACCACTTAACGTCAAGAGAGAATGATAGTTGTCGCCATTAATACAATAGATAAAGGCTACATGCTGGTAAACTACCAGGCTCCAGCGACTAAATCTTTACATCGAATTCCCAGCATCAATACCTACCAACGCTGAGTTAATATCATGTGTTATGGCTTATTTATCGCCACACATTATCCTCTCTTTCTCTCTCTGGGATTCTTAATAAACGTCTCTTGAGTTTAAACAGACTTTTTCATTAACTCGTTCAGCCAACAGCCGTTCATATCTTTTTCATATTGAAGTTAAATTTTGTCTATAAGTCAAGCCTACGAACGGCAATTTTAGAATCTAATCACATATTTACATCTGATATTTTATTTCCCGTGGCTTGTGTCCCCTATATAGCACTGAGCTCATTCAATTAAGATCAACCTGGCCCACCTATTAGCTCAGTTAATCGTTGCTTCAATTCTTCCTGTTTATCAACTTATGAATCGCTTTTACTTGAAGATGGTAGCACTTAATACCTCTTAACATAAAAAACCTGTGGCTAAAGTTCTATAATTTTGTTTGGCGAGGGGAGAAAAACAGGAGAAAAAGAGGGCGAAAGATACGAATAAATCTGCTCTTATACATGCCGGTGCGAGGGCGGGTCCAACAATAATAGAGAAACCCCATGGTGCGCGTTATCCACGCCCAATAATCATATATAAAGAAACATCACGCATGTTATCGATAGCTATCTTTATGAAAAAAATTACTATTTTTATTAGTAGAATTATTTGAATTTTATTATTTAGTATCATTATCCAGGAGCTCCTTGCTTTATTGCAGCACGTTTTATGTAATAACAGTTCCAATAAAACCTACTTCAATGAAACTTAGCTTTTTATAGAATTTATCATTAAGCCTGAAATCTAATATGAATATAAAGGAAGGAAGAGAATAGAAAGGGCAAATAAAGGAAAAACTAAAGGAGGAGGCAGAAAGGAACGAAGGAAAACAAAGTAAAAATAGTAATGATATAGAGTTCTTGAAAACGCATCTAACAAAAGTCTCGAATGGAGCAGACAGAAACTCCTGTAAAACAGGAAAGTCTTGAGTGCAGATTTAAAGGCAGGAACAGAGTCAGAGTACTTTACAGCATCAGGCAGATTATTCCAAAGCACAGGTGCAGCTAGAGCAAAGCTTATGTTACCAAATGTAAAAGTCCTTGATTTTTGAATATGGAGAAGAAATTTGGAAGAAGACCGCAGGGGACGGCCATGCTGGTACTTCTTGAGTAGGTCAGTGAGATAATCAGGAGCGAAGGCACTCGAAGGTCAAAAAGGGGATCGTCTGAGAAAGAGAAAGTCTTATCGTGAAAATAATTCGTTGAGAGACTGAGAGCCAGGAAGGAATAGCCTGTTTAAATGGCGCGTGCTCGAGGCAAATTGCTTCTTTATCAGCTCTCTTCCCCCGCTTATCCTCCCCGCGCGCCATGCAGCTAATCAACCTAGAAATGGATGAATAAAACAAAGAAATATTTTACAAAAGAAGCGAACAAATGATGAATGATGAATAAATGAATGAATGATGAAAAGAAGAGGCAAAAAGGAAACGTGCAAACTCTTAATACTATTAATATCTATTGCAAATAACATGGGGAATAAACACAGCAAACGAACAAACAAACTGAATGAATGAATTAATAAATGAATGAATGGATTTTTCTTCCTTTTTAATTAAACATGAACACTTCTCGTCTGATATTCATAACGTTTTGTCTGATAAGTTTTCTTTGTTTGTTTGTCAAGGTAAGTGTTTCATCGCCGAAAATAATGAATATCATTAATCCAACGAATAAACTACCTAGACAGCATTCTTTTTATTCATATCGTTGCCAGCTTTTATCTTTTATCGTGCTACATCTTCAAAACATAATTTAAGGACTTTTTTGAAGGTCCAAAATCCAAAATGACGATTGTCAAGGATCAATTTTGTTTGGGAATTTTTTCTCAATCAATAAAAACAGCCCGTCATTATTTTAAAAGCGTATCTTAGATAAGAGCGACGCAAAATGATAAAAAGTAGCATGCCAACCTTGTCGTTCTGGGAACAAAGTTACAATGGAATCAGCGAAATAATAACAAGTGAATCGTGAACAAAAATTAGATTAAAGATGATACTAATAAACTAGCATAATATTCAAGGGTTTTTCCAGGAGTATTCAACAACTTTTCTATTTTAAAGTTCACTTAAAAATGGATTTTGAATTCAAGGGCTTTTCAAGGATTTCAACTGAGGAGAAGCGCGAACCCTGTAGAGAACAAATTTTCGTTTTTGGAATACGGAAACGAATCCAGCTTTGTTTGGGTCTCCATTTTCTTGCGTCATTTGTTCTCTACTGCCATGATGGTTTTTCTCACACTTTTCGGCTAACCCAAAATAGACTCATTATATCAGTACATGATATCATCGCTAATCGAAATACTGCAGACGCTACAATCTTTTCTCAGTGAAGAGGGTATCCGGATATCTTTTTGATATCTTAGCAAATAGCAATTACTGAAATGAAAATGAACTGAAAGGCAAATTCAGTGATGTTTGTTTAGTTTTTATGTTGTTCCGCTATGACTCGGAAAATAATGTTTTGGACACTTTTCTCTAACATTTATCAAGTACGAATCATGACTCTAGGCAATCTATACATACAGACTTTCAGGTAAGATATCTAAGACAAACTAGACTCATGCTTTTATCATTTCGTTGGTCATACAATGAGACAAAGCGATCACAGACTTTTCTCGTCTACCTGAGGGTGTGTTTGATATCAATACGTGCCCACGAATATTGACATTAATAGCAATGTATATAGAGCCCAATGGGGCTGAAGATGCCGAGGTCGGTACATCAGAAACTAAGTAATAAACTGAATATGAATGAGATATTCAACACATTTCCTGCATCGAGACAAACAAAACACGACCTACATTTACCTCATATTAGTTTTTGACTTACCAAGTTCTTTTCTTTTTGGTTTTACACGTTGTTTTTTTTAGTGTTTCTTATAATGTGAATTTTGCAATGAAGTTCAGCCGTGCGCCAGACGTCTTTCATAGATCGATGAAGATCGCCCTGTCTGCGGGCGCTGTAAACTATAACGCGCATGCACGAAAAACCCGATTTGATTGGTTGCTTCAAGTCGAGGTCGCTGATCACTGATATACGACTTTGCTTTGACCCAAAAGGCATTTCATTCTGTTTTTCTTTTTTAAATGAGAAGTGAAGAACTTTGGGTTTGAGTCCGCATTTCATCTAGACCGCTGACCCACAATAGGGATCTGGGTATCATGTGCCTTTGCCTTGAATTCAGCTGCACGGACCGAAAGTAAAAAGACGACAAAACAGAAAGCAAGATTAAAGACACTTTGCCTACGGCAAACAACATCAGTATATTTTCCTACAGATGATTCTAGAGCAGTTTCCATAACCTTTAGAGTAAAGTGCTTTACAGATTATTACCGCGTCATTTTCAAGTACTTCTAATTGACTGGCGACGAAGTGCAAAAAAGCCTTGACTAAAAAATCGTTGTTAGACGTGTGGGTGGGTGGGATGACCATGATCACTCATATATTATGTTTTTGACTGAGATGGGCAGGAAATTCTACTAAATACTTAAAGATAGATTTTCTAATAGAACTTGATTTGAAGGTTGGTCTTGTGCCCGCTAGCCCGATTTTCATTACACGCGCGCGATTTCCACACTCATGACACTCGAGATAAATATCTTCTCCACCTGCTGCCCCTTCCTACTCTGCTAAATATCCAAGGACGTGTTTTTGCTGTAACGGAGCTAAAGCGTGGAATATATTCCCCCGATAAATTTTAAAAAGAAAACATCCCTGTTCAAATTTAAGGTCTCAAAATGCATTAGTTTTGTTGTTTGTAACAAGTAGTTGGCAAATACAAGAACAATACTAGTTTTTTTCTTTCCCCAAAACTTCTTAGTTATTTAGCTATACCGGCAGCCCTTCGTTTAAGCCAGTCTTACCTGAACTGGACTGTCTGACTAAAGATCATATGAAATAAAATAAATATACAATAAAGTAAGATTTTGTGGAACTTTGCTGGTAATAAAGCCAATAGTTTACTAAGGGTGGGGAGCGGTTGCCCAGTTCTCCCGAGCCAGGGGCACAGGACAGAGAGAAGCCGAAACAGACGTGGAAAGTGAGGATCGAATCGTGGACCCTCTAGCTTCGAAGGCAGAGCGCACTATACAACTGAGCTACGTCATCTGCTCCTGTTTATTAGCCAATATACTGGGAAGCTAACACGTATTTAATAGGGATATTCTCCAAGACTGTTTGGCGTCGTTTTTGAAGGTCACTGCCTAGCAATAATGAATGATCAAAGGAAAAGAACGCTATGTGGTAAAGCTTGTTCATAGAGTCAACGAAACTTGAACATTGGAAATGAAATTAGAGGAATGAATACTGAAAACAATCTGCCACAATGAACTGTAATAATACGTGATATGCAGATGGAAAGGTCGGCTTCAACACAGAAATTAATATACACTATTTCTATATGAATAAATACATTTTGTAACACTGCAATTAGAATATATTATGGTTAATGAAAGGTTATCCGATATGTCATGTAGTGAGGTTTCCTGGCAATTCAATGATCTGCTTTGAAAATGAAATAATAACGATGATGCTCAAGACGGCATATGTATTTAAGGGATAATATTTCAGCCTTTTCTGCAGACATAGATGTCATATTGAACCGCATAAATTAAAACTTATACAAAAGAGATTGTTAATTGAAATGATGAATTCGTTGAACTTCATTTTCAAATTTCAGTTTTCATTTTTTTCTTTTTCATTTGTTTCTATCTTTTTAAGGAACTACTTGCCTTTAAGATGCTTGAGTTGCTTCGCAGTGTTCCTGATGTCAGTGTAACGCACCGAACAGCGATTCATGGAAAGAACATCAGTGGTATCCAAGCGAGAAATCGTAGATTAAAATTTCATATTGTTTATGTGTGAAAAGTCGCGGTATCTTTACTTCTGGTTTCCAAATAAATTTAATTAGGAATTTTCCATAAATTTGTATTTGTTGTCATTTCAAATGGGTGCTATGAATCCACTTATGTGCAATTAAGTTCCAAGATAAGAAACAAAATACTCGACTGAAAAGATTAGAAGCATCTCGAGTACTAAAGTAAAAAAAATAAAATTGAAAAAAAAAAAAAAAAAATTGAAAATGAAAATGAAAGAAAAAAAAAAAAAGTAATTTCATATAAAACCAACTGCTTGGGCTTGGTCAGTCTTAATTATTTTCAATTTTCACGGCGTTAATTCTTATATATCATACATAAAAACACAGTAGTGTTGGCTCAAAAGATTCGTGTACTTTTAAGAGGCACTAAACGAGCTTTTTAATGCTACTTTACTTGGTTTTGGTGTTAGTTCATCTTTTTGCAAGTGGGATTGATGTTTTAAGTGGTTGAATAAAATTCGAGAAAATGTTTGGGATTTAATAAGTTGAGTAGCACCCATGGGGTTATATCTGATAAGTGTACAGTCTTTATAGCTGGCAAATGATGGATATAAAAGTGTGGTTCTCTTTAAAAGATGTACTAATGGAAGGCGGTTAAGTTTGAAAGCCATACGATAAACGAGCCAAATTAATAATAATGATAATAATAATGATAATAATAAAAAGAATATTAAATAGATAAAGGAAAAGAAAAGAAACTATACCTCGGAAAGAAAGAAATTGAAAAAAATGGGCGTAAGAAAAGAAAAAGAAAAAAGAATGATATCCACGAAAGAAGAAACGGGAAAGAAAAAAAATATGAATGGAATGAATATATGAATAAATGAATGAATGGAAGAAGGAAAGAAGAAATATTGAATTTCCATTACGTTTCCTTGCCCTCAAGCTCTGCGACTAAAAGGTGCCCAAACTGTTCATTATTTTCCAAATATAACATAACAGAAGCATAGCACAGGAAGACAGGATGACCAAGTTTGTTCGACCTGTGTGTTCAAGTTAGTGAGCGGAGATTCTGTTTCAGTGTCTCACGCGAGAATCTTATTTGTTTTATTTACTGGGCCTTAAATCATTGATTCACAAAAACACCCGCGCCAAAACACACTTTAAGGTATCAATTACAATATTACAAAATATTACAATATTTTGCCATTGAAGGAAACATGTTCTGAAAGCTAAATAAATGTAGTTTTCGAATATCTATTCAAAATTATCCATTTTGGACACGAAAAAAGTTATTGGGTTCAAAGTGACATTCTACCGCACTTTATTTGACAACTTCCAGCAGGATCAGAATTTCCACTATGTCGATCAAAATCACATTACCATACTCTGTGTATAATGAGCTTCAAAATAATGTCTCAGATTTTTGATATCTTTTTTAGATCGCGCGCAATGACGCGTATTAAAAATACGGATGTTCCAGTTTTCGATGCTTATTATTGCAAAATAGACAATATATTTTGAACAGAAAATCATTTCGAAAATCTGAGATGCAGTTTTTGAGATTGCGTGGTGATTTATCATAATCCAAAGTTTCAGATCGATCCGACGTAATCCGAGCGAGCTACAACCAGTTTTAAAGAAGCTATTTTTAAAAAGTGAAAAGGGTGAAAAAAGAAAGAAAGAGAGTGAGTGAAAAGTGGAATGTTTCCAGCATTGATATCTTTACATCTCAATACTATACATCAACTATTAATCAATTACCAGTTGTACCATTGATCACTGAATACTAGCTCTACATAATACCATTGATATGGTAATGCTAAATCATATCCTACTCTTATCTGACCTTGTTTTTTATTTGGTACGCCGACGGTTAGCTTGAATGACAGCAGGGACAGTCCTTGACAGTCAAGTACAGATCTGTTGAATAAAGTTTGTGTGGTTTTGTTTTTACAATCGGATATCTTAACGGGGATTAGTATTCGGATGTATATACTTTAAGCGCAGCGCTTCATTTGTATCCGCATACATCATACATTAATTACAATGAGTAGTAGTACAAACATAAATAATATTCTACACCAAATTATAAGAGAGTAACATCTTTTATAATATTGTATATATTGTACTTGCCTGGACTCGGCACGATATTTCGTCCTCAGTTGAATTCTCAGGTTGAAGAGGTTCTTTATTTCATCACTTCACCCTGACTTCATCACTTCTTGGGACACAACCTGTTATATCTGTACTGTCAACATCAGCTGTGTGTACTTAACACATGCAAATGTTTGTTATTTTACAGCCTGGAACCGTAAGCATTAATTAAAGTGAGACTACTTCGCAGGAATCGCTTTCTTTATACCAAATAACAAAGATGCCGTCATTGGTGAATGTTGCTTCTGAAAGACAAATTCGTCCGACTCTTGCGCATTATATGGAGCCTGTGACGTCACTATCGATGGGGAAACTCAGAGGGTGATTGGTTTATTTATCTTTTGTTGGTATTGTTTCTGAGCCGATGTGCAAGTGTTATCTTTAGGCCCTTTTGGCACATTGCTGTGATACTACTACCAAGTGGGAATATGCACCTATTGGTCTCAGATCGACTATTCCAGATCTCCCGTTATCAACGTGAACTATTCAAATAGGTGTATCCTAGAGGCATTCGTGCAATATTGGAAAATCTAAAAAATATTGCAGGCTACGGAAATGTAAAATGAAAATGAAAAAGACCTCCTGAATAGCTTATTTACGGAGTTTTGAAAGTCTTTCCACCCAAACACGCTCAACCTTGGCCGTCAATAAACACGATATTTGTAATACAACACAAGATAAGAGAGTAACAATCTAATCTTCAGGCTCCTCTTGATCTAACGAATGATCCTGCATCTGTGAACTTGTGATGTTCCCAGAATTGATGCTGGTCATTGATAGCGTAGTTGGTTGATATCTTGCGTGATGAAGGAGGATTGACTGGCTGTCCGTAACGATCAAGAATGGCGGGGCGGTTGCAGAATTTTCAATTTTCTCATATTTTGTCAAAAGATACCCTTTAGTAAGCTAAAAATTCGAGCGCGCTTTTATTTTTGCACATTTTACAAAAGTTTGAAAATCGACTTCCGGCCCGATCTGGACAGGTGTGAACAACCCAAAATAAGACCAATATTTAAGGACGCATGGCTCGTTCAAAAATACTCCCATCTATCTGATACTTTTTGAACATTTGAACTAGCTATCAGACTCCAAAACCAATTAAAACTATTTGCTCTGAAAGCTTGTTTATCGTACTTTATACCTTGAAAGTATCAGTCTGGGAACGCAAATACTTCTCGGCAGCTAAACGACTCTTCGATGTAGCATACGCAGGTCTAATTTCGGCTTCAGGACCAAAGCTCCTGCTCTATGATAAATATTCATAAACTTTCTTCAATCACCCAAAA
Organism: Anthopleura sola; assembly: GCA_023349425.1. Taxonomy (NCBI): domain Eukaryota; kingdom Metazoa; phylum Cnidaria; class Anthozoa; order Actiniaria; family Actiniidae; genus Anthopleura; species Anthopleura sola. The sequence continues at coordinate 340,338 of JALHLI010000022.1, forward strand.
TGAGCTATTCAATTATAAACAATATTACTTCGAAGTCTTTCTCTTTCAATCCAAATTCTTTTTACCTCCCCAATGGAACCCCATTTGGTAAACTATCTTTAAAAATAGCATTGAAAAGTCTAACAGCTTTTTATTTTTTTCAAAATCGCAGGAGTTGATTTTCTGCCTATTAGACCCTTGGCCGACTATGTGACGAAGCAAAAAGTCTATAAATATTCATAAGAGTTAAAAAAAGCTAGAATAAAATGAGGAACTACAGACCATGTTGGACTTATGTACTTTTAATGTCTGGGTAAGCAAAGCTGAAATTACAAACCAAAGTTGTATTTTTTCAAGCGTCTACAAAGAAGTCGGTGTGGCCACTTTCATGTGACCGAATCAAGACTTCACCTGTAACACTCATAATTGCAAAGAAAACTTACTGAAAGTAATCATCAGTGTTTCAGCTTCTCTAGCAATAGGGTTTTATGGGTCATCAATGATATTTATACACAATCATTATGAATCTTAATGCTTTCATAAAAATATAATCATTTAAAACATCATGCCTCGGGCTGTTAAAAAACTTTTAAAAAGCCATGATTTCGAAATAAAATTTAGTAAAATACCGTCCACATTTTCGCTTCACCTCCAAAACATTTTTTTGGGTGCTAAGAAAAAGGATTTTTACACAGTATCTATGGAACATTAGACTTAGAAAAATTATTTTCGGGCTCAAATAACATATCGCCCAGGAGTTTTCTGCTTTTGAAAACCGAGTATATTTTGCCGTTCTCTCAGCCGCCTCGAGTACAGTAACTCTCATTTGATGCTCATTATAAAATTTCAAAATTTGATCTTTCAAAAGATTTTTATTGTTTTGAGATGAAGAAATAATGGTTTAACAGTAAATACGAATTTCATGCAATACTTTGTCGTTTAATGCGAGGCCTTCAAAAATGGCGAATTTTTGCTTCGTCACATAGTCGGCCAAGGGTCTAATAGGCAGAAAATCAACTCCTGCGATTTTGAAAAAAATAAAAAGCTGTTAGACTTTTCAATGCTATTTTTAAAGATAGTTTACCAAATGGGGTTCCACTGGGGAGGTAAAAAGAATTTCGATTGTTTGCAACTGTCCCACGATTCTCGATTTTTATACGCATTCTAGCTCTCTTACTCTCTCGAAAGAGTAAGACTTCGAAGTAATATTGTTTATAATTAAATAGCTCATTTTGGGTGATTGAAGAAAGTTTATGAATATTTATCACAGAGCGGGCGCTTTGGTCCTGAAGCCGAAATTAGACCTGCGTATGCTACATTGAAGAGTCGTTTAGCTGTCGAGAAGTATTTGGTTGATATCTTGCGCGATGAAGGAAGATTGACATCATTAGCCTATTACTTGCTGTTTCATAAAAAGTACATATTTATTTACATAATTTTGACAGCATCTTTGACAGCATCAACCTTGGCCGTCAAAAAACACGACATTTGTAATCCAACACAAGATAAGAGAGTAACAATCTAATCTTCAGGCTCCTCTTGATCTAACGAATGATCCTGGATCTGTGAACTTGTGATGTTCCCAGAATTGATGTAGTCTGGATGTGACTGTAATGATGAAAACAACTGTAGGTTAAATGACGGAGATTGACAGAAGATTATGCTGGCGATGATAATGCTGATGATAACAACCAGGATGTGGCTGTGGTGATAATGATGATCACGAAGATAATGATGCTAAAAATGATGGTGACAATGATGATGATGGCAACGATGATGGTGATGATGATGGTGTGGTGGTGATGATGATGGTTGTGACGATGATGATGATAATGGTGATTATAATATTGATGGTTGTAGTGGTGGTAGTTGCCATGATGGTGATGATGATGATGCGGCTAAGGATGATGCCGATGATGATGATGATGATGATGATGACGATGACGTTAAACTTATTGTCAATGATAACGAGGATGATGATGATGATGATAGTGTGGTTATGAAGATGAGTATGGATGTTGATGTTGGTCAGTATAAGTGACAATAGTGATGATGATGCTAAGCCGGGGGAGGGGAGGGGAGGGGATAATTGAAAATGATGCTCATAAATGAAGGGACTGATTATAAAAGTCACAAGTTATTTTCTTAAAGTCATGACGGTATTGTATGAATTATATTCTTTTATTAGGATGGCTCACCATTAGTTCCATGAGCCTATCACTGATGACCTTGAAATCTTGGTTCTTTAGCACCAAGTCTGTTTTTAACCTATGAATCAAAACCACGATACGAACAGCATTTAGGAGCACAAGTGAAAAAGAAAGCATGAAAATTCAAGAAAATGTTTTTGGGTGGTCTGCTTGCGTGATCTTTTTATAGAATTTATAAGCAGTTATTGTCATCATGTTAAATAGTTACAATATGACAAGAGAAACTAGAAATGTTCTGTATCTATTTTACTACTAATTACAAATCCAGCAAAAACTTAAGTAGGTATAATGTTTAGTTCACCCATCCACGTACTACAGCCCTCCACAGAAGAGGCATGACACAGTATCTTGGGCCACGATTTCCAAGAAATTAGCACATCAATAGCCGTGGAAACAATGCACAATATAGACTAAACTTTTCAACATCAAAATTTCTATCGATTTCGTGCGTGGCAGGTGGTGTAAGGGATTAGCTGTAGATATGGTCTGGGGGCCGGCTTGTCTCTCCCCTGACACTTCCGGGCTAGAACATTATCCTGCGTAATCCGTACAAACAAGGGCAGAAGGACTTTTAAAATTTCCGTCAGATCTGAAGACCATACGACGCCTCAGCTCTGCAGATGTCTCGGGGGTATGGCGCGGTGGGGAAGTTTTTTCGTTTTTATTTTATTTTTTCCTTTTCACATTTTGTACATTTTTAAGATTCCTGATTTCAAAAAGAAAAAGGTTTTTGAATTTTTTTTGCTTGCAGCACAGCAAGCCCGAAATGCACTATGGGCGATTGGAACACAATCAACGAAGGTAGCAACAATGCTTTTCCGGCATATATTCTTGTGCTGACTTTACTTACAGTACAGAGGGAAATGGTGTGCAAAATCAACGAAAACGTTCAACCTTTTTTTAACTAGTTGTATTAAAATGTGTTACTGCTTACTTACTTGTCGAGTTTCTGAATGGCTTTTTGCTTCTGTCGTTGAATCTTGATGCTTTCTTGTGTAGATAAATCAAGGACTCTGAGGGATGCGAGACAAGTGAAAAGTCAAACAGCTGTAGAATGAAAATCTAACATAATGATATAATATTACTGCTCACTTTTGATAGTTGACATTGCGTGTCTTGACGGCTTTTTTCGTTTCGTCCATGACTTGTTTATAAGTTGGAGCAGGAGTTCTGTGGTAATGTTAAGGTTCGTTCGCTTTGCAAAGTCGATCATGATATTATATTGTGTATGATATTATAGTGGTGATGATGAAGAGAGTATGTTATCAGTTGCAACAAGAAAGACAGTAAAACATATGCCATGGCGTTTATGATATTATAGTGATGATGATGAACGATTCAAGAAGAGGAAAATGACATGTGATACAAGTGTAAGAAGATGATAATGGTGATGTTGACGACGATGATGAATGTGAAGACGAAGGTGGTAAATATGATGATGGAAGATGATGATGCCACTTTAATGATGAGGTTGCTGATGATGATGTTAGTGAAGAAGTTGATGATGGCGACCTTGATGATGATGATGGCGATGATAATGATGATGGTGATAGTAATGATGAATGATGATGACGATGATGATGGTGGTGGTGGTGATGATGATGATGATGGTGGTGGTGGTGGTGGTGGTGATGATGATGATGATGGCGACCTTGATGATGATGACGATGGTGATGATGGACAAAGATTAAGCCACTGGTGATAATGATGTTGATGGACGATGATTGTGATGATTTACAGTAAAATTTATGATGAAATTGACAATGCATGGCGATTATAATAATGTCGATGAAGATAACGATGTAGATGACACTGTTGAACCCCGGACATTCCTGCGGGAGGTCGTGGTTCGAGGTCCGGCCGGACCAACACTCAGGGTCTTAAAATAACCTTTGTAATTACATCTACAAATGGTTAGACCATCACGTGGCTCGAATGACCACTGACGACAATGAAAAAGTGACATAACTAACAAAGGATACTGTTGTTTAGAGATCTCTGTTCTGCTAATGCCTATCACTGGCCCCTCACCACTAGTGAGCTCCTTCATCTTGAGATAGTGAGACACCAGTGGACTTTGACCAAATATGTTGAAATTGACCCTCTCGAATTCAGGACCTGGTCCAATTTCATGAGACTGAAAAGGTATTTTGTGGAATAAGTGAATCAATGCAGCATATGACAGCGCTGGTACATATGTCAGTTTTGTTTATCAGTTAAGACGAGGAAATCAATAGGGGAAATAGCAAACGAAAAATCCCATGTTACTTTCCTTCTACACAAGAATTGTTTGTTGTGCCTGTTCCTTTAATTTGACATGACGACAATGTACAACTTTATGTCAAATTTTTACAACATTTCCAACCCTGCCATTGCACAAAAGAACTTTAGATTGTGCTGCAATCCCGTAAGCACAAAACACAAACAAATATAGGCTTTAGAATTATAAGCATTCAGAAGTTCTACCTCCATTTCTGTAGGGGCAGCAGGTTTTGTGGTCGACAAAGGCCTTGTTACTGTCCCTCTTCGTTTAACATTTCTGTCATCAGTTGACAGTACTTCCTCTAGAGCTGTGTCTACATCGAATGTCATGTTAGCTGTGAAGAGAATGCAATACGAGAATGCAACTTCATAAGGTAAGATCTGACAGTAATGGTGATAAAGATAATGAAAAAAAAGATGGCGATGATAATCGTGATGATGATGACAGATGGATGATGGGTATGAGAAAGATCAGTGGTAAATGAAGATGTTGAAGATGATGAGAGGACATGATAGTAAGATGTCAAGGACGATGATGATGATGATGATGGTGGTGATGATGATGATGATGATGGTGATGATGATGGTGATGGTGATGGTGGTGGTGGTGATGATGATGGTGATGATGATGGTGATGGTGATGGTGGTGGTGGTGATGATGATGGTGATGATGATGGTGGTGGTGGTGATGATGATGATGATGATGATGATGGTGGTGATGATGATGGTGGTGATGATGATGGTGGTGATGATGATGGTGGTGATGATGATGGTGGTGATGATGATGGTGGTGATGATGATGGTGGTGATGATGATGGTGGTGATGATGATGATGGTGGTGGTGGTGGTGATGATGGTGATGATGATGATGATGATGGTGATGATGGTGATGATGATGGTGATGATGATGGTGGTGGTGGTGGTGATGATGGTGATGATGATGATGATGATGATGGTGATGATGATGGTGATGATGATGGTGATGATGATGGTGGTGGTGGTGGTGATGATGGTGATGATGATGGTGATGATGATGATGGTGGTGGTGGTGGTGATGATGATGATAGTGATGATCATAATGCTAATGCAATGAAATTTGCAATATAGAATATCAACAAAGAACACAAGAGTGCAGTAGTTAAACACCACATGTACCTTTAAGTGACTTTGTCCTGTCATCCTGCAGTTCACGAATATTTGCTGGTTCAAGTATTTTGAAGTTCCATTTCTTCCAAGAATGAGGTGGTGGCTTTGTACCTGACAGGACAAAGTAATAATGAATACTCTTAAATTCCACTCATACAAGAACCATTTTGTCCAGTCAAGTAATTCTTCAGTTTTATAATGTTATAATAATAGACCACTTTCGCATGATGTCAGAACGGCCATATTGGTGTACAGTAAACAATACGTTTTCTATCCTCCGGGAATTGAACTCTGTTTTTATGCAAAAAACTGTTGTTTGGTAAACCATTATGACCACCTTGTCACGTGACAACCCTCTCAACCATATCCTCAAGCATTAACCAACCACCTACCAACCACAACATCCACACCCTACTGAATACTCCTGACCATGTTGTTTAACCGTACCTGTTATCCATTCACTGATGACATTAAGGAGATAGTTTTTAAAGCTCTCATCAAACAGGCTGTATGATCGTGGAAAGGCCTCACAGAATGCACCATATACAGCTTGCGCCAAACAGTCTGGATAACACTGAAGAAAGCACACCAACCAAATTAGACTCAGTCTCTACAATAATGCGCTAATCATGAGCAGCCTCTCAACAATCTGACCTGGCCCAGGTTGAATTTCCAGGTTTGGTGTCATATGTGAGTTGATTTGCTTTTTTGTTCTCTCCTGTGTTTTGTGGGTTTTTCTCTGGGTTCTCCAGTTTTCCTCCCTCCGTAAGAATCCCCCGAAGCACAGGAGAGAACCAACAAGCAACTCTACTTGTATACATCACCAAGCATGGTTTGGATTGAACCTGGGTCGCATTGGTGAGAAGCAAGTGCTCTTACCTCACCCATGCTTTTTGAGGGAAGGAAGGAAGGAAAGGAGGAAGGGAGGAAGGGAGGAAGGGAGGAAGGGAGGAAGGGAGGAAGGGAGGGAGGAAGGGAGGAAGGGAGGAAGGGAGGAAGGGAGGAAGGGAGGAAGGGAGGAAGGGAGGAAGGGAGGGAGGGAGGGATAGTGGGGAGTGATTACCCTAATGCAGAATCATAGATGAACATCACAATGCAGCAAATTACCATGAAGAAGCGGTCTTTATATTGAGGAGGGACACCAAAGAATAGAGAGACAAAGCTGTCAGCAATCCTGTTAAACAAGCCATCCTGTGCAGACCTTTTGTCAGACTAACAACCAACAAAAAAACAGTAATATCAGTTTTGCCTTGTAATATAGTTAGATGTATGATCACTTAATTTGTTTTAGTTGATTATCAAACAAATTTCCAGCCAGAAATCTATTGGACAATCCAATAAAGCAAAGTGACAAAACTTGGTTGGCACATTAAGATCATAATGAGAATGTCTATAAACATTGTGTTCATCTATATAACATAGCAGTACTTCTCCTGTAAGGATAAAAAAACAAGCTCACCTGAAAACAGTTTAAGAAGAACCACCAAAATGTGTCCTACCAAAAAAATAGATTTGGGAATATTACCCTTTAATGCAGTGAAAGTGTTATATTCACCTCAACAAACAGTAGTTATGTTGCTGATTTATCTCTATTTTTACTAAAATTGTCATTTCAAGTAATTTCTATTTTGGAAAATCCAGAATCGCGTCCTGGAATGGTCCTTGGACTGGACTTTGATAAAGTGGAACTTGGATCGAGAATCTTAAAAAAACTATTTAATCAAATTAATTCCTTTGTTAATTAAGGAATAAAAAACAGTTTTCCGTGTATTATACTCTGATAAAGACACGCGGGATGTGGAGGGAACACGAGAGAAGCATAGGAAACCATGACGCGTAGCGGAGTGGTTTCCAGCTTCTCAAGCTTCTCAAGCTTCTCAAAATGTTCCAATAAAAAGCTTTTTTAGCACATATTTGACATACCTGTAGTATAGCAACTGACGCCTCTGAAAGGAACAGCTTCTTCAGTACCTTACGAAATGCTGACTAAAATATAATGAAACAGCATAACCATTTATCCCAGAGGCTGTTACCTTATTACATGAAATTTTTGCCACACTTAATTTTGCGATTTTTGAGATTTCAAAAAATCGTGAAATTAAAGCACGTTGCAAATAATAAGTGTTTTGAAAAAATTAAAGACACAAAAATTAAGTGACCCTCCATTTTGAGAAAGTAAAGAATTTAATGACCATTCTTCAAAAGCAGGGATAAAGACATTGTTAGTGAGAACCAAGTACTAGTGCCTATTGATCTTAAACAACAATAAAAATATTTAATGATAGTGGTAATACAAACAAGTTGCACCATTTTGCTGCTGGGAGCTCGAGAGAAAAAACTAGAATCAAGGAAGATACCCAACAAACTCTACTCCTGTGGTGCTGCAGCTATACAGTAACTATTTATTAGCCTTATCATTACATGTATGTACTTACTGGAACATTTTGTGCTTTTATAACTTTGTTCAGCAATTGTGGTGCTTCCAGCTGACCTGGAAGTGTTGTCATCTCATTAGGAAAGAACCCTGGGTAGTTTGTGTACTGAAAAAAAAACACATCAGTAACTTGAGAAGTTAGAAACCTTGGAACGTTTTTGTTGAATGAATTTGAATAGAAATGTGTAAAGCAAAATCTGTATACTCATGGTATAGCAGTGTGACACATGTGTTGGGCAGGTCAGCCTCAAGTTTCAATATTTCTAAAAGTACAACTCACAGGCAGGAATGTTAACATACAGTATCACTGCAGTGATTACACTGATTAAGTGCATGGAGTTGCATAAGAGTGTTTTATTATAATTGTGTGTGCTGTGCAGTGATTGTTATTAATGGTACCATGTCTGCATGAGCATTGACCTTCCACAATGTCATGATAATGGTTGAATTCCATATCTTGATGGCATTGTGAGATGTGACAGTGCTGTCTTGCAGTCATGGTAAAGTATGCTCTGGTGAAATGCGAAGGGAAAACTGTACTATTATTATTCCATTCTTTTTAATAGCTCACCTGAATACTCTTTACAATACTTGATTGTTCTTCTGAAAACCCAAACTAAAAAAATTCAAAAATTAATACTTGCTTCAGGGGCAGTAAGGGGAGGGTTGTCGGCACAGTTCATGAAAATTAAAAAGGGATGATTACAGCTCACAGAAAATAGGAAACATTGAAATTCAAGAAAATTCACGATTCACGACAGATACAAGCTCATCACACATTTCCAAGAGAGAGGGAGGGCACTCATAACTAGCAATCACCCCTCCCTCCCCTCCTCTAAAACAGTCCTGCACATGTCAGTGGGAAAGGGGGGGGGTCTACTCTAAAACAGTCCTGCACATGTTAGTGGGAAGTATGGGTCTACACTGGCACCCTAGAACCCCTCTGAAGTAAGGTCCACCCTGGGGTACTAGTGTTAACCTACCCGATGAGTGACTTTTTCTTTCTTGTTGATGACTTCATCTGGGTGTCCAGCACTTATGGCTATCACAAAAAAAGCGCAGGAAATTTTGATTTACAGTAACCTCATATTACTATGATAATTAGGAGGAAATAAAAAGATGTGATTGGTGATGATGATGATGGCCATGATGATGGATGATAATGGTGTTCATTATATTGATGATAATGATGATCGACCAATCAGTGTGTGGATATTGCATGGTGCATGATATTTTTCTTTACCTCTTGCACTAGTAGGGCTTAATACATGTTTTTTTGAAGCACTTGCAGTGGTTTGTTGACTGCTTGGCCGTGTTTCTGGATGCATTATGCCACAGCTGTTAATTCTATTCTCCAACTCCTGCATCTGTCGCTGTACATCATCCAGCAAACTTACATCAAAAGCTGTCATCGATGAAGGAACAAATAAATACTTACATATTCCAAGCCAAACACAAACATTTTCTAATAAATATCTCGAGGTTAGGTTAAGTTTCAAAGGATACGAGCAAAGCTACATAAGTCGTCTTTTATTTCTTCCAAAGTTCCCAGTCCAATAGTATCTACAGAGAGAGCAAGGTCGTCTTCATCGTCTAAAGTGCTTGGCCAGTTACGGTTTGAACTGGCAAGAAAGTCTTCAAGACTTCTTGGTGGAGAGTTTTCTCTTAGCCTTCTCTGACCTTCATCTTCGCTCTCCTGTTGCTCAATACTTGCAAGAATAGCTTGCATTCTTGAATCCACGTCAAAACTTCCTTCCATTGCTGTTTTCTTACTATTTAAACCAATGTTTTTGTACTGTTTCCCGTAGATTCAAACTTGTCCGCCATCTTTTATTTAATAAGACAAAAACAAACTCATATAGGGGAGGGGTAATTTCTACAAATAAAAATATATTTATTAAAATCCTTTATATAGAAAAAAGCCACACAAAAAAGAGATAAGAAAATATGTTTTCAAGCCAAGGTTATTGAAATAGCAAAATTATCATTTATGATCACTTTTAACATATCTTTTAACAAGTTAAAAGGTACATTATCCCCCTCCCCCTTAGATATATTTTTGTACTGTCTAACGTGATGTTTTGGCAATAAGTGGTTACCATGACGACATACCACGTGTTTTCCTCGGTTCAAGAGACTGGGATTCAGTATTGAGCGAGTAACGCCTTTCGTTTTTTGCCTTTGCCATTAGAGTTCATGTTCTTTGAATCAATACACAATTTCTAGGAAACTTGGGAATAAATATGTAACGCACTATTTTAAGCTTTCTTTTGGATCGAGATGAAGAATTTCATGAAATAAGGTGAGATGTCTAAGTATATCATGCTCTGATCGATTTATTGTATGGTTTATAATGAAAACATATTACTAGGTGTTCCCAAGGGCTTTCACATTCCATGTAATCTACACGCGATTTATATTTAATTTTGGGATGGTAGTTTTATGAACTTGGTATGCGAGTGTCGTTTTTCGTCGCCTGAGGATTGAATCTTAAGTTTCTTACAGCTTCCTAACCAACTTCTTCCCCATTTTTCTAAGGATTTTCAAGGAAATCGCCATTACGAAAGTCTTCGCTATACCAAGATTACATAAACACAATTATGATCTTAATACATACTATCTTTATCGTCGCCTTGCAACCAGACGTCTATTATGTGCAAGAAAGCTTGAAAGCTTTCTTTAAAACTCTACACTTCCTCTAAATTACTGCACTACAAATGAATTCATAAATGATGAAATTAATTTTTAGCATTGCTCTTAGAATGTGTTGGTAAAAATAATCACCATCCTTGGTGGTGGAGTTTGAACCCACGCTGGACTCTCAGATTATTGCTTCCAATGCTCTATCAGCTGATCTTCAAGGTCAGGAGTGGGCGCAGGCCGTGGTTATATTAGAATAGTACACGTAGATCCCAACCACTGTATATATTCCTATATTTAGTGCTACAGTCCACTTCATGATAACTCAGTTATTCAAATTAATTTTTATTCTTACTTACTTAGTTATTACCCATTATTCCTAGCTGGCATGTAGGGCAGCAGTGGCGGATCTAGGGGTAGTGGGCCGGGGTGCGCTGCACCCATTTTTTTTTTCAACGCCATTTTTTTTATTTTTTACTTTGACATCATATGACGTCAATATGACGTCATAGCAATCTATTCCCCGATCTGGACCCCGTTTTGAAAAACCCTGGATCCGCCACTGGGCAGCAACAAAGAATGAACATTTTATACTACATTTTATATAATAATCAATGATTAATTGATAATTATCTTTTAATTGGTTGTTTCAGATACTTAACAAGTTTGTATATGATACTGAATATATGATGGACAGTCCTCCTACTCATCCTACAAAGCTGTATAACAGCTTAATAGAAATGTGTGTTGTCGTCGGCATGGATCACAACACTGGTCTCTCCCCTTCCTCTTCTATGAAGGTACAAAAAACACTGCATGGATTTTGAGTTGGAGATTCACCCAGAAACAACCATCCCCATCCCTGACACAGGGAACCCACAGGGAAAGCCTGGCTACTCAGACTTAGCATATCATTAAAGATAATTATTGATGTTTATTATTATTATTTTTATTTTTAAGAGGCCAAAAGGCAAGGTGAACTCCAGTGCTACTTCATCACTTTACACCACCAATTTTAAGGCCTTTGTTTTAGGTGCCTTGTCTGGTCAGACGGCAATGTTCCCTAATACAGAAAGTAACATAGATGGTATGTTTTAAGATATATCACATCTGTGGTAATTGGACCTCCCTACCTTGGATGTATCGTTTTCCCATTTCAGACCATGTTTCATTCTCTTGAGAATAAGATTCTTTGTTTGAGTTGTTTCATATTCATGTGTCTTCTCCTGAGCAACCGTTAAACAAAGGAATGATATCCAAAGGAATGACACATCATATGAAATGGATAAACATTGCACCAAGACGAATTAGGTCTATTGGATTGGTGGATCCAGGGAGAGGGTGGAGAGGTTCATGCCTGCCCTTGGGCAGGTCTAGGATTTTGAATAGGGGGTCACAAAATCAAAAAGATGCACCTTTTTGCATACCAAACAACTAAGTCCAAGCTGGAAAGGGGGGTCATGGGTAACCTGTGACCACACCCTACATGTTCTCTATTCTTGCACTAACACACCTATTAATGTTAAACTAATGCACATGCAATGTACTACACTTATTAACTATTTAAGGGACTTTAAATTATCATCAGGTGGTCCATTCTACCAGGTTGGAGCAGTTGTAGCTACCCCTCCTGTAAAAAAGAAGAAGATCAAAAGACGTTCAATGTCAGTTTTACCTGGAGGTGGAGTTATGTTTCCAGTTTCTTCAGAGGTTTTCAATAGTTTGCCACCTCTTTGCTTCCCAGGTTTGTGAACATTTGCATTGTGATGTAGCCAGGGAATGTTTCAAGGGGTTTTTGAACCCTCCTTTGATATCAATACTATCTTCATTTTCATCTTCATTCATCACCATCATACATCATCATCATCATTGTACATCATCATTAATCATCATCATCATCATTAATCATCATCATCATTCATCATCATCATCATCATTCATCATCGCCATTCATTGTCATCATCAGTCTTCATCATCATCATCACCATCATACATCATTCATCGTCATCATCATTCATCATCATCATTCATCATCATCATTCATCATCATCGTACATCATCATTCATCATCATCATTCATCATCATCATTCATCATCATCGTACATCATCATTCATCATCATAATTCATTGTCATCATAAATCATCATCATTCATCCTCATTATCAGCAGCTAGCAGCAAAAGAATGTTGCTTTTTTGATAGAAATATAATTGATGGTTTCAATTGATACTAAATAGATATAAATATATTTTATGTTAATTCAATTTCTGTCTGATTCATATTCTAGATGGTGGATTTGTCTATGAGCAGCCTAAAGAAGAAACAGTTCATTATTTGGTTCTGACAGATATTGAAGGTACAGTACATATTTTACTATTGTGTGTTGCATGCTTCCAATGATGATAATATATACAGATTTGGAGGACAAAACATGTGCAGTAGGTTCCGATTCTCAGGCGATTGAAATTTTTTTGCTTTGTCCTCCAAATTGAGCTGATATTAAATGTCATGTGAATGGGGCCTATAGAGGACTGATAGATTGATGATAGATTGAGGATATTAATGAATAATTATGTACTTTCAGGAAACAGAACATATTCATGTTGTTTGAACATATATAAACCATATATGGCAAAAGAGGTATAGGTTTCTCTCTTTCATTTTCTTATTAAATAATTTTATTGATATAATTAACAATGCCATACTGTCATTTGTGTAAAGCTATTTCAAAAAAAGGTTGAAGGAGTTTATAGCAATTGGCAATTGGTGAGGTAAAATAACTAAGTAATTATAAAATGAGACCAGCTTTTCAATTGAAAATGAACAAAATGAATGAGCCATACTACTTGCCATATAATTATATGGACTTCACTGAATGGTGCAGGCATTGTTTAAGTATGAATTTAAAAAAAAAATGTTTATTGTTCCACAGTTCCTTTTGGTCATGCCAATTACTGTATCTTCAGTGATTTTTTCTTTGTCATTTTAGAATGAAAATGTCCCTGGTACTTATGATCTTGTGTACATGGATCCAAGCTGTGACCAGAAAGGTAGGTGTGGGATACCTGTGGTGGTAACTTCGACCTGAATCCTTATTGCTCACTTTATAAAGATATTTTCAGATGAAGAGATAACTTGTAAATTTAGACACATTTTAAGCATCAGGTTTTTTCTTCCTGCAAACGGCAGATGTGAACATGTTTTTATCAAGTTTTCAAAGAAATGTGAATCTGACAAGGAACTTTGAATCTGACAAAGAATATGTATTTATTGACTGAGTGGGAGGGCAGAACAGGAAAATATTTGGCCCTTGTTCATTTGTGCAGCCATCATATTTCACTGCTACATGTAATAGCAAGTGTTGCTGTCACATTGTGAGTGCAATATAGTTTATCATGTTTTGTGGTGGGAAGATTTGTTATAATGACTGAAACCATTAACAAATGTTTCTCAATCATTGTTGTTAAGATATTTATGAATTTTCCATATCTTATGTGAAGCATGCTATGCGAATTTGCTTACAATGTTGATAAGTTCTGAGGTAATTCTGTATTTTTGTTCAGCAATGAAAGATTCAGAATATGTCAAATGTTATGTTCCAATGTGCTGTTGCTTGATATCCAAGTATCCATACTTTAACCTTTTTAAAGACTGTTTGTCAAGGTAAGCCAAGCTATTGTAGAAAATGTTTGATAGTACAATCATTAAGATGTTAAACATATTATAAAGTACTAGGGTATGGTATGGTATGGTATGGTATAGTATGTAAGGGTGGGTATGGTTGGGTAGGTATGGTATCTACATGGGGACCTACTCTAATGATTTATTTGATTGACAGGTAATCTATTGCCCAATTTCCCTGTCATGACTGCTGTCTAGATTATTGCATAGAAATGAAGATAGTGGTTAATCTAAAAATTTACTGTTTTATATTCCTCGGTTAGCATGAGATTATTAGCCATTCCAAGGTCTAGGGCTGGAACAAAACTGGGTCAAGTTGGCATTGCAGTGCATTGTGGGACATATTTCCAAGATGGCATCTATTTCATCCGCTAAACAATCCCACAATACGCTGCAGTGGCAACTCGACCCAGTTTTTTGCTCAACCTTGTAATGGCCACAAGGAAGGTTGGCGCAGGGAGGGTATACCGTGGCAGAATAGGTTAATATAGTGTTGAAATATGGTACCTGTTACTCTGCAGTGTGGTCAAGGATCTCAAGAGGGATTCTCTTGCATGCAGGACATCCCTCATGCAGTTCATCTCTCAGCTAGCGATGGTACCCATTCCTCCACCAGGATCTCTGGGAATCGTAAGTGATTTAGCTGCAAATATTCCACCAATACAACTGTCCCGAATCACGAAAAAGTGGTTTGAAGTCGAGGTTGGCCTTGATAAATAAAAGAATCAAGTTGAATCGAATTCAGGAAAGGTTTATTGACTGCAGATTCGCTCTCTCATAGCCATATAAATGAGGTGAAGTTTATAACAAAGAGTATTCTTTTCCTTTTCTATTGCCTCAGGAATTCAATTTAAATGGTGTTTCTAACTTGGTAAAGCCGGCTTTTGAACCAGGTAAGTCTCGGATTAGAATTGCAAGTCTTCACACGTGGTACAGTGTGTGCCATTTTTGATATTCTCGAACGTGGTTACTTTTCATTTATTGTATATCATGCGCTAAAGGGAAACAGTACCGACTTACATTCACCTACACGGTACTACGATATGCCGTAACATTGAAATGGCTTCACATAAGAATGGTTATTGTATGAGTGGGGAAAAATGGTACTGAGTGACTCATGCAGGTACACAGCATAAAATGCCCTACGTAACGTCGAAATGGCTTCCAGTAATTCATCCAATCACAACGCGAAGTCACGGCTTCAGTAAGAAACGGTATGGCTACAGGAGGACTGCGAATTTGCTGTATTTTTTACACTCATACGAAAACCGGAAATGGAATGTTTTCTTGATTGTATAATGATGATTGTCTCCGATTCTTGCTTCAGAAATGAGGATTGTAGACCTCGATCTTCGCTATCCATTTCTTAGTTTTTCTGTGGATGACATCTTGCTTCTCATCAGTTGCGTCTTGACCCAGAAAAGACTCGTGTTTGTGTCGTCCAAATATTCCTTACTGACACTGACAATAGAGGTATGTCATTTCAGCCATTGGTTAGTGTTAAACATGAAGGTTTTAGCGGTTGATAAAGCAGGCAGTGATCGCTCAGTCTTCCGAGCCAAAAGCTCATGTCTGAAATGCTTAATTTTTGCGAAGGGAGGAAAACCGGAGAACCCGGAGAAAAACCCTCAAAGCACAGAGTACCAACAAGTAACTCTACCTACATATGATGATGACCGCATGGGTGAGATATGGTGAACAAGCAGCGCACGCCACTCGTATTTCATTACCTCTCTCAGAACAGATGTTCCTTGTTGCAAAGATTACACAGAGCTCTTCTTCATGCAACAAAGAAATTGTGTTGTGACACGAACATTTGCTGAGAAAATTAACCGTAAAGGCGCAGACACGTGGTGCAACATTGCTTGCAATATATCGCTTCCTATATCAGTAATATAGTGTGCAACAAAGTGCATCGTGTGACATGGCTGACAACATCCATAGCCTGTTTGTCCTCAGCTTAATATTGTTTAAAGTTGCACAACAAGTTTTTTTATCTAAAAAATATTATTTGAAATTTGCTTTGCCAATGTATTGTTTACGATCGTTTGTCTGGTTTATAACATTGTAGTTTTATTGGGTTGATTTTCCCCTCCGGGTGTTCCTCCATTTGATTGCTCGTTCATTCTTTCAGTATTGGTCTTCAGTCGTTCTTCAACGAGTGTTCCATCTAACGTTTTGTTTATTTCTAGAGTATCTTCACATTCATCCAGCCATTTTCCTGGAGTTGGACCTACGTGCCGGTCCTACCAAAGTATGTATCAATAGATGTTCTCCAACTTTATATGCAACATTATATTTGCTAATTTATCTTCAACGTTTATTTAGTAATCTCATCGATTTGGTCGAAGCACCTGGTGTCTACATATTGGGATGTCATATCTGCCTGAAGAACCAGATCGAGAGAGTAATGGCAACACAAGAGGTAATCATTATTTAAATCTGAATGATGAGGCAGGCGTAGCTCAGTTGGTTAGTGTGCGGCCTTCGGAGCTAAAGGTCCACGGTTCGATCCTCAGGATCTCCACGTCTGTTTCGACTTCATTCTGTTCTGCGTAGTCTTAGCTTTCAATACCCGTAATAAGGAGCACTGGCACCTGCGAACCCTTTATACTTGAGCGCCAGCCTCGGGAGAATTGGGCAGCCACTCCCTGCATTTTGAAGTAAAATATTGGCTTTTTTTTGCAAGCATAAATGTATCCAAGTCAAATATATAACTGTATTAAGATGATTGATAATGGTGGATGATTCCTGAACTGTGATAGAACACTGCGCCGGGTTCTAACCTTAGGATCTGCATTCGGTATAAGCGCATAAAGCAGGTACGCCCGAAAACATGTCGTTGTAGGTTGAAATACCACCGTAATATTCAATCTGCGTGTGATTTGGATGTTACAAACGCAAGGCACGAAGTTCTATTAATGTTCTAATGGAATATTTTTCTTCTTCTTAAGATGGCAGATATAATTATTGTGAATATAGACGAAGGAACCATCCAACAGGGAGAGAATGTGACTATACACAACATACCAACTGACATTGCTGCCCATTTCAAGGACAGGTAAGGGCGCAATGCATCATGGGACTTGTAGTCCTTAGGGTTTTTTTTTCATGATAGAATGATGCTTTATTTTTGTTGTTTACGTTAGTATGAAAAAGGCTACACTACACTTCGATCTGATGACAGCAAACAGGTATGGTCTTGTAGCTAGCTTCCTCGTCCTCGTCCTCGTCCTCGTCCTCGTCCTCGTCCTCGTCCTCGTCCTCGTCCTCGTCCTCGTCCTTGTTATCACCATTATTATTCATTAATATAAACCAAACCAAGTTGTGATTTTTCGTCTTGTCTCCATCAGGCCATCTATCTCCAACATGTCCGATTATAAAGCGGCACGTAACGCTTTTGAGCAGGAATTCCAAAGCATCGTTTTAACAGGTGAAAAGAAATGTCAGATGAAACTAAATGAACGAGTGAAATAAGCAATTACAAAAGGGTGGGAATCAAGGGTGGCATGGCGATAGTGCGCTCGCCTCTCACCTCTAGCCCTGGGCTCTCAGGTTCGATTCCTGACATCACATGTGAGTAGAGTTTGTTAGGTCTCTCCCTTGATTTGAGAGTCTTCTCAAGTACAGTTTTCCTCCCTCCACAAAACCTAACCTGTTAAATTCCAATTAAATCAGTGAGTTATATCTGTGCCCTGACTTTGATCAGCCCAGTGGTTGTTCAGGTCATCGATAAAATCAATGGTTATAGTGAATAACATGAATGGCTATCGCATAGTATGTATAGATTTTCCCAGAAGTCCCCAAACTTTTCAAGTATCCCGCCTAACACCTAATTTCTGTTCATTGTCCTGTATCTATTTATTTATCATTGTAAATAAGTGGTGTAAAAATAAATAAACTCGTAACTTGAGTTAGTGGAAAAAGAAGGATGCCAAGACACATATGGCTTTCCCTCTTATCCAATCACGAAAGTATCATTTCGTCCAATTACATTGCTTGCTAGACTCTATATCAACTCTGTCACCTTGTTTTCCAGCTACATTGGAAATGATGGCTAGAATGTTCAGGTATGCTTCACTTCATAACCTTACTTTCTCAGTATAGAAGAACCTTTGCGCGAAACGTCAAAGCAGCTCAATTTAGGGGACAAAAAAAAAAGAATATTAATGTCTTGAGAATTGAAAACCTATTGTTTTGTCCTCCAAATTGAGCTGCATTCCGACGTGCTACCCTGGGTCTTACCAACCTGTTTTTTTTCGTTCCTTTAATTTGGACTTCCTGTGGTTTGGGTTGAACCACTTATTTTTTTTTTCTTTTTCCTTCTAGTAATATGACTACGTATCAAGGGAAGGTAAGTAGCACGTGATAGCCACGTGATAACCACGTGCTAACCACGTGACTATCACCCAATGACTGGCTACCATATTTGTTTTTATTACTGTATTAACTATGGTCCTTTTCTTATAGCTTTACTTCGATTTAGATGCTTTCATTGCAAGTAAACGCGACGAAGATAAGGAATTTTATCGAGAGGTACACGAGTAATAAAATATATAGCCTTTTTACTGACCAGATTTTGAAAACTGACACTCTACCACCCCTCTACCTGGGGCTACTGTGAAATCTGTTGAGAAAGGAATAAGAAGAGAATGTATGTAAATGTTGCAGGTGTGCACGAGCCATGCCTTCGGGAGCTTCCTGGAGGATCGATTACGTCATCCTGATAAGAGAGACTATTTCTCTGCCATGATTGAACGAGTCAGTCCTAACACCAACAGGTACTGTACGATAAAAGCATTTTCAGGTTTTTCAAATTTCAAATTCAAATTTTGATCCATACTCTGAAACAACCGCTGCGCTGATCGAATTCTGGGAACAGCTAATTTACAGAACGAATTAGAATTAGGCGTTAGGTTTTGCGGAGGGAGGAAAACCGTAAAACCTGGAGATAAACCCTGAATCGTAGGAGAGATCTAACAAACTCTACTCCAAAATGCTATGTCGAGTCCAGGGATCAAACTGAGACCCCAGAGGTGGAATTGAGTACATTAACGCTACACCACCCTTGATTCCCATTTTCATTCAAGTACAGCTCTGAGTACCCTTGAAAGTAGGCCAGGGGACTGAAATATAGCCTCACCATCTCCACCATAGTTGTCTGTCTTCCTATCATCCAAGAATGGTTAAGACTGTGTGTTGTTTCTGTTCCAGACAAGGGCCTTTGAGAAAGCGTAGCTCGTCAGTCATGGCCTCCCCAATACAACAGACACCATCCACGCCTAACGATCAACCTGTTAGCTCTCACTCGATGTCTGTGTTGTCTCTGCCACCATTTACTCTTGAGGGTCTTTTTACTGGTAAGTTATTACCAATCACTTTCCCTGCTGACAGAGTCTCCTTTTCTATTTTCCGCTGCCTCTGCCAGCAGGGAATCAAGCTGTAATATTATCTGTCTGTCTGTCTGTCCGGGCGACGATTTCTCCGTCTCTCATTTTTTGTCTGTCTGTCCAACGATAGCTTCGTTTGTCTATCGGTCTTTCTGTCTATCTTTCTGTTTGTCTGTATTTCTATATTTCCGATTGGTCTTTCTGTCGTTATGTCTATATATGTCTGTTCTCCCTTTCCTATTGTTGTCTGTCTGTCTGTTTATTCTTTTTCTGTTTATTCTTTTTCTGTCTCTTTTGCTGATTTTCTTCTGAATTATCTTCTTTTTTATTTCACACCAGGAAGTTTTTATGATGACTGCTTGAACGACCTCACAGAAAAAATGAAGGTAGACACCACCCACCAAACCACAGTTTGTGTTTTGAACGCTTATTTGTTCTCTTCACAAATAAATACTGTACCTTGTGAGGAACTTCTTCAAGGAGTGGAATCTCCTCATCCTCTCCCCTCTTCCTCCTCCTCCTCCTCCTCCTCCTCCTCCTCGAGCCTGTTCACTGGGTGCTGGGCTGGGCTGTGCTACTGAGTGTACAAACCATTATTTATTTGTTTTCATATTGTTTAGAATGTGGAGAATTCTTCTTCTCTTCTTCTCGGCAATTATCTGTATCTCAGGGGAATGTTCAATATTGCTCGTGGCAACCGAATTCAGGTAAGCATAATATCTGCTATTTGCTTGTTTGTCTTCTAAACTATTCTTCATTCCTTCTCTCACTAGTTTTGCCTTCATCATTTTCTGCTCATAATTGTAGCTCTTTGCTTTCCTTTCCTTTCCTTTCCAACTTCTTGCCTCCATTCTATTCTTCCCTCCATCCCTCCCACTACTTTCTTTCTTCATTCACCCCTTTGTTCTTTCACTCACTGCTATATTTTACTTGTTTCTACTAGGGCCTTGAAGATTTCTTTGCCGTTTCTTCAAGAAATGTGCAGCTTTTCCCAGCAAGGTAAGCCAATTAAAGGAAGCAATAAAAGCCGAAAGCTGCATATTTTGGTTCGCTTCCGTTTCGAAACTAGAAAGCTAGTCGAGTTATTTATAACCGATGTATCAACTTTCTCCGTTTACCCACTCAATAATGCTCAATCCAAAACCTTAAAAAAAGCTCAAGATAGATAATCTATTGTTGTATTTCTGTTGTTTCATATTCTTATATCTATCCCTTGTCTTCCACGATGTCTTTGCAGTCTTGTTGAAACTGTTCTGTCAGAATTAAATCAAGAAGAAGAAGTTCTCCTTCAAACGAAAAGCTTCTATGGAAGAGCAAGACAGATTAAACACAAGAAAAAGGTAAGAATATTGACTAAAAAATTCCATAAAATATCTCCAGTAATATAGGGAAGTTTGTACACGATAGAGGAAAAGTGAGTAATGTTCCTCTTTTAAGATGTCATTAAACTGTCATTAAAATATTGCTTTTAAACGAGAACCAGCTTGTCAAAGTTAGTGTGTACATAGATATTTGGTTTCGTTTACACAGTGACCTCGACAAGAAAATATATATGTCACGACAGATGTTCCATCATAACTTTGATTTACTTGTACGAAAATGATATCAATACAAAGTCTGACATGCTGAAGTATAGTGTAGATTAAACGATCCCTTCTGGCTTGCTTGCTGAAGCAATTTTCTGTTTGTATTATGCGTTACATGTTCATGTAACTGAGGGGGTTCCCCACTACGTCATGTTTTGTATTGACTAATTCAGCATGGACAGGAAGCATAAACACTAAGCCCATGAATAGAAAGGTTACAAAATTAGTTGCGAGTCTTCAGTTATTAGTACTGTTGACTCGCTTGAAAGACAGCTCAGTAATAGTGTGCTATGGAAAAACTAAGAAGTGTGCTAAAGAAGTCTAGAAAAGAAAAGAGTGAGAAAGTAAAATCCAAAAGAAACGAGGCAGGAGTTGAACTTCGTTCATTTGTGAATCATCGAGACAAAGATGATGACGAACTCGGGGTTTCGTATCTAGGAATCCATGGCGCAACGGTAACCAATTATTATCAGAACAAAGCTTGTCAATTATACAAAATATTTCAATAAGAATATGTTAATGTGGCGATCAGTGGACATGTTTGAATGAATAAGGGAGGAGGGTTTGAAACGGACCTAATGATATTGATATTAATATATATTAATTGATTAATATTAATATTAACATCTTAATTTATCTGTTGATTTTTCAATCCATAGGAAGTGGAGTATAGTCGTCGAGAAAGGTTTGTTGTTCGTATTGTAATGGTTTTGTCCCTTCACAACCAGGTATGAAGGGTCAATATATTTTGTAAAATATTACAAATGATTTTCTCCTCAGAAAACAAGTGGTGACGTCAGCAGTTCCCTCGAGTCCACTCGGTAAGAACGTCAAATTTTATTTTTTATTGTGGTTTCTGTCTGTCTGTCTGTCTGTCTGTCTGTCTGTCTGTCTGTTTTATCTAACCTTATCATTATCCATGACAGACAAAGAAATGTTCAAGAAGCGAGTTGGTATGCTGGAGATTACAACGAGTTCAGTCACAGCCGAGAAGCTCTTTGAAGTACTAACCTCGTTTAGGCAAAATCACGGCAAGTCTATAAATAATACGAAAAATAAAGACTGTATGTTATTTTGGGGGGGGGGGGGGGGAGTGGAGGGGTCGAGACCAGGTTGAATAAGTGGGTCATCAAAAGTGCATTGTGGGTCAATTGTCCAGTCCACGCGTGCCAAAATAATTGCCCAACCTCCCACTTGTTCCTAATTATAATGAATAATATTTTGAGATCGATAAGTAATGCCTGTGTTTAACCCTGTTTTCTCTGACACAAGCAGTTGTTGATCCTGATGTCTTTAGTCAATTCTACGAGGCTCTATGCGAGGTTAGTGTGTCTTGATTTGTGTACTGTCTGTTTTAGTTAGCCGTGCCCTGACCTATATCAGTCCAGAGGTCGTTTAAGGGTTCAATCTGTGAGTTAGCCATGCTCTGACTTTGATCAGCCCAGAGGTTGTTTCAGGGTTTGATCTGTGAGTTAGCCATGCCCTGACTTAAATCAGCCTAGAGGCTGTTGCTATCTGTGCCCTGACCTGGATCAGCCAAGAGGTAGTCTCAGGGAGTTGAAGTTGAAGTTGAAAAATACATTGTTTGACGGCTGTGTAATACTGAATGTTATGTCTTTCTTTGTTAGACTGACCGTGAAGCACAAGGCTTAAGTCTGAATGGAATCACCTTGGGAGCAGGAGAGGTATTGAATTGAAGAGCATTTAATAGAGGTCATGATATAACAGTCAGTAAGTAATAATAAATCATTCATTTGTTCAACCTTTCTTTATTTGGCAGTTATTCATAATGATATCGCCACTGATCAGAACAGATCGTGCCATGGGAAGATTAATTGTCACTAGCAAAAGGTACGTTTCTTATTAAAGTCATTTTGACCTGGAAATGGGCTTAGGTAAGTTATGGGCTTCCTGTATAATCCTAAGTTTTGGCGCCAAATTTGGTAACGCACGCGTCAACTTTTTCAACGTTTATGGATTTCCTGTGTGACCTTACGATTTGGCGCCAAATTCGGTGACCACGCGTCATCTTTTCCCGCTTATGGCTTCACCATACGCCGCATTGA
The DNA here is from genome assembly GCA_023349425.1 of Anthopleura sola. Lineage (NCBI taxonomy): Eukaryota > Metazoa > Cnidaria > Anthozoa > Actiniaria > Actiniidae > Anthopleura > Anthopleura sola. Next base: position 363,732 of record JALHLI010000022.1, read on the forward strand.
TTGAAGGTTCTTTTAAATATAGCCATATTTTTAGAATGTAAATGAAATATTAATAATAATAAGTTTCTTTTTCTCTTCTGTAGGTTGGCTTTCATGGCAGACGGTACCCACCAATGTGAAACAGTCATGTGGTTTGAAGACATTCATGACGTAGAAAACTACCAACACTACGTCGTTTTACCCCCTGGCGTGCCTGCAATCAAAATCACAAGCAAAAGTGAGCATTTTTCTGAAAACTTACGTTTTTTAAGAAATGATGTGATCCTTGCAGGTCTTGCACACTTGTGTAATAGATATGTCAATCAACGTTGTTTATAAATGCTAACACTTGACTCTAATGAATTCAACTGATAAAGTCGTGGTCCTCTTTTAACGTCTCTAGTTGATCAGGGACGGGACCGCCATTAACATCAATGGTCATCCGAGCCACGTGAAGGTCTAACCATTTGCAGCTGTAATTACAAAGGCAGCACCTTCTCAGTTATTTTAAGACCCTGAGTGTTGGTCCGGCCGGGAGTCGAACCACGACCTCCCGCACGAAAGTCCGGTACTCAACCAACTGAGCCATTAACCGGTTTAGCATCAAACACAAGACATTTGGACTTGTTTGGCTTTGAAATGTAGTATGTAGTAATCTCGCCGCTGATATTTCAACACTTGTCTTTCTTATCCTTGCAGATAAATGTACTTCTCCATTCATTGCTTGCCTGAAGGAGGACAGGAGTTTCTGGTACGAATGTATCAAAGAGATGATCGCCGGCCACAACATATCAGCAGGTAAAAACTGATATAGAGGGCATAGAGGTTTATTGCTTTTTACAAAAAAAATATCGTCTCTAATATACTTCACTTTTTTGGTTATAGCATCAAAGGATAACTTGCCGATCAAGCAGGCATCTCAAAATGTTATGATCGCAGAAGCGCTACGAAAAAGGTATGTACAAGAGATGGATTGGATGAGTGCATAGAAATAAAAACGTAAACGAGATGGATAGAAATAAAAAATGTACACCAGATGGATTGGATGAACGCATAGGAATAAGAATGTACACGAGATGGATTGGATGAACGCATAGGAATAAGAATGTACACGAGATGGATTGGATGAACGCATAGGAATAAGAATGTACACGAGATGGATTGGATGAACGTATAGGAATAAGAATGTACACGAGATGGATTGGATGAACGCATAGGAATAAGAATGTACACGAGATGGATTGGATGAACGCATAGGAATAAGAATGTACACGAGATGGATTGGATGAACGCATAGGAATAAGAATGTACACGAGATGGATTGGATGAACGTATAGGAATAAGAATGTACACGAGATGGATTGGATGAACGCATAGGAATAAGAATGTACACGAGATGGATTGGATTAACGGATAGGAATAAGAATGTACACGAGATGGATTGGATGAACGGATAGGAATAAGAATGTACACGAGATGGATTGGATGAACGCATAGGAATAAGAATGTACACGAGATGGATTGGATGAACGGATAGGAATAAGAATGTACACGAGATGGATTGAATGAACGGATAGGAATAAGAATGTACACGAGATGGATTGGATGAACGGATAGGAATAAGAATGTACACGAGATGGATTGGATGAACGGATAGGAATAAGAATGTACACGAGATGGATTGGATGAACGGATAGGAATAAGAATGTACACGAGATGGATTGGATGAACGGATAGGAATAAGAATGTACACGAGATAGATTGGATGAACGCATAGAAATAAGAATGTACACGAGATGGATTGGATGAACGTATAGGAATAAGAATGTACACGAGATGGATTGGATGAACGCATAGGAATAAGAATGTACACGAGATGGATTGAATGAACGCATAGGAATAAGAATGTACACGAGATGGATTGGATTAACGGATAGGAATAAGAATGTACACGAGATGGATTGGATGAACGGATAGGAATAAGAATGTACACGAGATGGATTGGATGAACGCATAGGAATAAGAATGTACACGAGATGGATTGGATGAACGGATAGGAATAAGAATGTACACGAGATGGATTGAATGAACGGATAGGAATAAGAATGTACACGAGATGGATTGGATGAACGGATAGGAATAAGAATGTACACGAGATGGATTGGATGAACGGATAGGAATAAGAATGTACACGAGATGGATTGGATGAACGGATAGGAATAAGAATGTACACGAGATGGATTGGATGAACGGATAGGAATAAGAATGTACACGAGATAGATTGGATGAACGCATAGAAATAAGAATGTACACGAGATGGATTGGATGAACGCATAGGAATAAGAATGTACACGAGATGGATTGGATGAACGGATAGGAATAAGAATGTACACTAGATGGATTGAATGAACGCATAGGAATAAGAATGTACACGAGATGGATTGGATTAACGGATAGGAATAAGAATGTACACGAGATGGATTGGCTAACGTATAAGAAAAAGAGTTGTGTTGCATTTGATTGGAATTAAATAAATAAGGGATAAATCTATTTTTTGTCTTTTTCTTCCTCAGCGATAATCCAGATTTAGGGCCTTCGGTAAGTACAAAATGAGTGGGTTTTATATAATGATAATAACTGATCATATTTGTCATCATCACTATCGATCGTCATCAGCACCATCATCATCATCATCATCATCATCCTTTGCATCATCATTATCATCATCGTCGTCGTCGTCATCATCATCATCAGAATCATCATTGCCTTTTTATCTTCATTGTCATTTTCTATAAAACATAACCTGTATATTTTTATACCAGGATAGAATATTCATTCATTTCCTTTTTCTTCTTTTTCAAAGCATGTTCTTTTTCTATACAAAACTCCCATTACATCTACTCTGTCTAATGAAACTAAAAAGGTAAGAAATGTCTGGAGCAAGCGTGCCTTTCTGTTTTTGTCTCATGCAGAACTTGTACCGAATACTCTTTTCTCGGGGAACTGATAGGAAAGGAAATGCAGTTCTCGGTGAAGAGATTATCAGCGTTAAAGCAGGTGACAGTATCGCTTGAGTGTGTTGCCCATAATTTGAAGGTTATCGACGCATTATATTTTATTTTAACAGATGCTGGTTTTGAGAATAGACCCGAATCCTCAGGTTAACGAGTCAGAAAAGACAACAGTCGAAGCAATGGTCTACGTTAGTACAAGTATGTCAAATACTTCTTTTTCCCACAAGAGCTTTGTCTTTGCACGCGTAAACCAAAGCACTTTTAAATGTGAGGCTACAGGCAGGGAAGAATTTTTTGCTCCATTCATCGTGACTGCCGCCCTAGAAACGTCCATGGAAATTCTGTCAGTGATGTTTTTGCTGAGGCGCGGAGAAGTGCGTTATTATTTTTGCGAAAGTTGTGCATTTTTCAAATGGTACAAACGTTTAGTGTGTCTGTTATATCTTGTTGCTCTGTAAATGCAGTTTTATTTTCTCTTGTAGACGGTGGTTTTGGTGAAGTTTGGTGCGGACTAGTAAGTATTGCATTTCACTACACGACTTTATTCAATTACAATCATCATCACCACCATCGTTGCCATTATCGTCATCATCATCTTCAGCAGCACCATCATTGTTAACATCATCACGATCACGATAACCATCATCTTCATCCTGCATTATCTTCATCCTTGTCACCATCACCGTTGCCCGCAACTTAATAATTTGCTGTACGTCTGTCTTTTTCCCAAGGGTTCTGGTGCTGTGGTCGTGATTGAAACAGAAACATGGAGCAGTGTATCGTTACTTCGGCATGCAAAGGACCGAGTGGTAAGTTAAGACGAGAGGCCTGGATACGATTCTGCCGTTTCCATGGCTACAGTTCTTTACCATCTATTGGATGTCATGGGGCCAAAACTAAACTTCGAGATATCACTTTATTTTGTGATTTGTGAGAACCTATCATTTGCTAGGACTAATTATGTGGATTGATATATTTGTTCAGAGTTGTCTTGTACATGTGGGAGACGACCACATCTGGGTTGGATCGATGGATACAACTATTTACATTATCAACAGAGTAACTAAACAAGGTCGGTAACTGAATGCATCTGAGGATACTGTTTGATCATCATCGTCATCTCCACCATCATTCATCATCATGATCACTATCATCATCATCATCACCACCATCTATAATCATGATCACTATCATCATCATCATCACCATCCTTATCCATCTTCACCATCATTGTCGTAATCGATATCACCATCACCATCGTCAACACCAGGTGCATAGCAAACATCATCTGCATATAAACATAAATATCATCATTGTCGTCAATTTTATCATCATCATCCACTATTGCATCATTGTCACATCACTGTATCGCTGTTTTTTTATATTTCGCGTACTCATTAGGCTCTGTTTCACTTTCAGCTGATCAGCAACTTCATGGCCATCCAGACTACATCTCACACATGGTTAAGACAGTCGATCAGGGGTAAATAAAAGTTATTAATCTTTATCTAATATTATAATTCTATCACCATCATCACCGTATTTAGAGGGATTTCATTTATTAGTGTATGGGGGGGGGGATCGGCAAAATTATTTGTTGTCTTTTCCAAATATTACCCAACCTCCCTTTCTGGTTGGCAAAAATATCATAACCCCCTTATATCTCGCCCAGTTCATTACTAAACTCCTTTAAAGCTGCATACAATAAGTAACAACACCCCTATATAGCTTTCAAAAACAATGTGACCCCCAATATTGCCGACCCCCCCCCCCCCACCACACACACTCAGTAATAAATGAAAGCCCCCTTACAACCATAATCAACATGGCAGCACCACCACTACAATCATCACCACAAGCATCATCGTGACCGCCAACAAAAATGTATTGCCATCACCTTCACCACCACCATCACGATCAACCATCATGATCATCGCCCATCATCATAATCTTCATTATCACCACCAACATCGTCATCACCATTATTATATATAGTATAACATTATTATAATCAACATCATCATCATCCATTATCATCATCATCATCAGAAAAAATTCCGTAGAAGATTCTCGTTAATTTTTGATTCTCTTCCTTTCTTCCCGCGAATCTTCCCCGCCTCTCGCCAGCACATCTCAAACATTTTGCAGATCTCTAAAGGTCAAAGAATTACACTTGCAAACTTTTTTCATAAACAATTTTATATGTTACAATCGTCGGGTTAAAAATACACTTTTCGGCACTTGCTCTCAAGGACTATCGTTGCTAAATTATGGGAAACGGTGACCCTCGCGTCAATGCTTGCATACTTTTTTCATTAACAACTTAATTAACGCTCTTGAACTTGTCATTCTAATGAAGACTGTCACAGACGCAGTCGAAACGTCATGTTTTACAAACTGTTACGCGTGAAAACCGTTAGTCTCAATTCTTATGTTAAAATATTTATTTGTTGAAATCATTGGGTCAAAAATACATTTTTGATACTTATTTTGAGCAATATCGTTGCTATATTTGAGAATTATTAAAGGAAAGTGGGACCATTTCAAAGATCTTGTTATTCAGGTCAGTTCTAATCCATTATGTCCATATACGTTACTGGTAAGAAAGGACAAATAATAGCAAGAGAAAGATACCATGTTTATAATCTGGAAAACTGATTCAAATTGAAAAAAGTCTGTGTCAAATGAAAATATGTAAAGTGTCAGGTATTTCATTCCTGCGCTCTACTGTCTTCTGTTTTAATGTACAAAGAAAAGGCTGATCTACGGTGAATAGGAGGGTCAATGATTACCTTGGGTCCACTTGGGGTGTTTATCTGTTCAGGTTGGCAAAAGGGTTCTTTTCTAACTGTACTTGGGTAGTACAGTTGATGAAAGTCTCGATGTTGATATTGCATTGGAGGTTGTTGTTGACTACATGGCTGTGACGAGGAGGATTTTCTCTGTCTTGCTCTACGGTTTTTGAACCAAATCTGTCAAGAAAAATAAGATATTTAGTTTAGGTTCTCTCTCCGGCGGCAAGCAGGTATGAAATTCGCTTGAGAAAATGTCTGGGGCAAGCAAGCCAAGGCAAAAAGTCGAAGCAACAACAACAGCACAAAAATAGATAATGATAAAAATAAATCAGTTGATGCCGTGCGGATTGTTCGTTTATTAAAAACAAAGTTATATTATTGTTGAAAAGTCTAGTTATGAGCTAAATAATTATAAGTTATTAGATATAGTATAAAATCAACTCTCGTTACAGCGGACACCCTCGGTACCGTTTTTTTGGTGTCCGTAAAAGCGAGCATCCGCTATAGCGAGATTTAATTACGGTCATTTGTTTTACAGTATTTTTAATTGTTTCTTTTTTTTTTTGCACCTGTCCGTAATAGCAAGGTGACCCTAATATCGGGGTGTCCGCTAGGCGGGGGTTGACTGTATATGTGTTCTATTAAACAAATTTATATTTTCATAATCTAAACTATAACTCGAAGGATACGGCATGGAAGACATTCGTACAAGTGCCTAATTAAAAACAACAAGTTATACGTAAAAACATTTGCACAACTTTTGAGAACTGCTTATAAGATTTATAATTTCGTCTATTAATTCCAAGAAGTTGGAAGAGAACGAAAAACAGAATAAAACTGAATAAAAGGCGTTCTCTGGCGGTCATGTCTTTGTCAAATTCAAACAACATGGCGGTCACCAATTGTGTTCACCGCTAAGCCAAAAATATCGGCAATGAAAATGGAGTTACAGTATCTAGTGAAAGCGGTAGATCCTCTAAATAATAAATTTTCAAATTTTATAAGGATGGCCATCGATAGATTAGATTTCTCTCAGCCTACTGTGTTGTTAATCATTTCTTATAAGTCTTAATTGCTTACCTTCATCGAGTGAGGGGTGCTTCCAAATCTTAGTGCCAAGTATTCGCACATTTCTTTTGAAGGATAAGGATTATGAAAAAATATGTTTTCCAATTCGAGCTTTTGGAAGCAAGTGAAAAAATTCCTCTTCTTTTTGAGACTTGAAGGTCCTTGTCCTGTTGGGGGAAAATTCGCAATGATTATCATTAAAAAAAGCGAATGAAAAATTAGAGAACTATTTATAAAGTGGACGGGGAACTTGAATGAAAAGGTGTTAGTTATTCGATTGTTTTTGATTTTCTTTTGTATCGAAAGTTACTTTTGAACACTACAACTGACATTCGGGGTAATTTTGATGTCTCATAAAAACCACACATGGATCATAACGCCAATCGTGGTTTACCTGATTGAAAGGAACTGCCCACGGTTTCCTGGAATGAATCAGGAGTTTTTGTCCATGTGCCAACGGTCTTTATAACCGAGATTTCATTCACGGTGTTGTGTTTCCTGTCCTTTCGAGAGGATGCTGACTGGATAGTATATTGTAGATACTGCACTTCATCTCCTGGGATCTCATCTCCTTGAATGTACTGACTGGATGCCTCGGGGGAGTCTCGTTTACTCATCTTGAACCCTTTAACGATATGACATTGGAATGCTAGCGATTTGGCTTTTATACAGAATAGGTAAGCTCATGGAGCCATGGTCTAGCTTCATTCGACGTCACTACACGTATGTTTTTGCCATTGTTTGGTAGCAACCGCTGTTTATTTAAATTGTGACGTTCCGAAGTTGTTTTATTATTATCTGTTATCATGGTATTGCTATAGCAACAGCTGTCTTACACGATATCCGAAGCTACAATGACGTCATCATCACTGTTGCCTTCCATTTGTGGCTTCCATATTAGAGAACCAGTGTTTTGATAGTCCGATACACTCGTGGAATGGACAACGTAAGAAGAAGAAGAAGTAGCATCATACTACTGTAATTTAAGCATTTGAGTTTATTTGGTGGAATGTCGAAGTTCCGTTCCGTGTCCTTGATGGTGCCATGCCGAGTATTTTGAGATAAACAGTTACCTGGCGTACAGTGATAGGTTCGATGGATATCGACAATTCCGTGCCGCAACCCTGACGGTAGCCATTCAGTTCTCTTTGAGGTAACTGTGCCTGCGTCACTGCTTAATGACGTCATGATATACGTGATTCCCACTTAATAACAAGGGAATGAGGTCCATAGAATACGAAAAATAATTCCTCACTTCTGACGTATTTGCCGAAAAGACGAACTCTGTCCGAATCATTACCAGGATTACTGAGTTTGTTAACATTGCCAAACTTTAGCGAAAGATACGAAATAGCAGAGGAATGATTACTTCAACATGATGAATGGCTCGTAGCTCAAACATCCGAAATCCAAAGCGCGATTGGCTCGGCCTGTCAAATAGGAATTCCGACGACTTTGATCGAACGCCCGAGTTATGATCGGCTCTAGCTTTTAAACTTTTTTTTGCCGAAAAGATACGCCGAAAGAGTCCGACGTTAGCCGATCTCTTTGCCGTAAAGCCAAAAATGTAGTGCCAAAAGAGTCCCGACCGTCCGAGCAACCCGATCAAATTGAGGCGGCTTTGACCGAATACCCGAATTATGATCGGCTCTTTAAAACTTTTTTTGCCGAAAGGACACGAAAGAAGACCCGACGTTGGCCGAGCTATTTGTCGGAAAGCCCAAAATGTATCCGAGCCACCCGATCAAACTTGTCGGACTCGTGAGGAATATATAATGATCAACTGGGCGTGTCTTATTGGAAGTCCCACGGCTTTGACCGAATACCCGAATCATGATCGGCTATTTCAGATTTTCTTGCCGAAAGGATACGAAAGAGGACCCGACGGTGGGCGATCCCGATCATCCGAACCACCCGATCAATCCTATCAGACTTTGATGTCAGGAACATTTAATGATCGACTGGGCATGTCAAATGGGAATTAAAACCCAATTATGATCAGCTCTTTCAGACTTTTTTACTGAAAGGACAGCTATTTGCCAGAAAGCTCATCATGTAATGCCAATAGTCTCGAAAGTTTACCGACCCAATAAAAATGATTTGAATCTCTTTATTTACATTAGCCTGAAACAAGCGAATCTAACTTGTAAATCGACACTGTATGACAATTCAGTATGTTTGACTGTGAATAAATAAGGGTTCCTTTCTCTCTTGTTCCCGTTCTTTCAATGCCAGGGTTAGCGGTTAGAGTTGTGCCAGAGGTGTATGAAAGTTAACCAAGTTCTCGTGCTCGTAAACTTTGGGTCAGCCAATTCTTTCCATCGACGCCATGTTGGACCAAACCAACTTGCATCAATTTGAATTTTGCGAAACATGAAACAACCCAATCCAAGTAAAGGCACGGCTTATTTCACGGATTGCATCAGTATTAAACATGTTGGTTTTGAGGAGTTAGGAGCTGGTATTCGGCGACCATACATATATTCATTTTTTTATTCTTTCTATTTGAATACATTAATTCATTAGCGGTGATAATATGGAATTTCTTTTGAGATATTACAAATTCTGTATGACAGTGAAAACCAGGTGGTGTAAAAGTGGCCTGACTTGATCCGGACATTCTGATTGGAGAAAAATATCGTGCGCTGTGATTGGTTCAGCGCTTGTCGTCATTTCCATACCGTATCCATGCCATGTGTTGGTTTTTACAGTCATACAATAAGTTGTTTGGATTTGAGGCTGCATAAGATAGTAACTACTTACAGCCACAGTCAACAGGCTACTCATCTATATTCATTACTAGAACATAATACCTGGTTCGCACTTGCTGGTAACACAAACAGAAGCACTGAAGAGTTTTCCACTGCAAATTCTCCTTTCTCACACTTGTTAGAAAAAAGCTGCACCAAGTCGGCGTATAATGCTTCTACTAGTGTGGCAAGTGAGAACCAGGCTTAAATAATAAAAAGGCATGTCAGCACACGCTTACAACCAACCAACTATGGTAGATTATTGTCGTTATTAGGTATCCAAAAAAAGATGGCAAGAATAGTTGGATTTGTCCATGAAGTTATAATTCGGACTTTTTGATATACTTCATAATATCTTATATCAGAGTATTCATACTTTATCAATAATAATATGGTACTTATATTGAAATGAGAATAGTTGAAATATTTTTTGTCGTCATCTTCATCATATTACGAATTTTTGATATCGATAAACTGTTTTAAAATCATATTCATTTGTGCAAATAGATACTTAGTAATATCTTTCATCATAGTATTTAAACTAATCAATGCTAATACATTATTTAATTGAAATGAAAATAGTGGAAAAACTTCAATAAATTTTCATCATCATCGTCTGTCATCATATAAACGGCCAGTACTGGCAGCAGGTAGACGGTATGATGCACCGTAGCATTGAAATGGTTTCCCATCACGTGTCTATAATCCAATTAAAACTCAAAACTAAAGTTAAAGCAAAATAGAGTAAAGATATTCTTGGGGTACAACAACATAACTCAAAATCCCTTGAGATATAAATAACAATGAAACAGCCGCCATCTTGGTTGATCTAACAAGAGAAGCTAATGAGGAATGCTTTGTATAGTCAACCAACATGGCAGCTATTGACGTAACATGCACCCCAAGAATACAGTTTTTGACTCGTACAAAATCCACTTTATTTGGATCAGTATTTAGTTCTATTCAGTAAGTTTTTGGTAGAATGAGAAGGAAGGATGAAGATTATTTCTCATTCGACCGGGGCAACTGAAAAACTGATTTAAGTTATATACAACTTGCTGGTTCTGTTGCCATGGTGACACTCTTGGTCCATGGATGGATGATGGGAAGTTGGCACTTGGCACTTGCACGGTGTTTGGCACTTGGAGTGGGTTTTTAAGATAGGTTCCTTTTGTTTTGTGGCATGGTTGTGTGGAGTATTGGGTTACGTCTTTCTTTTGTCGTGCGCGTCGGTTTTTGAACCAAATCTAAGAAAAAGGAAGACGAAGTAGTTTATTAGATAGATATTGGAATTTTAGTCGTAGAAAAATGTTTTCTTATAATACAAATGAAATAATGTGGCATCTCCGCAAAGTGTCCCTTCATCCACTAAATCCAATTGGAATTTAGAAGTTGATTGTGGTTGAGGGAGGAGCACCGGACAAAAGCCCTCAAAGCACGAGAGACAACTACCCACGTGCTGCTGACACCGAGTTGTTATTTTTATTTTGGAAAACAATACATTGCAATTTGAAGTCACGTGGGCTGACAAAGACATCCTGTGAGCCACGTACTGCTGTTAGTTTTATCATATTTACCTTGACAGAATGAGTGGAAGTGCCGAATCTGTCCGCAAGATACTCGCAGGCTTTTCGCGTAGGGTACGCGTTGTAGAAGAAGATTTCCTCTAGTTCCACCTTCTGGAAACAGTTGAACGAATTCCTCTTCTTCTTCACGTCCATCTCGCTTTCACTTGAGTTGGTTTTCGGGATCGAGTTTGAAACTGAAAAGATAGGAATGAATTGTTTGTTTAAAAAGTTCAGGTTCCAATAAAGGTCGTGCAGTATATAGTTGCCAAAGCACTAGGATGCACTATCAGTCAGTTGCCAATGCCTTCTACTTTTTGGCTCACCTTTCATCATGGGTATATTTAGGCTCTCTGAGGACATCATTAGCCATTATTTTCAGTGCACTCAACAGGCTTTGTTAAAGCCTTTCTATTTTTGGCCTCTCTTTAGATAGCATAGTATGTGATGATAGCTACACCACCCGACATCATCCAGAATTATTAAATTTTTCGTCAAGTCTCAGTTGCTGAATTTGGTCGTTTTTATGACTGATTAGATGGTTTTGGGGGTCTTTTGGATGCCTACAAATAACATTGTGTTGTTTTGGACATTTTTGTCCATTTTTGGCAACCAATTAGGGCCTAACCCCTTAACACTACATCATCCGTGATGAACATTTTGTGGTAAAATTTTTGACCCTTTTGGCCTTCTCATAGATAACGGATTTGCCGATGATGGATTTTTTTGGTAAATTCCGCGATGACTCGAGATCACCCATCAACAATTTTTGCCAATTTTTCGGTATTTAGACCATGGATATTATGTTACCTTGCTTGCTGTTGCTCTGGGCCAGCCCAATTTTCATTTCTTCAGCACACATGGCTACTTGATGGTCAATTAGGAAAAGTTTTGGCAGATATTTTCCAGTATTACCGCTCATCATCATTGCTGTTTCTCAAGGCACCTATTCCTATTCCTACTAGTTGAGGGTACAACTTTTAATGTCTAACCTCGTCGACTCTTATACTTTTCTTTCTGCATATTATTAGAACACAGACGTCATATTATGGTTTATTTGTTATTTTACCATAGCAACGAGTGGTATTGTTGCCTCATAGGAATATATTTAGGTGCTCAATGACGTGATAACAAGCGTTCATTTTGCGTATTTTGAATATAGTACCGTTATTTTGTACTGTTAACTCCTTAACTTACTGTTAACTTCTTTTTAATTTTTACTCAGTCAAATTTTACTTCAGTAAGGTTTTACAAATACAAGAAACTGAGCTTTTCTCTCAATAAAACGTACCGGCAGAACAGGATTTCGACGAAGTAGAGAAGTTTATTTGGATTGGTTTCTATGGCAACGCATTTTTCTATACGTTATTCAAGAATTCTTACAGTGAAGTTCAAAGTTGCCGTCTCTTTGACTGATGACGTACTTTGGTTGCTAAGGCTGTTAATTTCGTCATCTCTCTAAAATGCATTCAGTTCTGTTCTTGCATATCTAATTACTGTGGTTGCTAATCTTAAGAGAACCCTATTGTGTAAGGAACTTTGCGGCACTCTGTACCTAAAGACAAAAGAAAGATCTTAACTGCTTTTGATTTTGGCGAATTCGTTTTGAAACATAGATTTGATTTGTGAATGCTTTGCCTTCTATTTATGAACTCAAAGCTAATTAAAGCACGTCAATTGAATGTATTTTTAACTTTTGTTACCGCGTATTATAGCTTTGACAGTTGTATTTACGTCCTTTATCTGCCGCATCCAAATGAAATCTATAGAAGTAATTTAAGAGGAGCTATAGAAAAATATGGACTGCAGAAAATCCAGGAAAGGAAGGGAAGGGAAGAAAGAAGTTTATGAGGAAAGAGGTTCGGTTGTCTCTGATTATTAGGTTTATTTTATTATTTTTATGACTTTTCGGTCGGGATACTACGACCTTCAGTTATGTTAGGCTAAGTATGTATGGGAAGGAAGGAACAGAAACACATAAGAAATTCGAAGCAACACCGGGAGCTACGAACAAAAAGTGACGAAATATTGAATTTATGACCATTACCACCATCATCACGATCATTAGCATCGCAATCCTCAACAGAATCAATATCACCGTCATTATTGTCATCACCATCGCCATCATCACCAACACATCACCATTACCACCACTTTCAACACATCACCACCACCATCACCATCACCATCACCATCACCACAACTTTCAACACATCACCATCACCATCACCACCACTATCAACAAAATCATTGAGGTATATTGTGTTTTCCCTGCAGTGTTGTTACAGTATGGAGTGCAAGTCTTGAAGGGCTTATCATAGGATGGGATCCAGTAACATTAACAGCTAAGAAAACTGTAAGTTTATTCATCAGTTTCGACTTGATCGTAACCTATCCTTTATCCTTTATCCTTTATCCAGTGCACCAACCTCTTTTAGCCAAACCCCCGCCAACAAGAGAGGGTCCTGTGGATTTGTGTTGGAGTTTTGTAGCGTTCAAAATGGCGAATGCATAACCGCTGCCCCATGGCCATTCTCGATGAATACCCACACGTAAATTCCTAAGTCATTTCCCCCATCTTTCACAGATAAAGCTAGATAAGGTCAAGACTCTGACGTCACTCATCTCCATTGGTGAGACCTTCTGGTGTGGTACGTAGAACACAGGAAGCCCAGTTATACTATTACAACTATTTTTCGTTCACATACGGAAAAAAATACTTCAAAATTGTTCGTATCTTAGTAACTTCCAGTGACCGCACCCAGGCGATAAACGTGCTCTGATATAAAGTATGCGAATGGCTATATCCTGGCCGTGTACGTGCGATAATTGTGTGACAAAACACACACAGCTAATACAACAATATCTGAGCTTTATATATATTTTTTCTCCAGTCACAAGAACTGCAGTCTTAATCGTCAACAAAAACTCTGACGGAAGTGATTACAAATCTCTGACCACTATATCAAATCAAGGGATTGTACGGTCAATCGACTGTATGTGTTATGTACCCGACACCAACAAAGTAAGATATATGTAAGAAAATCTCTGGACTGCAAGCTCTTATATTGTTTCTCGTTCATAGAAAACAATTACATCGGTATACAAAAACTATGGCAGAGCCAGGTTGACCAGAGAGACTTTCCTTAGTCGGTTTGGCTGTCAGTAAGATTTCCTTACTCGACCACTGCCCTTTCTTAGGTCTGCTCCCTTCCCAGCTACGTGCCTTGCTCCAACAAACTCTTGATATCTAGTCTTATGGCTTCCAAAATTTAAGATCATAAACTTACTCACCGTTGGAATTTTTAATTATCAAGAAATTATTTTATTTTGGCAAGATTTTCCTCTTCATGAACTTTTATCACGAAACAACCAAGTTTATTCCCATCACAATATAACTTTTATTTCTGCCCGTGTAAACTCGTCCTGAAGCGCTTGAATACGAGGCCAAACGGGGGAAATCTGACCGGCCTATTGTCTCTCTTGAAAACTGAGGAGGCACTGGGAACAAGGGTGTGGAGTTTATTGATAGAGATTTTTGAATCCACTTTGGTCAAAGTCTTAGTAATGTGTTTTTTTGTGATGTTAGGTTTGGACGGGATGCGATAAAAAAGGACTGATTGCAATCTGGGATACCAATACACACAGTCACGTGATACATACCCTATCATGTAAAGGGTTTACTCAGATGATTTACTTGGATGACGGAAAGACGTTTGACAAAAAGGTAAATATTTCAATGTTGGGTTCCCTGTGTATTTTCAAGATCACGTCAAAGATGCTTATATCGATTGTTCTGATTGGCTGTATTTTGCTTCTTCAGGTTTGGGCCGGTGGGCGAGATGGTACAGTTTACATATTTAATGCCAAGAACTATCATCTAGAAAAGGTAGTAAATCTATTACAAACTGGTCATCATCATCGTCATCATCATCATCATCATCATCATCACAATTATCATCATCGTCATCATCACCATTATTAATATCATCATCATTATTATCAATACCATTAATATTATTACCATCATCACATAGTAGTCATCATCATTAATTTGCGATTCCTCAAATATCTTTTTAATATTACGCCACAAGATCCGCCATATTGGATGGCGACTGTGAAATTAGGGTTCAAGCAATTCTAGCCCAATTTTGCCAGTCACGCGAGAAGGTCACGCGAGAAGGTCACGCGAGAAGGTCACGCGAGAAGGTCACGCGAGAAGGTCACGCGACTTGTTTCTGCGTTTGCCCCTTCGTAAGCGTTTTAAAGGTTATCCAATTCTCTTCACAGTTTAGACTAATCTCCCTTTTGTACCGATTTGTTTATTCTGTAGAGTCTTGACCTCCACGAAGATCGAATACGATCCATGTGTTTGACTGATGCAGCGTTCATGCTCACGGGGCCTGGTTCGAGGGATGGTCGCATAGCAGTTTGGCGAACTCACCTGATAGAAGAATCCATCGATGAACCAGAATACGAAGTCGTTGGTGAAGAAATTGTCAAAGCCGAGAATAACAAATCAAAACTGAAGTTTTCAAGAAGAAAAAAGTAAAGTAATGAAGAATTTAGGGGGGAGGGGTGGGGTTTGCAGAGCCACAGTTCTATCGAATTACAAGATTTTATTTGTTGTCCTAAATTTCAAAACAATCTTAAAATGCTACAACAAATACACCCAGCAAACATTGGAAGAGTAATTCTACAACAACAATAACAACAGCAACAACAACAACAACTACTACAACAACAACAACAACAACAGCAACAACAACAACAACAACAACAGCAACAACAACAGTAACAACAGCAGCAGCAACAACAACAGCAACAACAACAACAACAACAGCAACAACAACAACAACAACAGCAACAACAACAACAACAACAGCAACAACAACAACAGCAACAACAACAGCAGCAACAACAACAGCAACAACAACAGCAACAACAATAATAATAATAACAACAACAACAAAAGAAAGTAAAAAATTAATTATAGGCCTAATTATTAAGAAAACCTTTGTTATTGATATGTTGTAATAAGTGTAATGTTATCTTACTGTTTATCGGTATTCGGTCTAATAAGGTGAAAATCTAGACAAAACTTTGCAGTGTTTTTTGATTAACATTTTTAGCGCTGGTATTTTGTATTTAAATCTTTTATATTTAATTTACTTCGATTTTTACCCTGATTTACCCAACAACAAAATAATTGTAGGATAATTTAATTTTTTTTGTTCATTATAATAAAAATCTTTTCATATAAAGTTTTTATGCTATTGTGTGAACACCCTCGTGTCATGCTATGAACGTTTTTTGTAACTTATATATTAGTTTTTATGTCACATTGAATCATCTTAAATCAACATAGCTACTAGTATTAGCCATTCTGAGGATGAGAAAAACTGGGTTGAGTTGGCATTCTAGTGCATCATGGGACTGTTTTAGAGGACATATTTCCAAGATAGCGTCCATTTTAAAATAATCATGACATTAAAATGACATTGACTGTATATTATATATGGCAATCAACCAAAACAGATTACGTCATCGTACGTCCACAGTGACAAGTTTGGCAAGCTTTGATTGGCTGGGATTGGCCGACTTCCTCTTACTTCTCCTCAGGCAGTCAGTTTTGCTTAACAGAAACCAGTCTCCATAGCAACAACAAACATTTATGGCATTCCATACAACCGGATGTTATTAACGTAATCGGGGTATTCCCCTTCTTTCGGTGCAAGAAATTCCACACTAAATTCAATCCTGATATCAACTTCATTGGATGGCCCAGGAAATGAAAGTGAAAGCTGATATAAAAGAATATGATTTTTTTGCTTTTAAAACTTGCACGTTGAAAATTCACTGATTATTTTCTAAGTTTGTGATGTATTTTGCTGAATCCATCTCTGGTTGGCGAATGAATGACAAAGCCTTACGTCGCATTTATTATTATTTATAGCGTAGGCGATGAATGCCCCTGACAGATGGGATTTCCCCCCAGAATGTATAAAGGGAAAATCCCGTTTTTGTACTTAAGAACAAAAAGTGCTCCAGTCTGTTAGTTGAGAATAATTTGGTTTCTTGACATATAAGTGTTGAGGTTCGCCACGATTCGTCTCGGTACTAACCTGAAACAGTGAGTGAGAAGAGAAAGAAGCCTTGAAGCAATTCAGCAACATCACAAACAGGTAAGAAATTAGAATTATAATTAAATATTTTGTGAGTGCAGTGAGCTACGATTTGACCTTTTGAAATTTTGACATGACTTCGGTTGTTAGAGCCTCTGTATCTTGAAGTTCAAAATAACTACACTGAAAAAATCGATTACGAAAAGTAGACTCAATAAATTAAAGTAGTTGTAGAAGTTTAGAGATGATGTAAGAATTAGAGAGAAGTGAGTAGAGTGATTACAATAAACCCGTTCAACAAAATCTGTTAGTCAAAGTCTACGACTATCTGCTAGCGTTTATTCGTGTGTATTAGCCTAGTGTAACTAGCTCATATGTGAAGACTACAACTTTATTGGTTAAATTTAGCAAGACGCAATAACGGTCTCATGCTACTGAAAAACAATATTTTTACTACGAGTCATTTGCTTAACAAACTTTTTAAACTGTAAATAAGTAAGTAATTCATTCCGTGTAAAAGATTGAATTAAAGCTTTGCCGTTTTGCCTTTACAATCTTTCCAGTTATCCGACTTAAAAATTGAAATACATATAAATGTCAATAAACATGTATAGACTACATTCATTTGTTGTCTGTTTAATAATTTTTGTTTTAGACTATTTGTAGTCGACTTAGAGTCTATTAGCTAGTACTTGTGAGTAATGGTGTGTATTAGTCTAGTAATTGTTGAACGGGTTTATTGCAATCACTCTCATGAATAAGTGAGGAAAAAATAGTTTTGAGGCGAGGTTCTTTCATTGAGGTAAGATTTTGATTTAATTTCAAAATGAACACACACTCAAAGAATAAAAAAGACATTTCGTGTTCTAATTTTTTCTGCATTACGTATTTTTTCCACATGATTCCTCACAATATGGTAATACTTCGTCGAGTGGTTGAATAAATAAACAGGTCTACGGTAGCCTACCTAACCAATATACGGCTGAAGAACATCTGCTATTAATGCTAGATGTATTCTTAACTACTCGTATGAAATGAAAATAAATCTTGGACTAACATATTTTATATTTCTTACAGGTTTTTCTACATCTTTGAGATATTACATCAAAGATATTTTTACAAATTAGCCACCAGCCATGTCACGCATGGAAGAATTACCGTTACTTGAGAATGAAGATAGTGATGTGACTGAAGGTCACGCAAGCACAGTTCAAGGTAACTATAAATGATAATAATTTAATAGGTAATAATCTTAATTTAGGATCACGAGGATCGACGTACGTTGGACGACAGTACTACAGTGTCATGATGACTTAGTTTCTTGAAAAATATTGACAAAATTTCAATTTTTTTTACCGATGAACTTTGTATACAATGTCCATCCATGGCATTATTATTTCATGTCCATGTTTCCACTTTGCATGCGCAGCTGCTGATACGCGTCAGTCAACTAATGAAGTTAATGAGAGGCACAATGAGGATTTCAAGGACTTCAAGTACGATGTGTTCATCTCGTACAGTAAAAGTGATCGTCCATGGGTCAAGGATGTACTCCTTCAGTCACTGGAGCAAGAAGGCAAGAAAGTGTGTATCGACTACCGTGACTTTCAGCCTGGGCTCCAAGTAATCGATAATGTTGTACATGCTATTGAGAAGAGTCAGGTGACCATTCTTGTCCTGACACCTGCCTTTGTTCAAAGTGAATGGTGTATATATGAAAGTAAACAAGCTCTCGTCTCTTCTTTGGCCACTTCTAGAGGTTCGTAATCAAACACCTGACATGTTCAGATTATATTGAACACTACATATTACCGTACGTCCATCCAATCCATCTCGTGTACATCCTTATTCTGATACGCCCATCCAATCCATCTCGTGTACATCCTTATTCTGATACGCCCATCCAATCCATCTCGTGTACATCCTTATTCTGATACGCCCATCCAATCCATCTCGTGTACATCCTTATTCTGATACGCCCATCCAATCCATCTCGTGTACATCCTTATTCTGATACGCCCATCCAATCCATCTCGTGTACATCCTTATTCTGATACGCCCATCCAATCCATCTCGTGTACATTCTTATTCTGATACGCCCATCCAATCCATCTCGTGTACATCCTTATTCTGATACGCCCATCCAATCCATCTCGTGTACATTCTTATTCTGATACACCCATCCAATCCTTCTCAGGTACATTCTTTGTCCCATACGCCCATCCAATCCATCTCGGGTACATTCTTATTCTGATACGCCCATCCAATCCATCCTGTGTACACTCTTATTCTGATAATCCATCCAATCCATCTCGTGTACATCCTTATTCTGATGCGCCCACCCAATCCATCTCGGGTACATTCTTAGTCCCATACGTCCATTCAACCCGGGGGGAAGGGGGTACTTCAGGGCGTTTCCGCATACGGGGATGCTCCGCCCGGATTCAATCCATCTCGCGTACATTCTTAATCTGCGGATACGCCCATCCAAACCATATCCTGTATATTCTTGTTCAATTCCTATACATCCATCCAAGCCTTCTCGCGTACCAACACGACCACACTGCACAGTATTGCACCACACAATATTTAATGCATGCCCGACAGAGTCGTATCACTGTACAGCACAGCACATCATCTGCGCCGTGCAGATCGCTTGAAAACACATCATGTCATGTCATGGCATCGGCAATTCACAACAAATACATGACATCCACATCACTTGATGGCTGTTCATTTATCATTCAGTTCTGTTTGATTCTAGCTCGTGTTCTTCCACTCATTCTGATGGAGTGTGATATTCCAAACATCCTCAAGCACTTGACTTACTTGGACCACACAAGTGAAGATGTTCAGCCCTACTTCAAAGAACAGCTGATTGATAGTCTGAATAATGCAGAGAAGTTTAGCCCAGCAGGTAAAAAATATATGCAGCTTGTCATTCCCTAAGAATAATATTCTTTGCTTGAGTTGTATCCATATTATGTGTCTCCTCGTGCAGAACAATGGGAATGAGAGGTGGTCTGAAATTGTCTGGAAACATTATATGCCCAAGCTGAAAGTGCCTATTTCTTCCTTTCCCATAACAGATCACCGTGGCAGTGACATAGTTCCCATTTCAGAAGTCCAGCAAGTTGTAACCAGGTCTTTGGACAAAGACAAGAGACGTGAAACTGCTATAAACAAGCTGATGGGAGCTTTCTCTTCCTTCAGCCTTTTTAAACGTCGAATCAAAGTGTGCATTGCTTGTCCTTGTACATTCATTTTGGTTGTTTATCTTGTATTCGCTGTTTTGACCATCTTTGTTATGGCAGACCTAAAGTTTAAAATAACTCCTCTCGAGCCAACTTCAGTTAATTCTACAGCCACAAATGTTTTTTTCTCTTTCAAAATAAATGCTTCGGTGGCTGAGAAGTGTGAGGTATTGAGAATAACGAACAAGTACTCAGAGGAACCTTTTTTAGTCGATACGTTTGGCTTTGGAGATTTCAGCAAAAATGTTCTTTATGATCAAGAAAAAACGACCCACCTTGTGACATCTTTATCTCCGAAAAAGATGTTTAAACAAAAAAGGTTTCGTATTTATGGAGATATGTCAGTGACAACCAAGTTTTGTTTTCACTCTCAAAACTCCAGCCAAAATGCCTCACTACGACTTTACAAGCCCACAAGTACTTCTGATGTCGATCAGTTTGACCAAACCAGTTACGTATGGTCCATTTCTGGAGTGAAGTACAAGGATTACTCATCGATTGCAAACGAGGTGTTTTGCAGCACTTCGGTAATCAAAGGCCAAAGCCTCACTTCTGACGAGTTTAGCGCCTTTGTATTCAAAAATATTGGTAATACACCATTATTTCTTAATTTAACGACTATTTACAAAACACCAAATTGTAAAAAATGTTTAGCTTTCCTGTTATGCCGTAATTCGTCGGAATGTCAGCTTCCATCGTCTCATAGAATCAGGTACATTATTGTCTCAAAAAACATCAGCACTCCTGATTATGGAGCTGATGAGATCAAAGTCAAATGCGCTTATAAATTACCCGTAATATTGACTTCTATCCTGATTGTGGGGATGTTTTTAGGGGGAATCGTCTTACTGTATGTGATCATGAAGGTTTTTAACAAAAAATGTGTGCCTCGGTTACAAAAATGGTATTTTGGAAGAGAGATAGTTCGAGAGAGGCTTGGAGAGGCCGCTGTACAAATGATTGAAGATAGTCCCGATCTTGATGAACTTTCCAAAACTATCAAACATGAACGAGAAAATAAAGAGTTTACAATCTAGACCGTGCATGAGCAAGTTAACCTCCTTCAATTTCTCGTTATACATACATTTCCGGGCTGCAACACGGTCTGCAAAAGTTGTAAATGTATGATACCGTTAGGGCACTTGCCGGTTCAGTACTAGCAAAATTGGATTTTAGATCCAAACTTATTTATCTGAACATCTTTGTACATACACTACTTCGATGCTACTTTGCATGTTTTGTATGTTATTTCTTAACTTTTGTAAAACGTTTGTAAATAAAAGGACTGAATGAAGGTGTGGTGTTATCCTAACTGGGTCGATGCTCGATTAAGATTTCATTCACTATCCGTATATATAATAAAAAATGCCAAAAACTCCAACACTCAATTTCTGTTCCTGTTTCTTTTTTAAGAGATTCGGTTTGGGAGGGGAATCAAGAATCGTGTAGACAGATAGTGTCGGTTGACTGGATCTTGGGTCATAATTTTTCTCTCGATTTTTTAGCTTTTGAAAGGGTATGGATAACCCCAATACATAGCAAAAACATGCCCAACCTCTAAAACTCGGTTTGCGCTTGTAAATTCTGAATATTTTGAGATTTTTTATTTTGGAAATTTTGGAACCGTGCATGGCTGGACTGGAATGGACTTCGGTTTCACTGGATCCTCCCGGATCGCAAAAATATTTTACTCCGAATTTGCAGTTTTTAAAAGGGTATAGATAATCTTAATGCATAGCAAAGACATGCCCAACTAATAAAATTTGATTTATGCTTCTCAATTCTGAATTTTGAGAGATTTTTTATTTTGGAAAATCCGGAACCGTGCATGGCTGGACTGGAATGGACTTCGGTTTCACTGGATCCTCCCGGATCGCAAAAATATTTTACTCCGAATTTGCAGTTTTTATGTTGTAATATATATTCTAATATTCATAACTAGTAATTTTATTTTGAAATTTTGCACACAAAAAATCAAGATTTAATTTGTTTCCTTATTTTGGATCTTGGATCGCAAAGAATTTGTTTCTTGTTTGGACATCCAGCAACATTCAAACCACTCAAGTCGCACTAAACCTATAAAAATAAATTATTTGTTTGGACAGGATAAAAAGTTTGAAAATGAAATACCATAGGTGCCCGTATGGAATTATAGATTGATGATGTAAATAGTAAGAAAAACCTCAGAAATATTAATTTGATTTGAAGTTGAATCAATCCATATACGGAGTACTCAGGTGTAGTTGAATACTGATTCCGCGCGCAAGATTGAGTACACTACATTGTTGATTCGTGTTGGTAAAAATGCAATTCTATTATGCGTAGAATAGGTTAAACAAGTCCAAACTGGTTTAACTTTCATTTTCATATTCAAAGCAGAACTTGCATTTCCGGTAAATTCGAAAATGAAATTGTAAATGCAGAACTAATTGTAAACAACTTAATGCATCATGAACAAGGGTAGTTCCCGATATTAATTAATCTACGTCTTCCTGTTATTCGAATTCTTAGGTCTAACATAAACAATGAAAAAATGTTTGACTAAGCATTATTGAAATTAGTTTATCATGGTAATTTAGTAATTTAGTAATTTAGACAGCCGTGGGGAAATAAAAAAAAGCAATAACTGCAAGACTGCAAATGTTGATCAAATCTAGAGTTGTGAACAGATATGTCGGTATATGTATTAGATAATACATGTATCTGAAAAAAATACTAGAGTGGACACTATAAACCAGCGAAAAAGTACTAAATTTGAATTTAAGAATTAGATAACAACTAAGAAATTATATGTGATTTTTCTAAAGGAAGTCGAGTTAATAGATCTTTTTACTTACTTACTTAGGCCCTTGGCCCCCTGCGGAGCATAGGTCATCGATGCTCTCTCTCCAGCGCACACGATTCTGGGCTCTTCTTCCGACAATAGACCTTGGACGTAATGTTTCCCCATTTCAGACCATGTGTCATTCTCTAGAGTATCATTTCTTTGTTTAACGATGGTGCATGGGAAGAAACATGACTATGGATACACCCCAAACAACTCAAGAGAATGACACGTGATCTGAAATGGGAAAACAAACCATCCAAGCTAAAGAGGTCTATTGTTTAGAAGGTTAATCCCCGACGGCCGGGGATTCCCCAGGTATAGGGACTTTTTTTTGAAATTTATATTAGATATAAAACAGCTAGGAAATTCTGCACTTTGGAGTAGTTTGGTCTGAAGCGGATTCGCATTGCTGCCAAGATCGACGAACACTGAGCTTGATACAAGGCGAGTTTAACCGTCGTAATTTGATAAAAGTCAGTTTGGTAGTCAAACCATTGGTTAGACGAGTATCTATATGCATGTCCTGCCACAATTATGAATTTAATTTTATTGTTATTCAACAGAAAAATTCTATCTCTAGCCATCAAACGACAATGACGTCGCAAGTGGATGAACTGCCGTTACTTGGAAATGAACAGAATGAGGAAGATGATGGTGGTATAACCGAGGATAAAGGTAAAGATTATAACGATGTTACTTCTGTTTATGCTAAAACTTGTAAAAAGGTGACAAACACTACTATTTTAATGTCTACGTCATTTTATTCCTTTTGCGCATAAGTAGCACATACATTAATATTCTTGTTTCCAGGCTCCCGGCGTAAATTTGCGTTCCCCTTGGGAAATCATCTCGCACTTTCAGTTAACCGAGCCTTTAAACAGTGATTGGTGGCATTTTTGGTGCGAACTGCTAATCAAATCCCTTAACGGCAAAAAATTATAAGTCATGATTTTTTTGGACGACCACAATTTAGTTTTGCTCCAATTACTGGTTTTCAATAATTCCCAAGAGAGCGTTATAACAAAAGACACGGTGACCATGTTGGATGATGTAACAAAAGAGAAAGTTGAACCAAGATGGCGGCTATGACGTCACGTAAAAACCAGCAATACCAGAACTTCACATTAAAACTTTATTGGAATTGTGCTTCAATTTGGCCAAAGTCGTTTTTTCGTACTTCGTGAACACTACGAATCTGCAAAATAAGAAATAGAAAGAGATGATACTAAATGCCTTTAGTATGACATAATATTTTCTCGTTTAGGCACTTCTGCTGAAATATTCCTTGAAGAAGACAAATGCGAGACGCAGAACTTCGTGTACGATGTGTTCATCTCGTACAGTGCAAATGACCGTCCATGGGTCAAGGATGTACTCCTTCAGTCACTGGAGCAAGAAGGCAAGAAAGTGTGTATCGACTACCGTGACTTTCAGCCTGGGCTCCCAGTAATCGATAATGTTGTACATGCTATTGAGAAGAGTCAGGTGACCGTTCTTGTCCTGACACCTGCCTTTGTTCAAAGTAAATGGTGCAGCTATGAAAGTGAACAAGCTCTCGTCTCTTCTTTGGCCACTTCTAGAGGTTCGTAATCACACACCTGACAGATTTTAAAAACTTTTATGGAACACTAATGAGATATCACGCCACGCCACCCACAGTCAGGTGACAACAAATGAGTGACATCCATATCACTTGATGGCTGTTCATTTACCATTCAGTTCTGTTTGATTCTAGCTCGTGTTCTTCCACTGATTCTGATGGAGTGTGAGGTTCCAAACATCCTCAAGCACTTGACTTACTTGGACCACACAAGTGAAGATGTTCAGCCCTACTTCAAAGAACAGCTGATTGATAGTCTGAATAATGCAAAGAAGTGGATCCCAGCAGGTAAAAAATATATGCAGCATTAAATGCATGCACTAATAGATAAATAGATACACAATCCATCCACACAGTCTATGCCTCTTCCATCCATCCTCTAACCATACTTTTACCCATTGCAAAGATATATAGGTTAGTGAGAAATAGATATGATAAACAACAAAAACAACAACGACATCAATCTATATAGGAAGAAAATTTTCTTTTGAATAAAGTGCATGGCATTTTGACCTATTTTTGACTGATTGCCATTAACTTTACTTTTGCAGATTCCTCTAGATTTGCCGACATAATGCATGTGTCCCAAGTCGAACAAACCATCACAAGAACCTTAGAACAACAACAGGACAGTCGCTCTTTATACTTTAGATTGTACAAGGCCGATGTCTCATTTGATTTCTTTCAATCCATTATCAACTGGTTCTTTGTGATCGGTTTTATCTTGTTTTTTCTGGTATCGATCATTTTGTTGGTTATATTCGTCATAATAAGAACGTCGGTGCTATCTATCGACGAACTTAATCCATTAATCGAAACTGCTTCCCATACATTTACTGGGAGTCCCTTTGGCGGGCCTTTTTTGGATTCCTGTCAGTCTTTGAGTATCACCAAGAAAAATTCTGATGAGCCTCTTGTCTTTAACGTTTTTGGGTTCAAAGCTGGATTTGAGGAAGCTATGTACACAAAAATAGATGCCATTGAAATCGATACATTTTTGTCACCAAAAATAATACTAAAACCAAGCAATTTAAGTTTTCATGGAGACATGTGGCTAACTGCAAGGTTTTGCTTCCATTCTGCCGACTGGGATGCTTTGTTACGTCTTTACATGCCAAAAAGTTCTTACGAGGCCAAACAATTCGATAGGTCAAGTATCTTGAATCCAGAGGTCATCTTTGGAGTCAAATACCAGGACTATCGATCTAATGGGCATCAAACTTTTTGCAGTGTTTTTCAAATCGAGGGTAAAAGCCTTACCGACAACAAGGAAAATGCCTTTGTCTTTTATAACCTTGGTACCTCTTCGATATTTCTAAACCTAACTATTATTACCTTGCAGCCAGATTACAGAGAATTTCTCGCTGCTCGTGCTTGTCGCCATGTAACCAAATGTGATCTTTCTACTTGGAAATCTTCTAAAATACGTTATCTGGTTTTGTCGAAAAATGATACCGCTGCTTCTTATTTTGAAGACTGCGTTTTCCAATGTGTTACTGATAATTCATGGAAAACAAAGTATTATGTGATTGAGGCAGTTCTAGTTATTTTTGGGTTGCTGTTTACATATTTAGTCACATTTGTTAACAAAAAGTGTACTCCTCGTCTCAGGAAATGGTATTTTAAGAGGGAAAAAATTCGACGGCGTTATACAGATTGGGAACTCTCTATGCTCATTGATAAGCGGAGGTTGGAAATTTACTTAAGGGAATTGAAAGGAAAAATCAGTTGTTTTTTCTAAAAGGCGAAACTAAAAGGCGCAGTTTTCAGTCAAGAAGAAGTTCGGATTGACGCATGTATTATGTTTTTGCCTGTATATTGCGAGGCTACGCCTGGTGGGTACATAACATTTTGACCAATTTTTGACGTCATATCGTGGTAAATAAGAGGACATACCACTCTAAACCATCAGAAATCTGTTAATTCTTATTATAAACTTTGTAGTAGAAGTTGAATTTTATAGGACTTTATTATGAACTTTATGGACCACAAATCAAGGAAGCCTCCATAATTTTCGCGAAACGTGAATTCGCAACCCATGTAGTGCCATTTAGTTTCACAGGGATACAGTAGCTTGTGAGCCAATCAAATAGTATGATTTATTGTAGGGTCTCATGTTTATTATCCATGGATACTCAAGACTATTAGACTATAAATATAGTAGATAGTATTGTCTTGCTATTACGTACAGACACTGAAATAAGCTAATTAGTATTGATCAGGTTTATTGTAATGACTAGAATTCAAGACGTCTGGGTTTTTGGCTTCCATCAATGCAATCAACGGTCTGACTTGGTATTTTTAATTGAAAGAAGCCGAAAAACCCAGATGTCTGAATTTAGCTGTGTTGGTCTTGTAACTATGAAAACGGGTGTAATTTCCAAGGTTGTAAATCAAATATAAAGATATTTATCACGCGCCTGTATCGAATATGATTTTCAGGGCTATATCTGTTGCGAATTCTGCCTTCAGTGATGTTACTTTAGCTCACATTGGGCAAAAAGGTTTTACTCGTAAGACAAGGGATTCGATTCAATGGTGGTGTGGGGCCTCGGGATCGATTTCTAGACTTCAGTCTCTCCCTTGATCCAAGGGTTTTCTACAACATGCGAACTCCAATTTAACCTGTGAGCCACCGTAGAACTTGCAGGAGAAAAGCTCTCACAACTCGAGCACCGCAACTACTCCACTCACATGATCGCAGGGCCGAGGTCGAAATAGCTACCATAGCAAGGAAAGGCGGCACGTAGCAGCGCACACCACTCCTGTATCCCATCTTACATAACTCCATGAATAACCGAGCCGTGTGTCTAAATTCTAAATTTCAGGCGGATGTTTAATTATTTTCTTTATTTTTTTTTCACTTATTCGTATATATAATTGTAATAGTCATCACAACATTCAACTCGCTTATTGTATTTGCTTAAGATTATAGATCCGCCATATTGTTTGCGAATCGTTGGCTTCTTAAACAACGTATACGCAATGCGTCTTGAAATATCGAAAGAAAAGTAGATTGAGTTGGATTAACATTCAATTGAATGGATCTCATTAATAAGATCAAATATTATTGCGAATTTCTTCGTCAATTTATCACAGTTTTCTATCACAAAACTGTCATTAAATAATGGCGCACCTTCAAACTTTGGACCAAATTTCGTGAGTTTTTTTTAAGCAAAAGCAAACTCTCTGAGAAATTGTCGGATCAAGATCAATTGTGTTTCATTGTTTTTCATTCAAAAATTAGCAAAACCAATATAATTTCAGTTAATATTGTGGTCATTTTGATTGTAGAAATGTTGTGCGCGCTCCACCAAGACTATTAGCTATATAGAGGGAGATCTGAGGTCATATTTCAATCACTTTCGCTCGAAGAATCTTCTGCACTTCGCCACTCGTTTAGGAATCTAGCTATTTCTTCTTTTTCCGAGTCAGAAAGCGTTGTGAGGGACAGTGCGAACTCTAAAACAGCAAGATGACAGAACTCGTACTGATCAGGTGTTTGTATCATGTGGGCTCGCTGGCTTCTCAGATACTTGACAGTGTTGGAGATTTCACATTTGCCTTGTTTTTTCATTCTTTCGATGTTAATGTCTATACAGCAAAAGGTCCCAGTACGCCCAACACCTGCGCTACAATGCACCACTATTGGTGGGCCTGAGGGATGCCCTGGCCAACTGGACCCTAGGGCAAACACGGCTGAGGCCTGGGCTTGTCGTACCAGGCCTAGGATGTGTAAGCATGACTCGGCTGAAGATGGCACACCAAAGTCTGGCCACGAGGTCATTTGAAAATGCATTATTGTACGGCTTGTTTTGGTCTGAAAAACAGACAGAGGATGTACAGCCTTAGTTGGTCGTTGATTGGAGATAAGTTATCTTTAATTATCAACATTATCATTCGAAAAATACGTGTCGTTTCATCCCTCCCTCCCTCCCTCCCTTCCATGCATGCATTCATCCATCCATCCCTCAATGTATCATCTTCACCATCATCCATCCGTCATCATTATCCATCTATGCATCCATGTATCATCATCATCACCATCATCCATCCGTCATTATCATCCATCCATCCATCGATGTATCATCATCATCACCATCATCCATCCGTCATTATCATCCATCCATCCATCGATGTATCATCATCATCACCATCTTCCATCTATCTAGTACAGTTACCTCAGTATCAGAGATGTCAAATATCCGTTCCACGTGATCCTCGTATTCCTGGGTTTCAATGTGTTGTACTCGCAGATTCAGGTAAGCATCAGTATCGCCATTCTCCGGCCAGTATCTTTTACACTTTATTCTGTTACGTTCAAAACACCTTGAAAAAATGAAACCCGATCCGTGTTAGTGGACCTTCTACGCTTTTATGTTTTATAAAATATCTACAAATACTCTAGGGAATGGACCTTATTCGTTGTGTTGCAATATTTTCCCATTTAAGACCACGTGTCATTCTCTTGATAATAAGATTCTTCGTTTGAGTTATATCCATATTCATGTGCCTTCTCATGTGCAACCGTTAAACAAAGAAATGATGCTCTAGGGAATGACACGTGGAGTGAAATGGGAAACCATATATCGTACCACAACGAGTATGGTCTGTCTAGTGAGTAGGTCAGTGATGCAGACCATCATAAAGAAGAGAGAAAATGCAAGATCTTACCGAGTTATCATAACGACAACAAGAGACTGTTGTTCCCATACCATTCGCCAGAAATCTCCTGTGGTATTAGGCAATGGACCTGAAATGAAGATTTGTAATGGATATCATTTACGTGTGTCGTAGGTTCGTAGGGAGAGAGAAAGAAAGTAGGGGGAAAAGGGATGGAGAAAGGAGGAAATGGGAGATCAGAAAAGGTGATGGAAGGAGAAGGAAATAGAAATAGGCTGAAAGTTTTCAACGACCTACTAAAGACCAATGAAAGTTGGCCATTGAAGGTGATCTTCTCTTGTCTCACCTTGTGTAGCAATGAAAGCTTTGGGTTGCTTGAAACCATCCACATAATTTGCATGGATATAATCAGAAAACTGAAAACAAATATGTATCAGAACAACAAGTAGTAAAATACATGAATGGCTACAAAGAAGATTGATGTTGCAAGCTTGTTGGATGGTCGTAGGATAAATTACATCCATCATGGTAGCTATGACTTCACATTCACTCCAATAATATGTGAAAAGGGTGGCCTTTGAATCTATCAAAGTTCAAGCTTTTCATTCTAACCCATGGTACTTACATCATCTTCATCGATGGGTGTGAGAGGAACTCGTGTCCCTTCTAAGCACAACACATCAGTGTATCGATTTTTCCTGATATTAACTCGCAACCTTTGGTAAAATAAAAATAAATGGATAAAAAGTGAACTATTGGTTTGCATACATGTATTATGTATTTCGAAGAGAATGAAAAAGATGCTGTCATGTTGGTTGATACAATGAAAGGAATGAAAAACATTCTTGCTAAAATAAAGCAACATGGTGGCAATAACTTCACATGAAATACTTTTTTGACAGAATTTAGACAGTTGCCATAGAGTAGAATAGCAGGGGAAAGACACCTAACACACAGTCTTACTAACCTTGTTTTATCAAAGACTCCTTCAACTGGCAAGCTCTTCAGTTCCATATACTGTGCTTTGATGCCTCGCTTTCCCAACCCTCTCATGTGCAGCATAAACTCTGAGACACTCATAACAGGCTCTCCAAAGTCTGCAACTTCATTTATAATTTCTTCCGCTCCTAATTCACACTGTGGTTGCCTGCCGGCCCATCCTCTACTACCTGTAGTAGACCCCCATCCATTGTCTGTGGTTTTAGGTATGTCAGGGACATCATTTACGCCGAGTGTTTCCGCATATGAAGCAAGACACTTGTTTAGCCAAGAAAAGTGATCAACAGGCAATGTTCCTCCGAGTGCTTTTGGGATGATTTCAAGTGGTAGTTTTAGTTGGAGTTGCTCAGATGAAACAATTTCTATTCTTTCACGTATCTTTTCTCGTAAAAGACTTGATAGGATGAGAAGGATAGCTTTGAACCATAATGGTGGAGAGATAATAAATACTCGCTTCAACCTTGCTGGATAACAACCCTGGAAAACAATGCAGATCATTACTGAGTAATAGTAGCAGATTGTTTCAGGTTAGGTTTCAGCTCATAATGTAGCGTATAGGAAAAATAACATTACATATAAAATTGTATATTGTATAAGGATTTGTATGGGAAAATGTGCTGGATGACAAAAGCGAGTTGCTGTCCAGTGAATTTTTCTATTCAAATTGTCAATTATATTCTTTTTTCTGATTCCCCTTATATTTTTCATGTTATAAGCTGAAACTTTGCCTTCTTACTAACATCGAAGTGCTCTTTTCATTTCTGGTGTTCACTTTGACACAACTTGTAGATTTCAGGGGGTCATGTCACATGACCTGTTAGTGCAAATGGGCTACTATTGGTATAGGAGCTGTTATAGTAAAACATAAGAAAGTTTATAGAAAAGGACTAACAAAACAAATCATGTCATAACTTACTTTTAATAGATCCAATACTTTATGACTAAGTTCATAATCAAAGTTCTTGTATGATGAGTTAGACATGTCATACAGTAGAATAAGGCCGCTACGTTGTGTTACAATACTATAAGAAGCAAACAAGATTGACTGTTAGCTATTGATTAAGGTTAGTAATCAGGCATAATGATTTATGATGAAAAGGGTTGTCTCTAATTATTTGATTTATTTTGATGTTTCGTTAGCTATTGATTATATTGCTGAAGAGTTTGTTTGGTGTGTTGTTCTCTTCTTTACCATGAGGGGTTTTCTCTGGGTTCTCCAGGTTTCCTCCCTCAGTAAAATGGGAGTGAACATAGTGGTAGTGCATGTGGAGGTTAGGAAGATCAAGGAAGATCCCTGTTGCGGATTAATGCTTGTAAAATTTTAGGTTTTTTTGCTACTGATTCTGCAAGGTCAGGAATTGTGCTACTACTTTGATGCTCAAAAATGTTTCAACTAAGTTTGCAGGTGAAGGAAGTACTGCTAACAGTCTATAACCATCAGGGATGGATAGACTTACTCTTTGGTTGCTTCATCAAGTTGAAAAACCATTCCTTTGATGACAGTATCATGAGTGGTTAACTCTGGAAAATGTAGCCTTGCATCAATCATTGCTATTGCTGCTCCATCAGGATCAGGTTTCTCCTAAATTAAAACATTCACAATATATAAGGTGTTTCTTTACTTTATTTGTGAGTATTTTGATGTAGGGTGGGGTTCCTCTGTTAGGCGTTTCTAAGGTAAGGTAGAGCAGGATAAACTTTTCCCAGGATACAACAAACTGCATGTACAAAAGAATTTCAATCTCCTGAGAATTGGTTCCTATTGTTTTGTTCTCCAAATTGAGCTTGGAGCAATCTGAAGTGCTGCAAGGGTTCTATGTGTACCTAGCTACTTTGAAAAAGCCTGAGATCTTATCCTTTTTGTATTATTGAATATGAGCAGACTTAAATTGAAAATGTGGGCTTCAAGATTCAAATTGGCTTCTTGAAATGTTGTTCTTACCAAAACTGTAAACTTCCCAGACAGTAACTCTTGTCTCATGGGATCGTCATAGGGAGACATGTCATGCAAGCCATAAATAACACATTTGTCCTGAAAAATGGAATCCATTAGTACCTGTAATTCAGGAAAGCCTGGAGGAATCTAGGTTAGCATGATCAAATCTTTATACATCAAGAAATGGAGAGTAATAATTATTTTCATTCAATCCAAAGTTTTGCCGCTGAAGAACATGGATAGGGTCAGGATAATTATTCCTATAAAGAAAGGGAGGATTGCTTATTTTTGTATGGTATTTTGTCTGGATTCCTTTGGTTTCCCTGAAGAAATGAACTACTTGTCAAAATAGTTTTGATGGCGAGGCAAAGAAATTCATGAAATAATTTAATTTCATTTTGATTAAAGCAGGCACCAGTGCAGCCAAAATATCAAGGTTTTATAATATTTATACACCTGAGAACCATAAAAAATTTCACTCTCTTGTCTATCACACAAGAAAGCCTCAAAAGTACTATTTAATTTTTGTTATTTTGAAATCCTATGAAGTATTCTGAGAAGAACGATGCTCAATATACAAGAAACATTTACATTTCCAGTAGACAGTTGAGAAACAAAAGCCCTATTTTACGTAATTAACAGATCTACAACCAGACGTCAGCTGCTGTGAAAATACTTGAATATAAATAGTTGAACAAAAATCTTTAAGATAACGAATAAATGTACATATTGTTTCAACCTAAATTTGCAGTACATTCGATTTTTTCCCTCCAAAATAGCAGCAAGAGTCTATTTCGTTTATAAGCTAGTTGTGCTTTTTTTAAAGTCATAGATAGATTTTTCTCAATAGAATTCTTTCGCGATGCATCCAATATGAATGGAATGCTAGAACACACGGAATAAAAAAAATTCGTTCGTGCATAGTAACAAGATGTGCTGAAGAGAAATCAGCACTACGCAATAAGATCTTAGAGGGCGCTTTAAGAATGCACTGAACACTGAACAAAACGTGGGGCAAAAGGGAAAGTAGGCTTAAGATGATATGGTGGACACGTTTAAGTGGCGTCCATGCAAATGAATAGTGTTCGTGAAAGATTAAGCTGATGTATGAGAAATAAGGGACGTAAAAATCAAGGGTAGAAGTTCAAGTGCCACAAAAATGTCAAGATTTTAAACAAACACTAATAATAAAGACGAAAAATTTGAAAGGTTAATCTAGAGGAACTGCTAAAAAATGTGGTAAGAATATAAGCTTAATGAAACGGAAATGCAAATAATATCAAACTAACCGAGAAAGAGAAAGATCTTGTCACATTATTTAAACCTTAAAAAATGAAATTAAAATAAAGAGTGTTTAAGTTCGTATATTTAATGAAT
Organism: Anthopleura sola; assembly: GCA_023349425.1. Taxonomy (NCBI): domain Eukaryota; kingdom Metazoa; phylum Cnidaria; class Anthozoa; order Actiniaria; family Actiniidae; genus Anthopleura; species Anthopleura sola. The sequence goes on from JALHLI010000022.1 coordinate 397,644, forward strand.
AAATTCTTGACTGATCAAAGCTAAATACCTGATGATTTCTGTATAATTCTATAGCTCTTTCTGGATCAAACTTTCTGGCTATCAGGAATTTGATGGCAATTGATGTACCGATTGGACTGAGGCCTTGTTTCGCCCGATCACTGTTAACCTGTGTTAGGAATGTCGTAATAGCCTGTGGGAATAAAGAACGGGTTAGTATGATGCATTATTTAGCTGTTAAAGGGTGTTTTTTGCACCTCTTGTTCTGTCTCTGTGAAACTACCCTTGTCTTCCGCCATGTTTTGATGATCGAATGAGCCACTCATGGGTATGCCAGCTGGTTCATTCAGCCGTGGGCGCATTGGTATTATCAAGGGGGGAGGGGTGGGGCTCGACAAGATAACAAATGTAAATTCAAAAATTTATATTTATTTGCACTAAACTATTAGGAAACCTGAATAATAAATTAAAGTTACACATCGTGGTGTTATTTTTTTGTGACTAAAAGCTGCCTTGCAGTTCATGAATTTTTCAAAATAAGAATTAAAAGCAATATAAAGTGTCTTAAAAGGCTTGCTTGAATTTTTAAAATCTCCTTTAACAATGCAAAACGAAATCAAAAGGAATGACTGTCATTCGTTCTTGTGATATCTTATTTTCCGGTCTTAAACACGAAGCTTTTTTCTGGGTTTCCTGTGGTTCAGACCGACTGCTAAATCGATATATGATCGGCATATCTTCGGAAGTCCATGTGGTGGGTGTTCGCTGTGAGGTGCGAAATTCAAACTTGGGTCAGCTGTAGAGTGCAAAGCCAATTTTTCTGATAATCTGAAGGATTTTCCTTTATTTCTGAGAGATATTATCCATGAAATGTTGGTTTAAACGATTCAAACATGTCTGATTCGTGTTATAATCACGACAATGTTCGCGCTGTTTTCCGATGCTTCGACTGCAAGCCAGGTTTGTTTGTTGTCTCCCTTGTCATTAAGAAATTTCCTCGTAAAATATTCTCATATTTCATTATTCAATCTTCTCTTTACGAATTTTAGTTTCCTAGACATAGTTTTGTAGTGTCTTTGCTCGTGTTTAAGCTGTTCTTTAAGTTTTGAGGATTTGTTAATGCACATTCTATGGAGCGCTGTCATTCTGGAATCTCGTGTTATGATTCCAAGACAAAAAAAAATTTAAGAAAACGATATTGGACTTTTCTTTAATATCTTGTAGAGCAAGATAATATCCATAACTCCCCATGAAGGAGGACTGGAATTTCCAAGGGGTGGGGAGGGTCTTAGGAAGGTATATTGTGTTGTCCAAGATAATATCCATACATCGTGGGGGATTGGAATTTCCGAGGAGTGGGGAGGGTCTGAGGAGGGTATGTTATGTAGTTCCAGAAAATATCCAAAACTTCCCTCATGAAGGGGATTAGGATTTCCAAGGGGTGGAGTCATATCATGTAGTTCTAGAAAATATCCATACCACTTCCATGGAGGGGGATTGGAATTTCTAAGTAGTGGGGAGGAGGGGAGTGTCTAAATGAGGGGAATACTGAAAGCTGCACCAATTTTGATAAGCTGTTGTTTGCTTTGCTTTCTGTTGTAGATGTTGTTGTTCGGTTCTGCAAGGAATGCCATGAACAAGTCCATTCTCTACAAGTGTTCAGACTCCACAAAACACAACCCATTGAAAAGGTGCAAAACACTAGCCATTTATTCACTTTTTTGTTGTTCATTTGTCTCATTATCTAACATCAGTTTTTGAATTGTTAATAGGTGGAAGAACGTAAGCTGTCACAAGATGTGTCTGACTTAGAAACGTATGTAGAGTACATGTTCATGATTACAGATCTCTAATAAATGAATTTATTCTATGTACATCATGAGTGTCATCAGCATCATTATCATCAGTATCACTATTATCATCTTCACCTCCATCATTAACACCATCATCACCACCATCATCATCATCAGTCAGTACCATCAATCAGCCTTATCAGCAGCATCATCATCATCATCAGCATCTTCAGCAGCATTGTCATCAGCATCATCAAAGGTCATCATTGTCACCATTATCATCATCTCCCCACCATCATCATCATGACCATCACAGCATTATTATCATCTTATCATCATCAACATGATGTTTGATTGTATATGTAGGTTGGTGGCTGTTGAGAATGACATTTTGAAGAATGTTCTTACTACACTCCAGTACGCTGAACAGCAGGAGAGGGTATGTTATACACATGTAACTACAACCAAATCTTTTCTAACTATATATACTTGTTAAACATTTTTATACTACAAATTCATATCTTTCTTTCAGGAAATGCTTAGGGACATTACCATTAAAACAGAGAAACGCCTACATGACATCCAACAATGCCATGAGAAAGTTGACAAAGCAATTCAATATCTGAATAAGGTAGATAAAATGCAAAACATTTTGATACAAACAAGCGTTTTTGGTACAGTAATTCTGGTTTTGGACTATAAGCCTTTTCTGAGTCCTCAAAAAAAAAAACAGATGTAATCCTTTTCTGAGATTATTAGTGAACAAGATGCATTCTAGCTTGAGTACTAACAACACCATATAAGGCAAGATGAAAAGAAAAATGTTTGTACCAAAGCTAGAATGCACCATGTTCACTATCTACTGACATGTCCATTGATTTGTATGCTGTACTACGTCCAGGAGAAGCTTGTGACACTGTTTTTCATTGCTTTACAGGTTTCATCAGTCATTAAGATATGTAGTGGATACGATGTGATGCAAGCTGCATCGTCTGATCAACCCATCTCTAATGACCTCAAACCAGCTGGGGATGAAGCCCAGGAACAAGCTCTAGGTACAAGTGTGTGTTATAAATAATCTTAAGCAGATACGCCTTTGGGCTGATCTAAGCCAGGGCATGACTAACTCAAAGATCGAATTGGAATTTAGCTAGTGTGTTGGGTTTCATGGAGGGAGGGAGAGACATAACAAACTCTACTCACATGAAACAACCTCTGGGCTGATCTATGTGATGCCAAGTCCAGGAATCGAACCCGAGACTCCAGACTTGAGACAGTACATGGAGGGAGGTGGGTTAGGAAGGTAACTATATATTTTATAATACTTTATGAATTCATGATGCCCTAGATTTTTTCTTTATTTCTTACTATACTTGAATGTTTAATGTTTTGTTGTGGTTTACCAGGAGTGTCATCCTTGTCAGCTGAAGAATTTCCAGTTTTAATCAGAAGTTCACTCAGCAAGAAGGGTGGTTTCTGGATGGTCAGATCAGATTCTGCTGGACTCAAGAAAGTTGCAGAGATTGAAAACCTGCTCAAGTACGCACACAAGCACCTTCTCCTAACCCATATTAGCATATAAACAACTTTTCTTCTCTTAATCTTTGATGAAGCCATAGACGGCAACAGCTTAGACAATAACACAGCAGCAAAGGCCTCAATTGAACAAATTTATCTGTGTATCATACAGTACAATGCTGCTTATTTCTTCAGATATATTGAAGTACTGCAGCCTCTAGCACACTGCTCTAAGAACACCTACTACTAATAGCAAAGTTTCAGTTATTTTGCTGCAATTATTTTAATACTACATACAAGAAAAAATATAATATTGTAATCTCTGGTGCCTTCAGATGGTGACCTTGCAATGATAGATAGGGACCTTTTTGTAACACCTTGGGCAATTATTCATGTCTCTATCATTGCAAGCTGACCATTCATCCTGCTTCGATGCAAAGGCCCAGCTACCTTTTGAGATGGTGCAGGGAACTGCGAAGGGGGCTATTACCTTCTCTTATAAAAAACATTGATTCTTTGAACAGGGAACATTTTGCTGCCAATTCTATGTCTTGTCATTCAAGTGTTGTCAAAGAAGGCGCCATCTGTGTTGCTACTAATGCTGTTAGAACTGAGTTCTGGAGAGTAAGAATAGAGAAACTGTGCAAAGATTTTCTGGTAAGTGAAATGAAAGAACATGTTTACTGGTCTTATTTTTTGTGTTTTTTGTTTGTTTTGGAAAAACATTTGTACCCATACTAGACCAGAATTCACCATGGTCATCATATCAGATAAGGCCTACATGTTCACTAGAAATGCTTGATAAAACTTTTCGTTGGGGTCTTCCTGTGTCCTCTGTCCTCCCATCCCCTCCCTTCCCCTGTTAGTTTCTTTTCCCAAGAAAGCCAAGACACGGCAGCCATGTTGGTGGTATCTTACTGAAGACTTCTCATTAGCTCAATTGCATGCTAATTCCACACACAACTGCCATGTCTTGGGTTTCTTGGGAATGTTTGTGACCAATCAGTTGTTGACGCGGTGTTGTTACTTGTGGCAGGTTAATGTGCATTACCTTGACCATGGACAGCAGGAGAATATCCCTATCAGATGTATCTTGGACATCCCACCTGACATCAAACAGATACCTCATCAGGTTTGTACATTATATACTTATTATTACATATTATTAGGAGTAATATTGGTATTACCAGGTATACTGTATTCTTAAGTGGATTGGTGGATCGGTGGATGGATGGAAGGGTGTAAAGATGGATGGATGGGTGGAAGGTCGGAAAGATGGATGGATGGATGGGAAGAATGGATGGTTGGAATAAGTGGATGGTTGGAATAAGTAGATGGTTGGAATAAGTGGATGGATGGATGGATGGATGGGATGAATAGATGCACTTCTAATGTAACAATAAATATTGTACACTAATGTATTTACAACTGAAGATGTATTTTGTTACGTTATCGACAGGCCATGGAGTGCTGCTTGTTTCACTATACTGAGAACATCTCCCTTCCATATGAGGTGAGTACTGCACAACTATTAACCATGTTTCAGGGGGGAGGGGAGGGGATATGATGTTTGACTAATACCAATAATTACCAATAATTTCATGTAGGCCAAGTGGTGTTTCAAGGACCTGATCCACGGCAAGGATATCAAGGCTAAAATATGTTCTGAGGTATGATATCATACATTGATCACTTAACCTAGCTATCATACCCATATCTACAGATGAAGAACCTGCAAAATAAAAAAAGACTCATCCAAATGCACTCTGCTGATAATTTGCCTTTAAATTAATGTATTGACTATCTGTATCACAGCAGGTGATATTCCCTGAGGGCAATACCTTGTTCCACGTGCAGTTGACGTCGATAGGGCCTACACCGGTCAACATTAATCAGAAAGTTGCTGATTTAAGTAAGTATAATCATTTACTGCTGACAGTGCATGGTCATGGGTTTTACAATAAGTGTAACCTCGAAAACAAAAACGGAGGAACAAGGGAAAGACCACAATGCATCTTCAGTATTTATCGAGCTCATTAAAGGCTTTTTTCTTCGTCTTTTTTGTTTCAGTGCTTCAACAAAAGCTGATTGAACAGGTAAGACTTTAATGTGTTTATCAACAAGCCTGAGTATCAAATAGATAGATAGATAGAATACATGCAGTTGAAGTTCTCCTTCGACCACTCTCGTTAGCGACCAGATCTAGTTACGACCACGATTTTGAAACCTTTATACATTGCCTCTTACGAGAGCCCATTATCGTTAGCGACCAGCTCCATTTACGACCACGTTTTCGATTCCCCGAGGTGGTCGCTTACTATAACTTAATTCGACTGTATTTTATTTAACGTGAAAACATATGCTTAGCTATGCTGTACACTAGGTTACGGCCGATTGTGTGGAAAGCTTGATGGTCGATTGTTTAATCACCCATTACAAGTTTCATTCCATATTTCATTTGGGGAAAACAACGAGAAATAATATGCTGAAATAAAAAAGCGTTATGCCAGGTTGACAGTTTTCCCACCAATTGAGGTTGAACGTACCATATAAGGTTTGATGGGACCAGAATGCATTACGGGTATTTTTGAAGTTTTTTTCTTAGCATCAGCAGGCGCAGTACTCATCGGACATTTTATCCATTGTTAATGTAGGAGCGACCCGTTCTCCCAAAGGATGCCCTCGTCCAACATCCAACAGAGGAACACAAACAAGTTGACACATCATCAAAACCAGTGGAACAAGGAAATGTTTCCATGGCGACAACGGAGTCACATGATGTTAAGAAATCAGACGAAGAACAGACTGTCACTTCTGCTTCAGCTGCAGGATACCCAAGCTCTGCATCTCCCGAGCAAAGTTCAGCAAGTTTTCTAGCTCCTACCGTGCCAAACGACGAAATGGAGCGAGAATTGCCATCAGTGACGATATTAACTAAAGCCAATACCGATCGTGGCGTACCTGATGATGTTTCTAGAAACCCTGTCATTGACTTACGAGGTACAAAAGAACAAGGCCATGAAGTGAAGCCGTTCATAACAATACCAGAATACGTACCAATAGGATTCCTTAATGAACAAATGTATGAAAAGATCTTCAAGGAATGTCAAGCTAATTTCGCCAACGTCAAGTCTTTGATCAGCCACGCGCGGTTTTTTATCGTCCAAGCTGATGAATTCCAGTTAACTGAAGCCATGAAGACAAAGATATGGTGCTGCATTGACGATGCACTGTGTAAGAACATAAACAAGGTTTACAGAGAGCAAGTCTCTCGAGGAAACCGTCCCCCGGTGTTTTTGGTATTTTTCTCCAAGTTTTATGTGGTTGGTTTAGTTAGAGTCGTTTCTCAATGTCATACAAGCCCACACTGTTCTATCTTGGGAAGAGGGCTTCTCTGGAGTAATTGCTGCCATGGGGAATTCTGCATTGATTTGTACAACGCTCAGAAGCTTTCCACCAAGATGCTAGAATCAGAATTATATATTCGGCAGTTTATGAGAGAGAATATCGTCGGTAAGGAATTAAAGTGGGAGAAAGGAATCGAAATTATCCAAAAATATGAAAAGGTTAAGAGAAAGACCAGTGTCCTTGATGATGCTTGTAGGTTGTACAGCAAAAATCCGCGAAAAGAGTTCGTGTCTAGCCAGGAAAACTTAAGTGAGGGACACCAACAACCATTTGCGAAAGGGGTGTACGATTTGCATGAAGTTGAAACGAAATTGCTGGGCAAAAATGATGGCCAAGGGAAGAAAGAGTGGAGAAGAAAAAGCCTGGAAGGTAGTGATGAGTTTCTTGCAGGGAGAAGTCAAGAAAGGAAGGAACTAGACTCAGCATCAAGTGAAAACTGGGATGTAAGTGTCATGAAGTAGACGACAAAGAAAGAATGAATGAATGGAATGAATGAATGAGAGGGGGAGAAAAAGAAAGTAAGAAAGAAGGCGTGAGAGAAAGTAAAGAGGAAATTACAGTGAACCATGAACACTTTGAGGTTTTTTTATACTTTTTTCTCCTTTATCCCTTGTGTGAATTGATTGGAAATATGATTTATTTTGAACAATAAGATTATTTGAGTTCAGTGCTTCATTTCAGAAGGTTTGAAGCAGTAGAAAGTTCCTAAAATAAAAAATATAAAAATATCAAGTGTTCAAACGAATGAAAGAAATAAGAGAAAAACGAAAGAAAGGAAGAATGAGACAAAGCAAATGGTAAATTTCAGAGCGAGAACTGCAAAAAAACAATTTATCAGTTGTAATAATTCATTTACCAACACAAGTGTTCTTTGTTTCTTTAGCTTGAAGCAGAGCCTGTAAAAATCGCTGAAATCTACTCCAGCATTACCAACAATGGTACAAGCCAAGACAGCACGAGTGAAACAACAACAACAGTAGATGAACAAAACTCAACACCAGTCGAGAACGAAGATTCCATCGCCTTGCCTGCCAGTGGGTCTGAGGTCCTGAATGAATGTGCGGTTGATAACTCAAGTTCTGCAACTGTTGAAACAAATACCAAGGAGTTAGAAACGACAGAAGTTGAAAATGAAGTAGCACCATCATCAGTTTCTACTCTCGAAGACTCCAGGCTGAAACAAGAGACTGTAGGTGCCAGCTGTGACGTGCAGATCGAAGAAGCTTTTGAAACAAGCGAAGAGAAAACTTCTCGAGATCATTCCAACTTGGAAATAACGACTGACAGCACAGTAATTGTGAACGCTTCTGAAAACTCGGAAGCGAGTGTTAACCAGGCAAATCAGTCAGAACTCGAAACTGAAGTGATAAATAAAGATCAGAGAAATGTAGACGTTGAAGAAAGAGGTTTGGTTGTGACGGAAGAATTGCCTGAATCTGATGACGATGAACGTGTAGTGCCTGGTGAAGTGGTTGCATTTAAAGATGAACAAGTAATAATGAAATCTGGAGATAATGACACTATTGCAACGAGAGACGAAGTAGTAGAAGTTGGTGATGATGAAACGGTGGAGGATTCAAAGTTGTTGCCAACTCTTGAACATCTTGACAAACCAAAGATGGTCGACTCTGAAGACGTTAATGAGAAGTTAGAATCCTTTCCTAAGCAAGAGGATACTTTACAAGAAGAACAAATGAATTTTTCACAGCATGCTGAGGTAGGGAATGGCATGAGTACAGAGGTCAAAACCTTTCCACCTGAAGAAAGATGCCCGTCATACTTTCATCAAGCTTTACAACAACCAGGATATCAACCAGCGGAAGAAGATTTCTACGTAGTGAATCCACCCACAGAATGTAGTCCTTGTAATGCTACAACATCAGAAGATGATGGCACGTCGAGGGACGTGGAACCAAGAATACAACAAGAAGATGGCACATGTGAAGGCAGGGCCTCACCTGAAAGCATTGATAATGAACCTTCTTCAGATATCACCTCTGATACCACATTGTCTTCTGATTGGTCCACAAAGAGCACCTCTCCTGAAACCATAGATGGTGAACCTAGTTCAGATGTTAGTCCCTCAACGAAAAGTCGTTCAGCTACAAACGAAACTGATGCGTCGTCTTCTGATTGGTTGACAAGGGATGCTGACGTCATGTACGAGAAAGAATCTTCAGATAATGAAGAATCAATTGGTTTTCTTCCAGTTGAACCAGGTAGAGTATATATGTTCAAATTATGGATCAGTTCATATATGTTACTATGTCTATCAGTGGTGTGTGTGTGTGTGAGGGGGGGGGGGGGGGGGGGGGGGGGCACTTACGCTCCTAATATTAAAGATGCTACAAACAAACATTAAGAATGACCTTCAGATTTAGTTAGAACCTACATGTAATGCCACTACACAGATAGCCACGACTTGCCGAATATATTCAGTTCCTGGTATTTATATAATAAGTTTACGTATATAAAATCCTTTCTGTAGGGTTTGAATACAGGGTAGTCATGACGTCACAACCAAACGAAGACAACATATTTTGTGCGAGAATCTACAGGAACCAAGTAGAGGAGAAAGAATTCAAATATTTCTGCAAGAGAATGAAGTAAGTCATTAGTTAAACAATATATGTTTATCTTTGGTTGCAAGGAGATGGATCCAGGATAGTGTTCAGGGAGGGGTGCAGCGTTGTACCTGCCCACAAAAGCGCCACACCCCTTACCTCCCCCCAAAAAGATTGAACCTCTTGTCGTATATCTTGCAAGTTTGCCAAAAGTAGGGACAAAAATTCTGAAAGAGAATTTGAAGTTTTTGAATTTATTGAAAAATGAAGTACATGGCAGCAGCGTGAGCTAGTTGAATAGCGTAATTATTTACAAATAAATAGAATCTAAATAAGAATGACTTATATACAAATAAATATATGAGAAAGTCTTTTTTCTTGATCCCTCCGCGCTCCTCCGTGTGAACATGTATTATTTCTCTTCCTCATTAGTATCCTCTTCCCTAGCTACCTTTCTTGTGTTATCTATAATTCCATATCCATAATTCCAATCTATAATTGAAGCAAGAAACTTTTATTTCAGCACTGCCACAGAAAAACGAAACGAGAAAGTGACCAACGCCTTCGTTATGAAAAATTGTTGTTTAAAGATGAAAAAAAACGGATATTACAGAAGAGTTCTTATCAAGAAACTACTTGGGAAAGGAAAGGTAGGCAGATATACGGTCACTGGTTCTTAGAGTATATGTGATTATAGTATTGAATAAAAGATCTTGTGAGGAACAGGTAACCCAATTCGATTAAAGAGTGCTATCACAAACGCCAAAAGCAAAGCAAAACTAAATAAAACTCGACTCAAACTTGCATTACAACCAATAGGAATAGCCAATAGGAAGACATAGAGCACGAAACACTAATCTGGGGGGGGGGGGGGGGGGGTTCTAACCGTCACAGAAACACAATTATCCTAATTCAAAACGTTGTTATGTTTACATGAACCTCCCCCCCGGATTTCTGAATCCGCCCTTGAGCTTATAAAAAAATGTAATGTTTTACTCTGTAGGTTGTGGTACAATGTACCGATCTTGGTTATGCCTGTGAAACACCTATCGATAACTTGAGGGAGCTTGACAGTGAGTTCCAGGTCTCCTTCCCTCCACAGGTATGAAACATAACAATCATTTGGAACAGTTATTTTATTGTCAACTAATTCTATTAATAATTTTCTTTGTTATTTTAGTCATTTGAATGTCGTATTCTGAATGATCTGGGCAAGCAGGTATGCTATCAAACACATTAGAGCAGATTTCGTATGAGTGTGAAAAGTCACGGCACGGTTACGGCGTGGCGCGGACACGGCACCAAATGTCGAATGTTATTTTGATATATGGCACTGACACCGTCACGGCACGGTCACGGCAAGGCGCGGTCCGTGCATTAAGGTTTTTATTGTAATATGAAAACCGCTCTAACCTATGCTTAAAAGTCTTCTTAATGTTTTTTCATACGGTGAGTCTTATAGAACTTTTGCATCAAAGGCGTTACACGTTGAAACTTTTAGCTGAAACTTGTGAGCACGGAGTCGCGAGGCAAGTTTCATTGGGGTGTTACATGGCGCAATTTCGTCCTGAAATTTGTTCTCGTCACAAGTTTCGGCTGCATGAGTAGAAAGCAGTTCCTCTTTTCGTGAAACTTTCTCGCGACGAAAGTTTCACAAAGCTGGGGTGTTACACGGTGCAATTGGTTCTGAAACTTGTCTCGCAATGCCGTTGCACACAAGTTTCAGCTACGTACATAGTCCTGACTTCTAGTTGAGGATACACGTTGCCACTCTTATCCAAAGTCAAGAGACAATGGTCCCTTGCCAACACTCAAGAAATGTGTCCTTCTTTCTTTTTCAGGATAAGATGAAGATTTCTAAACTTCCTCCCAGAAACAGCAAACGAGGCTACGGCGTAGAGCTCGAGATATTTGTGGTAAGTCATTTTATTATTTATTCAAAATATTTCCCAGTTTCTGAATGGCCTAAAGTCCCGGTTTATATTTCTATAACGAGCACTGACTGACCAAATTTAACTATTGGACAATTGACGTCATCATAGCCGCCAAAAAAAGACGGTTTCCCAACAGGGAAGGTTTGCAAACTTATCTGAAGCCGAGGTTAATTTGAAAATATTCCTTGTTATGCATAATTTTTCATATCATACTCAGCCTCATCCAATAATTGCTAAATGTTCGCACTTCATCGGCAGGGGTGTTTAAGAGAGGAGTTATGATGCGGGTTTATTAGAGTGGCTCCTGGGAACTTTTTATCGAGGAAGATAAACTCTGGGTGGATTAAAAAATATGACAAACGATTCGCAGGACCACAGGACGACCAGTACTGAAGTCGTGAGATTTCTCCTCTGGGGTGTCAATTTTATATCAAAAGTAACCACAGTCTTTTATTACTGACTTGTATTTGGATAGAATTACAAGAACTAGGCAATGGGTCCCACACACCACATTTGAGGACATACATAATTATAATAATTACTTTTTTCTTCTACAGAAATCAATAACTTTAGAAATTGCTGAAGTGAATGTTCTGCGAGTTCACCAGATTTCGAACCATTATTAATATTGGGTGAATCGATGAGAAACTCTTACCACAGGAAACCCAAACTTTAGTCATTGGCAGCAGTCTTACCACAGGACGCCCAAGCGGCATCAAGCGAAGAAAGAGTGACAAGAGAGTGACATTCAAATTCCAATCAGTTAAGCCAAAAAATATCTGTTGTACAATTTATGATAATGCATTTACAATTATTTTCTTTATATTTGTATTTTTCCAAGGTATTTGAGGTGAATTTCCCCCAATACGTCTTTCGTTAGGAAAAAAAGTTAAAATTGTTACTATTTCGCATACATTTAGGAAACGTTTACGATAGTTTATCATTATTTCTTGCTCTTCATTTCTTCATTATTTTCGTTTTTTGTGTTTGTTTTTGAAGAGCGCTTCGAACACTAAGGCAAGAAACTATTAGTTGACCGCCAAACACTTGTTTTTATAACAATAGCCGCAGGAAAACAATTTGGTTTTGCTCGTAAACACCACAGGTTTGTTGATTGAAAACGTGATCTTAAAGCACGTGGCCAATCATCCAGCGAGAATGAGTTGTGCAATACGCTACGGAAATCGCACGTTTTTAACCAGTTTTCACCTGCGTCTTTGGTCACATGTTCGGGCTTAGCATCAACTTAACTGACTTTCTCTTTCATCATGCTTGAAGGCTATATCTCAATTACACTTTATATACTTTCAATCAATTTTACCACGAGCGACTCCCTCAAAAATTGTCAAAATTCCTTGAAAACGTTTATTATTGCAAAACGTGCACTAAGTTCGGTGAGATTCACTGACACATAAAGCACATAATGGTATCTATATTGTTATCTGTTTCTTACAAATCATCTTAGGAATTTTGACGCCTAAGGTAGAAGAAACTCAGCCTTGTTTTCATAAAAGAACCAGTCGAATAGTGCATGGGCTAGCTGTCATCAAGTATATTCTGGTGCCGCTTTTGATGTCTGGGTTCCATTTATAGAATTTAATGTACTATAAGTTGACTCTGCACGACTTTACTGCAGGGCCCGCTTCTTCAAGATATTCCATATGTTATTCCTTGCGTTGTTTTGTTCAGGTTTGAATACAAATTTCATATCGTTTCATTTCAAATTAAACTAATATTTATATTAAAAGATGATTAATATATTTTACAGAAAGATTTGAACATACTCACTGTTTGTAATAAAAAATATTAATTAATATTTATAACATAGCGTTATTAAGTGTTTTTGTGTGTGGTTGATATGGAAAGTGCTTTGGGATTGAGATGTGGAAAACATCTTGATTAATACTCCTGGAGTGAATAATTTTCGTGCTATTTAAACCGATAATCTCTTGAAATTCTCCATAAATTTGGGTAAACCCCACGAAAAGGATAATTGTCTTTTATTTTTGGCTCATTTTTCATCACATCACAATCGTGCTCTTTCACTTACTTGATCCGTAGCTTGGGTCAACAATTTGGAAAACGAAACAAGACTTTATGCGTTAGGGGAATTTTTCTTTTTGGGGCCATGCATAAATATCTTTTATTTTATGCACTTTAAGCAATAATTTGTTATCCAGTAAAGTCGTCTTGAAAATGTCGAAAACACTTTGCATAACTGTGAAAACTATATCATAATGGTCGTATCATCATGTCTGGATCATACTCGTATCTCATTGGTTAATAGGATTGCTGCAAGGTCTTGAAAAATAATTGGTCTGGCAAATTCCAACCAACTCTTCTAGCAGTCATAAAATAATCAGGTTGAATGATAAATCAGTATTAACCAAATATGGAATAGAAAAAGAAAAGCCGTGCAGTTTTTTTGAGCAACAAACGAGATTTTTGCGTGACTAGACTAATTCGATTCATTTTCTGCACGACAATTTGCATGATTTCTGCAAATGTTAATGACGATAAGTACTTGCTCATCATATGATTTACCGAATCTTGTGAAATATCCAATTATTTGTTGCTAAAATTCATTGATATTTGACTATTTTTGGTTATTCTTTTTTTGATGTAATTTAGGACGCCTTTTTCCACTATTATGTACAGCTGTAGTGCAGTTTTCATAAATACCGTTAGAAAAACTGCTTAAAAAGTATTGATATTTCAATGATCTTTTGTATATTTTTCAATGAGTCATGGATCTATTCAGTGATTTATGTGTTTATTGTCAAACCTCCCCTTTTGAAGTTTGTATGGTACTTGACAACTCAACCTCGAAATTCTTCGAAAACAGTCCAAAGTTCTTTTCTACTGCGCATGCTCGAGTATTAGTTCACGTGATGGTCAGTTATCTGAGCATGTGGTCACTTTTCTAACACCCTGAAAAAGTACTTTATTAAGATTTTGAGGTTTACTACTATGGAAAAAGAGGTATTTAAAGTATTAAGGCATTTAAGGAGAGTCAGAAACGGTGTTTTGAGTTGAGTTTGAGTTGAGGAGTTTTGAGCAGTTTTTGTCAACACTGCATTGTTATTTCACTGGCGTGATTCACGGTTCGTGCGTTGCGTGATTTGAATGATCTAATCTCAGACCACACATCTGCTGTAACGGAAGAGATAACAGACCTTGTGATAGCTACACCATGAAGGTCAATGGCGGGCGGCTAGTTGTGTTCGAACAAATAATTTCAAGAATTTATAAGCACCGAATATTCTAGAAACCCACACATTAGTCACCCTCAGTGCAGCTGCTACATAAGCTCAAACAAAATACGAATTTTCATGATTACTTTTAATTGCAAAACAGACGTTCAATATAACTGCCGCTTGTATTGGGGAAAAAGAAGGATTTGCGAATTAAATTTTGAATAAAAAGTTAATCTGTTTTTTGGACTTGTGAAAATTGTTGATTTTGCAGCATTAACATATCCCCTCTTCCAATATTGATCTTGATTACACGGTGTACAATTAACTTGAATAATTCTCACCATTTATTTTATTCCCTACACGTACGCAGCTCAAACTAGTTTATTCGTAAGTTTTCTTTTGATTTTACAACGCATTGGTAACGAAATGATAGCTTTTTGTGTAAAAAATCTACTGAAAAATATTTATTTTTTATTACTGCATCTCATCGCCGAATGGGCATGGACCACCTCGGGTTTTTTCGTGCTGAAGGGCGGAAATCAAATACTTCAAAGCAATGATTTGATATAAATAATGAACCGACCTTATGAATCTGATTGTAGCAAACATGCTAATATTATATTTTGGCTCACGGCTAACCCTGACTGGTCCATACACATCTGAACGGCCTGTCAAACGGATGGAAATCTTGACCGCTACAGGGAGGCAAGGAAATCAGCTCACGGGGAGGTTGAAATGTATTGGTTTAACGTACCGACCAAGGTCAACATTTCCAAAACTAACTCACTCAGCATGTGTTGACTGTAAATTCCCCAAACTCAGGGCTGTTGAAAACAGGGCAAAAAATTAGGATTATTATCGATATGGAAACTAGAAAATTTTTTGATTCTATGATTTTGATTTTTGCTGGCAAAAAGATTGCTTAGCGGAAAAGTCAAAAGGTTATGACGTCAACGAAAGGTTTTGTTGGCACGAATTATGACAGGAGATAACAGAATCTTGTGATTTCCGAGAAGAGATTTGAAGGTTAAAAAATTCATAAAATGTAAAGTACATACTTGAAAAGCCAGATTTATTTACCTCTCAGTTCGTTAGTGTAGAATGAATGAATGAATGGATGGATGAATGAATGGATGGATGGATGGATGGATGGATGGATGGATGGATGGATGGATGGATGGATGGATGGATGGATGGATGGATGGATGGATGGATGGATGGATGGATGGATGGATGGATGGATGGATGGATGGATGGATGGATGGATGGATGGATGGATGGATGGATGGATGGATGGATGGATGGATGGATGGATGGATGGATGGATGGATGGATGGATGGATGGATGGATGGATGTATGGATGGATGGGTGGATGGATGGGTGGATGGATGGATGGATGGATGGATGAATAAGTGACTGATTGCAAGAAAGCGAATGGAAGAAAGAAAGAATGGATGGATAAAGGAATGAAAGGAATGAAAGAACGAAAGAAAGAAAGGAAGAAAGAATGGATGGATAAAGGAATGAAAGGAATGAAAGAACGAAAGAAAGAAAGAAAGAAAGAATGAAATAATTAATTAATTAATAATGGGTTCTTATATAGCGCATTTCAAGAAAGAAAGAAAGAAAGAAAGAAAGAAAGAAAGAAAGAAAGAAAGAAAGAAAGAAAGAAAGATTCCTGTAAGATTCCTTTCGTACCATCCCATTGTGCCTTGTCTTCTCATTTTTTCAAGTCCCAGTAACTCAAGCATATCATCTTCATATCTAAGTAGTTTATCTCGTAACCTCTTCTTCTCTAATGTATATTTATCAGAGGGGAATTAATCAGTGCCTGGAAGTTTGACGCCATACAGTAATGAAGTAAGACTTACACTGATGTCTACCCACAGCTAAAACCAAGATTACAGTTAATTCAATAAGCATGACAGTTCTTTTCCTATGACTCATATATCCTGTCACTGTGAAAAAGCCCAAAGATCTCGTAGTCAAAGATATGGGCTTTTCTAGGCTTTTTGAATAAAGGATGATGCTTAAGGCAATCTGGAACTCTTACGTCAAACGAGTCATTCAGAGGCTAGCGGAGGATGTTATGTCGACTAAATGAACAACGAACAACTCCAAGCAAAAGAATATACTAGAAACAAAGTAATGATTAGGCTTTAAGTCGTGTCTTAAAAACATGTTAATGGTGTTGTAATGTGGAATAGTGAATAACTACCATCATGACGTCAAATGACGTCATTTAGACAGCTTTTCTAAAGTGTCTTTAAATCTGAATGATTTTCGGAAACCAGACTGATGCACAGAGTCTACAAAGTAACACAGCACTGATATTTCATCGTGGTTTTGGATGTTAGCACGACAGTAAAGAAAACTAGATAAAATTGATATTAACGTCATTAACGAGTGGTCTCCGAACATGATCGGCATCACATCGGCAACAGCTGTGTGAGTCTTCAAGTGGGAAGCGGAAAAACACCTACGATTCATCAGTATACATACTGAGTTGGCAAAATTTTTCCGTGTAAAATATCATCACCTTGGAAAACTTTGAATTACGCTAAATCTTATACGTACATCATGTTCTCAGTTTGAAAACAGGTTTTGTATTGTAAGGGAGAGTATACTGGGTTGTATTGGCATAAACTGACTTTACCGGTTACGATAAATTTCAGGAGTAAACGTCAATGTCTTCATTTTGTATATCGCTGTTAAGTAGTGGCTTGAAAGCCAAACTATTAACATTAAAATGGTTTTTCCATCGCTCTTCAATGCTAAAGAGAGCTGATGAATGACCTGCCATTCATAGATTTAGAGTTATGCGTCTTCTATCGCCAACGCACGACACATGGTAGCACGTAGTTTCACGGTAACGCGGCACCACGGAAAACACGGAACTCTGTTTTTTTTCTTCCCCCGTTTAACAATTCAAATACGTCTTCCTAAATCATAAATCTTGTTTAAAATTCTAACTTAATTTAGTAAATAATTCATATTATTAATATTTATAGCAGGAATTTTAAGCCACGTTTTGTCTTCCTGTCGCTGAAGCGTTTTCAGTGGAGAGTTTTTTTACTAACTGAAAATTATTTGAAAACTTTTTTCTAGTTCCCTTTTTATGTCTTGCTCTTCTCTTGTTTTGTTTCGCTTTTCGTCACTCTGTTAATGCGTAAATATATTTCTATTTATGATAGAAACTGTTTCATGCTTTACAGCACGTACGCGAGTGGTTCGTCAACTATGATTGTCACGCAAGCGGAATATCGATACCAGAGTTGGTGTTCCTCATTCCTTTGTAGGTCTGAAACACTGCTACTTCCTCGAATGCTCTGAAGATTATGGAAGTCTTGAAACGAGAATATCTCTGCGGATTGCTTTCGTTCGTGTCTCACGTGTAAAACAATTTAGCGGAACAAAGAATTTTTGTTGCGTGACGATTTGGGTTTTTTCTTTCTACTGACTCTACTGTGTCACAGACGTATTTATCCAAAGCTTTTAAGAAAAAAAAACAAATATGCTTTAAAAGAGTGTTCTTATGATTTTTACTTCGCTATCTTGTGATGGCGGAGAAAAAACTTAGTGATTTTCCGTAATTGCGTGCGTGATTTGCGAGTAATTCTGTTATGGCCCTCGATAACTTGATTCAAAAGCCAGACGCGAACGCGGTTTGACACTTGGGTAGAGGCACGACAGATTTGCGCGCCTTTCTCGGGATGTTTCCAATAACTATGGTTTGTGGGATCTAAAAATAATAAATCATGGCCAACACCGAGAATATTTTTCAACCTGAAACATCGCTTCTAGTCGAAATTCAGTCCCCATTTCGGATACAGTGAGGTCAACGAGATCCTAAAGAAGTCTTGCAACATTTTGAAGATTCTAGGAACTTAGTACTGTTAGTAGAACTTGTTTAATCGGCCTACCGTTCCAGTAAAGGAAGAGACAGAAATATTTTAAGTATGTTTAAATTAATCTTACAAATGTGGAATACCAAACTCAGTATGGAGTAAGTCTAGATGTTTCGCACAACAACGAAGTTAGGACAAAGAGAGTGATTATCATAATTCTATAGCGACCGAATCAGATCGCAGTTACGAAACAAAAAACATTGCTTATGTAATTATTTCACATGAAGGTCACCTGATGAACTGCCAATGCCAGAGCGCGTGCACCAATCAGCGCGCGCGTTAGAATCACCTTCTGTAACTTTGCCCAATCACGTGTACGGTTACATTGTTGACGCAATGTATATAATCGAACTCGAGGTTTCCCTTAGCTTAGTAGAAAATTCAAAATTCATTATATCAGCCGGTTGAAGCGCTGGTAGTCACCAAGGGCGGAGTAGAAAGGGAGTGCTATAAAACTATACTTTCCCTCTAGAACTCACAAGGAATATACGAAAATGTCTTCGTCCACGTCTGAAGAAGAAAGCATAGAATTTCTAAGACCTTATTTTACAAATATTAAGCTTGTTGGAACCGGTGGAAGTGGCGCGGTCTACTCAGCGATCGATGTTAAAACGGACAAACGAGTGGCTTTGAAAAGGGTGAATCTACTGGACCAACTTAGTTGTAAAGGAGCATTACGACAGATATCCGTCTACAAAAGTTTAAAGCATGAAAATATAGTTTCTTTAGAAAAAGTTGTAGGACCTGATGGACAAACACTGGATAGTTCAACCAATTTTAAGGATTTTCAATATGTATTTCTCGTCCAAGAACTCGTTGAGGCGGACTTGCACAAAATTCTTCAAAGCAATGGGACAATTTCCGAAGACTATCTTAAACTATTTATCTATCAACTTCTTCGTGGGTTGAAATATGTTCATTCTGCTAACGTTCTTCACAGAGATATCAAGCCTAGTAATATTCTAGTGGACCCAGAAACGCTTCTTTTGAAAATCGGGGACTTTGGTCTGACACGAGTCGTAGACCCAGACTACGAGCACAAAGGTTATTTAACTCATTGTCCATCTACATTATGGTATAGAGCTCCTGAACTGATTCTTGAGCCTAATACTTATTCTAATGCCATGGACATTTGGGGAGTTGGTTGTGTCTTTGCCGAGCTGTTACTGGGCAAACCCCTTTTCGAAGGAAGACATGAAATCGAACAACTTCAAATGATCCTGGAGACAGTAGGGACCGAGGACAAAGAATTCTTTAAAATCAATTCCGATGTTCCTGAAGAGCTCCTGAAATCCATGTCTGAAGGACCAAATTCATGTCTAGCTAGTAAACTCCCTGATTTAGACGCTAAAGGTAAGAATTGTTCTTTGTTGATCGAAGTAAATATTACGGTAGCTACGAAATGGCTTCCGTGACGTAACGTAAGGATATTTTAGATATTTCCTCTCTAACGAGGAATTAGAATATCAGCAAGCTATTTTTGTCGTCAGTATCATTTCCTGCGATTATTTGCTACGTATGAGTTTCCTTCTTCAAAGAATGCTTTTATTTCGTGATGAATGGGTGTTTCAATTCAGCCTGTGGTGATTAACATAGTGGTCGCGAAGCAATATTTATACAATTTTTGGAATTTTCCCCCGATGTCTGCGAACGGAAATCTCAATTTGACCGCAAATTTAAAAAAATTTGCCTGACGTTAAGAAACAAGAACGTAAAATATGAAAGTCATTCCGTATGAAACTAAAAAACCGTCGTTTTATTTTCTTACCGAATTCACAGAAAAAGCGGAATTAGCGGGGAGAAAGATGAAGACAATTCTATTTATAGGAACTATTTTACATATGTAATTTTACTTTCGGAGAAACTGTTCTTTCATTTCGATGTGGGAATTTCCCCAAGGGTGAATTTGTAAGGTCGTACAAAAAGGAAAGACGTTTGTTTTTGGTAGTAGAAAAATTATAGTTTTACTACTGTTTCTACGGATGATTGACATGAACTTGGCCGTTACGCAGAATGCGTTGTTGATAGACCGCCTACTCAACAAGCAGACTAAAGCGTGTTTCTTTAAGCTTTTTACATTTCCTTAACATTTATAGGATTTGTTGTAATCTTTCCCCTTGTTTTACAGTCTCTTTTCTAGTTTATTCTGAATTTTTTGAAATTCCTGGAATGTTTATAGGCACAAAAAACCGGACCAACTGGATGACATAACATGTAAATCTGGATTACGAGCCATCGCGTCAGCGCTATTTAACCCCTCTAAAAAATGTTCGAGTTTCCTCAACTTTTCCTTTTATTTCGTGGTCGATGTTACAAATTTACAACAGCTTTGAAATTGCGGGATCGCTAATATCTGTTTTGAAGAATCCCACTGTGCAAGGATTTCGTATACACGAATGCTGAGTCAGAGATAGTTTGTTTATATTGACAACCAACTGTCTCAGAGTCCCCCATTGTTTGACAATACGATGTTTTTCTCAACTAGAATTTTAAATTGATCTAAATTAAGAAACAGGAATAGACGCTCATAAAAAATGAATTGTTGTGACGCGCTTAGACCCAAATTTAATCCAAAAAAGCTAATGTTCTTCTATTTTAAGATACCCAAAAATTCCTTTTCTACCACGCTAAATAATCCACAATTTTTCTAGAAATGTTGAGCGGATTTTTTACAATACAGTAGATCAGAATCAATTTAGAATACCAAAGAAAACAAATAAGTTTTATAGAAAACTTGATGAAACGATTTCATTTCCTTGGCTGTGTTTTGTTTGACCACCGAGATGATTTACAAAAATACTTGTTTCTGATTGGTTGAAAAATAATGGATTATTTGACAACTGTAATTTGAATTTGTGAGGTGAAGGCCAAGGCCGTGTTTGTGTTGAATTATTTACTTTTACCTTATCTTCTAGGCATTTCTTTATTATATATGTAATTAGACTTTTTTAAAAGCCTAAAAAGTTAATATAATCCATCTTGTGGACAATTCATTAATGTATTTTTTTCTTAAAGAAAAAGTTGTATTTCAATGTTGAAAATGTGCTAATAGTTTGTTGCTTTTCTTTACAGCTCTTGATCTACTAGAAAAGATGCTTAAGTTTTCACCCAAGAATCGTATAACAGCAGAAGAAGCTCTATCCCACCCTTATCTCCAATACTACTCCCTCCCTTCTGATGAACCGATATCTCTACAGCCTTTAAACATCGAGGATGAAGTGGATGACTTTCCTGAAGACATTCTTAAGGATATGTTATATTCTGAATGTATCTCTTGGCAAAACTCTGAGGAACCAAAGCTAATGGATAGTATATCAGAAAGCGAGGACAGCAATGAACATATCTTGTCGTTGAAAGATATCATGAATGACAATGAAGAACCTGTCCTAGCTGACCACATCATTAGTGACAGTGCTTGCGAGATGAACATTAGTTCCTTCAAACTTCATCCTGAATTGAGTGAATCATATGGAGATACTTTGGCTGCAGCGATGAAGGTGTCCATGACACTTGACGAAGCTACAAATAAAATAGCTGAAACAGATGAGGCAAAAAACTGCAAATCCCAGCAGAAAGCTGGGATTACACAAGTCATGCAAACTTTTCTTGGTAGAGAATATCAAATGAATTTAGGATTTACATGCAAAAAGACAAATGCAATCACTGGCCCTTTTGGTCTGTGTTACTTATGACAAAAGAAATAAAATTTACAAAATTTCATATAATATCCTAATCCCGATGTTAGGATTCGGAGGAACCTTATCCATCATTGACTTTTTAAAGCAGATCTTTTTTATTGTATTTATTCATTACAATTATTATTCTAGGTTTATCAAGTGAAAAATGTTATTTTAAAAAGAGTTTTAATTTTTTTAATGGGACATTCTTAATAACATTGTTCTTTTTTCACATCAAATCCATGGAAAACAATTAATATATATGTATACAATTACAACAATATGAAATATACAGTATTTATAAGTAAGCATGTGAAAAATGTTCTGTGGTTTGCTGTGCTATGCTTTGCTGATAAACTTTTAGCATTTATGTTGTAGTTATTTTCATTATTTTGTTATTATCAAAGGTGGTTCTTGTTTAGTTCCATGTTTTCAAATTTTTGTTGCTTTTTCATTTGTTTTAAGAACTAAATTCAAAAATTATACTTAATAATACATTTTTAAAAATGTTCCTGAAATTCTCTATGGGTAAAATTTTTTGTTAAAATTAGAAAAATATCATAAATGTTTTGAAGTTTTTTAAATATATTTCTATCTAAGATACGCAGCTGTAAATAGCCATATTGGTGTGAAATTCAAGCAAATGTTGATTATACAAATCTTTCAAAATTCAAGAAAAAATATCAATATATATATCAGCTTATTTTTTGCTCTGTGAAAATGTTGCAAAGTACTAAATGTGACAGCAAAATATTTATTTATAAATAATTCAAAATGTGCTTTAAATAAAGAATGTTTGAAATGTGAAACTGTCTCACGTTTTCAATAACGCTCAAAGAGTGTCTGTACTGTAGATCGAATCTACTGTACATATTGGGCTTACTTTGTTGACCTTGCACCACAGGAATCCCAACAATAAAATTTGGTGATAAAACAAACTGTAGTCAGGGGGCTTGTGTGCAGCTATGCCGACAGGAGCATAGCTTACTAGCCTCGTTTTCGCCTCCTCGACCCAGGCACTCTGTGTGTGTCCGCCATGTTCGGAATCGGTGTATCAAGATTAACTAATCCCCATAAAATACACTATCTATTTTGGGATCTCCCATTTGCTATGTTCTCCTTATTATGTAATTCCCCCTCCAGTTGTCTGAAAAACATGTGGTCCTCCTACTCACCGCACCCCAGGAGTTGAATAATGAACGGTCACTAAGCACGTAAATATATAAGCTCGATCTGATTTGATATTGTAAAATTCCTCATGCACCACTTTTGTAACTTTCTGCCACGATTAAATGCCCTGTCTGTGACCAGTGAACCGATGTCTGGAAAATGGCATGGTGAATCGGTTAAATGAAGGAAGTGAAATCTCTCATTGAGAGGAAATCATTGTGTTGAAGTCGGCCGTCTGTCAGTTCGAATGTTCATTTGTCATGTCACGCAATGTGAGGGGATGGACAGGTACTACAGGTGAACAATGCTTTTATCTTCACATGAATATATTACCACGAGGTCATTATTGTAGTACGGTAGACTATACCGTAAGACAAAGGAACTGCTCCTCATACAATAATCTGTGATCCTTTAAAGTATGACTTTGAAGATGTTCTTTCTCTTCGCTGTTTGTCTCGGTCTATGTATTCTGTCAATCCTTTTTATCGGACTACGAAACTCTCAAATCAAGTACGCAGGGACGAATGTTTCTTCGTATTTCGGTTCAACGGGGTTTGGAGAAGAAAACTTAACATGGGGTAGAGGACAGCATGAACGATGGAAAAGGTTCTACGGCGAAGCTACATGTGAAGACAACCCAATGCGTCGACAACTTAAAAAACTGCTTTCGTTCTGGGTGGAGTTTGCTAAGGCTCACCAAATCGGATACACCATAATGTGGGGTGCATTGCTAGGTATTGCAAGAGTGAATGATCTTCTTCCCTGGGATCATGATATCGATATCCTCATAGACTATAAAGATTTGTTGAAACTGAAAGGTATTGTAGAAAAACCTGGCACATTTAATATCTACGATGGGAATGTACACATAGCAATCGTCCCAAATTTGACAACACAACATAGCTTGACCATGTACAATCGGACACGACACTCCTGTTTTGGAGAAGTAAGTACTTTCATTGGCCAAATTAAAATTTTTCTCAAGCAGCTATAAACAAATTATGAGGCGAATTTAAAAGCCGAGACAGGATAGACAAGAAGATATAATCAGAAATCGTGTAATCTGTACGAGCACGGTTATGGTTGTTTTTTGTCCACTAACTCAAACCTTTTCATGTTCTTAGATAGTAACAAAAACAGCCGACCCGTGTTCCTTCCAGGAACCTCTGTCCCGTATTCTTCTGAGTTGGTGGTTTATTGATGTTTATCACTACTATGACGAGGGACAACAAATTCTAACTATACCTGAAGGGAAAAGATTTGTTATGAATAAGACAGACGTGTTTCCTTTACGAAACTGTTCCATCATGGGATTGGTCAGCCTGTGTCCAAGTAATCCGAGCAGGCTGTTAGAGAACTGGTACGGGAAAGGATATTTAGATAAGAGTCAATATAAATGCATGAATGGGAAATGGCAGGATGAAAATGGGAAGGAGCCGAAAAAGGACTGGCGACTATAGAAATGTGTTTTATTTAGTGAAGTCATGACGACAATTAAAATTGGTCAGTTGCAGGAGTCATTACTTCGAGTATAGGAAACACAAAGGGGACCAAGTACTGATCTCTGGGGCAACCAGCGAAGCATTATATCTCGGTAACTGCATAAGGGTACTCGAAAAAAATAGATATGGAAAAGCGATAGAAATTTTAGAGGCCCAAGTACTGAACATTGCGGCAACCATTACAGGTTATCCCAAGCAATGTAATATAATGGTACTCGGCAAAGTAAATATTCAAATCTCTGGAAGTAAAAACCTTTAGTATATTTTTACCGCCAGTTTAGTTTTACAATAAACTGCATAATGTAGAATTTTTTTCTCTGCAGCATTGCTACCGCACACATTGTTCAGTACTTGTCGCGAAAACAGAGAAAAATCAGAGAAAAATAAAATGGAAAAATATCGTTTATTAATATATCAACCCGGAATAAAATCCTTTTCTCATATCCCCCAATTTTTGGCATATATTTGGTGATATTGCCCGCTGCATCTTCATATGGTTTTTGTTGTCTTTTTGCGCACTCAGTATCAGTGTAAAAGTACGGATACAAGGAGCACATGTTTGAACCCATGCATGGGAACGAGCAAAACACCTCAGGCAGAGTACACAGGAGGGAAAGGTGCGCGAAAAGAAAGGAATGTTTGCTTGATTTTCCCGTGACTTGCAATATACTAGATATACAATGGTTTCGAGTGACATACCGTGGATATTCACTTGTCACTTGTAGTATACACAAGAGCCTTTAGGCGAGTGTGTATATAAAGAAAATACAAGTGACGAATGGTATATCCACGGTATGCCACCATTGTATAACCATTTTATCCCACACCATAAAAAATACAAATGCGTAGATTCAACGCGCAGTGCATGATGGTGAAAGAGTGAAATATACAATGGCTTTCCTGCTTTCTGATTAGCTGTATTTCTTTATGCTATAGCATAAATACTGAAATAACACTCCCTTGGCCTCGAAGAATCCAAAATTAAATAGATAAAGTGACAAGTTCTTTTTAAAAAAATATTTCATTTATCACTTTCATGAATCGCCAGCATAAAATTGAAAAAAACCTCAAATGATATTTATTCGTTTGTCTCACGATGGAGGGTCATTTGTAATGGACCGCGACGTTTCGACTGCAATCTGCTAGTCTTCATCAGGCGATGGTGTAAAACAAGACTGGATGATGCGTGTGTCGGATCATCTGTGCTGTTCTGATTGGATGTTTTATTGTTGAGTCTGCGCCTAGAGTGTTTCCTTATCGTCGGCATCCACGCTTTAGCCTCAAATTTCGATCATTTGGTATGGTACCAAATAACCCCAATAACAAGAACTAAAGCGAAACGACCTAAGACCACAAGCAAATTACAAATGGCTTTAATAATAATAATAATAATTTATTTCTTGAGCGCATTCCATATAAAATCTCAATGCTCTTACAAATCAATAAAATAGTGATATATATTATATATATATACATTGCGAATGTCTAAATGTCTAAAATTACGAAGGGAACCGAAGATTCAAAAATTTGGTCAGCAAAATTAATGTCAGTTGTTTCATTTGTTTCAATCAAATAAAAATGTTTTTAGTTTTTTCTTAAAAACGTCCTTGGAAGGAGCGCTCCGTACTTCCAGCGGAATATCATTCCATAGTTTAGGACACATAGTTTACAACACGGTTCTTCAACTGAAGGAATTTCTATAGTCGCCAGTCCTTTTTCGGCTCCTTCCCATTTTCATCCTGCCATTTCCCATTCATGCATTTATATTCACTCTTATCTAAATATCCTTTCCCGTACCAGTTCTCTAACAGCCTGCTCGGATTACTTGGACACAGGCTGTACAATCCCATGATGGAGCAGTTTTGTAAAGGAAACATGTCTGTCTTATTCATAACTAATCTTTTCCCTTCAGGGATGGCCACAAGTTGTTCGTCTTCTTCATAGTAGTGAAATAGATCGATGAATAGCCAGTTGAGGAGAACACGTGACAGGGGCTCTTGGAATGAACATGGATCTTCTACTTTTGTTGCATGCTGGGAAAAATATATCAAAACTCGTTATAGTTCGAGGAATGACTTCAATAATAATAATAATAATAATAATATTAATAATAATGTTAATAATGTTAATAATAATAATAATGTTTTATATAGCGCCAATTCCGTGTAGTCCAACAGCACTTTACAATGCATAAAATGGGACCTAAAATGGAGCTCTGTGGAACACCACATTGAAGAGGATGAGCTATAGATGTAACACCATGGACCTTGACACGAAAAGACCTATCACAAAGATAAGAAATCTCCAACTAGAAAAAGGGAGCCAGAATCAGTTGAAAACTGTTCAAGAAAATGCGAAAATTCATCAAAGAATATTTGCTTTGACAATTCATTACGGTCTGAAGAGGGAGCAGGGGCGGATCCGGGGGGGGGGGGGGTGGATTGGGTGGCTAGCCACCCCCCCCTCTTTGCAGGGCTTAAAACAGAAAAATAGGTGCACGTACAGTGGAACCTCTCATCTTACAGACATTCAAGGGCTGGGGGAAAGTCCGTAATAATGATAGTAATGATATAAATTTTGCATTGCCTGGACCTAAAGAGTTGTCCGGCAACCCTAGACCTATCCTTTTGATATTTTTTTAGAGTTAGCCCCCCCTCCTTTGTAAAATCCTGGATCCGCCCCTGGGGAGGTTTATAAATTACAAAAATAGAAATCTTAAAAGAGGAGGAATTAAGAAACATGCCCATTGCCTCAAAGGATTTAAATTTTTTAAAAGAACTTTTTTTAGATTTAAGGATTTTTTTAAATAGAACGCGCACCAACACCCCTACTTTCCTAGGAACATGCTCAAAAAGATAACCTATCGGAGTAACCTCATTAAGTAACAATGCGCAATTGCAATTGCAACTTCCCCACATAAGAATGTCTTAGTTTTAAGACTGAAAGTATATCAGCCTATAGGTAACACATTTTAAAAATAAAATGTGCAAAAACTCTGTTTTGGAACAAAGTTTCTTTTCTACTAAAAGATCTCGTCCAATAATAAGTGCTCAAAACAATAGCCAAAACAAGTTCATAATCCGACATGTTCCCCACATAGAAATTTTGATATATAAAGGCACAAGCAATCTTAGATGAAAAGTGAATCAGATATCAAATTGAATCTTAAGGAATCCGCTTAGTTTTGAAAATATGGCAGATTTTCATGTTTTAACCAATGAGATGGACGGATTAGACAATACACAATTAGCACCTTTCTACATTCCATTGCCGTTTGCCTGCCTAGTTCTTACTAGGACCATTACTTAATTATACTTTGATTAATTGCATTCATTCAACCATGTTTCAGTAATGAATAATAATTCAACATCATTTTCAACTACAAAATCATTGATTTTCATAGCTTTGTTACACACTGATCTGCAGTTAAGGAGGCATAGTTTAGAATGTTTACCTAGTTGTGGTATTAAAGGTCGGTATACGGATAGGAAAGGAAAGGTTTTCACTGTTGGCACCACGATGTTTCTTGTTACTCTGAGTTGTGGTCATCAGGTAGAACGAGGGAAGCGATCTTGAATATTAAAGAGGTTCAAAGAACTTTGTGAAATAATCGATTTTATCGGGCGAGCTCCATCATCGATATCTAACGATAAAAAGCGTCATGCTCGTTTACCCCTGAAGTGTCGAAGAAGGCCAAGTGATTTTAAAGTGCTCCATTGAGGTAGAAGGGTCCACAGGAAATCTTGAAGGATATAGTGTACTGCCGATACACAATGGCAGGAATTTTGAAAGCCAGCAAAAGATTTCCACCATAAACAACGCGACAAGAGAAAATTCCTTCAATAAGATATTATGTAGTCCAAGAGTAAAAATACTTATAAAAACGTTGAAACAATAGTTCCATAGAAAATGTCGATTCGATTCCTTGAGAAGGAGAAAACGTCAGATGGAATTCATTATAGAGGAGCCAAGAAAGCATAAGGACTAACTCAGTTTCACACTATGCTTTGTGCTAGAAACCCGAGCTCATGCACATTGGCTATCACTTTGCCTTCTCTGCGCACCTTGAAATGCTCAATCGTGGTAATTAACATTGTACACAATATTCTCGGTTTGCATGTGACGTCATCGGAATCCTGACCCACCATAAATATTCCCTATAAAAGCATTTCTGTGGTATGTTGTAGACATCTGTGATATAAGTCTTGCCTGAAAGTTTTGAACCAAAATTATTTTTACCGGGCGAATTACAGCGTCTTGAATTATGTCACGCAATCCACGTCACGTATTTAAAATCGAAGCAAAACTTGCTGACAACTTGAAAGAAATCTAAAATTTTACATTAGTCATGTTTAAACCTTGAAGTTAATTCAAAAATAGCCACTGATTTCTAACACAGTACTGAATTTTAGCTCAATTCACGATACCCGAATTCTGTCGGCCATGTTGGTGCACAGCTCTTGTACACCAGCATGGTGTCTCCCATACATTTTTACCAAATACGGCCTCATATTTGTTTGCTTATAACTCGAAAACCAAACGTCCTGCTTTCTTCAAAATTGGCCAAATTGTAGGCTTTTAATCTCTTTACAAGGTTTTGGACATGTTATTTTGTTTAGACATTCTATAAAGCTCTAAGAACAGTAATATCCGTATGCAAAATCGCAAGTTCGTCGCATACATTCTTACTAAAATTACAACATTTTCGCTCGCTCATAATTCGGCCGCCAAACCATCTTTAAGCACAAGACTTTGTATGATTGTTAGTTTCTAGATATTCTTCAAGACTGTTAACAGTAATTGATATTTTACTTTAGATTTAAGCTAAACGAAGAGTTTCAATTTAGTCACGTGATCAGTGAAAACCGAGAATACATTCATATCAAAGTCATTGTACACATTTCAGGACATGTTAATGATTTTGGTAACTGGAAATAGGAAATATTAGTGCTTTCCTAATCGTAAAATATAAACTTATTGAGATCTATTACTTACTTGTTGATATGGAAAGTGTACGAAGGAGATTGCTGCTCGCTAAGATTAAACTTTTCACTTCCATTTGGATTCTCAAAACTCTCCCTTGTTGCATATATAATTAGACAAGATATCAAAACGAGTAAAATCGTGGCCACTACAACTTTGAAAGCCATTTGCCACCAGAAAAATGTACGTAACCTAGACGAATCATATATCAAAATGCGCCAAAGTTATCCAAAGATTTGAATTTTGCGGTAAGAAGTACATTTGATCACGCGTATTCAAAATATACCCATTTTTTCTCGGTCTCGATACTACATAGCTCGTAACGCCTTGCTAAATTTGCCCCCAAAGGGCGAGAGAAATAATCGATTTGCTACCCCGTAATCATAAAATAATCTCTTGAAACTCTTAACAGTCGTAGATTATATATTTCTTAACTCATATTTGATGGTAAGAATACATCATATGCAGGATTTTGCTTATAAAAGCGAGAAAAGCGACAAAAATACCTTCATTTTCGTGCCCGATTGGTGAGACCCTAACCGGAAGTCGCGTGAGTTACACGATATAGATCAAATGTCTCAATGATTTCGAAATGATTACTACAAATTAAATTAAATTTAGTTTTTTGAGATATTTGTGAGTACAAAATCCAGGTTTACACTTCCTAACCCACCCCTCTAAATCAGGAAAAAAGAAAAATGTTCTATTGTATATACCTTTCCTTGGCATGTTCTTCGTGCTCGGTTATCCATCGACACGTTATGCTGCATTGCAACATCAGGAATAACAGCAACATGAGGATGGCCATCATCGAAGTAAAAACTTCCTTGTTTATTCACAATTCTTTCCAGTTTCAATATATCCTTGTAGTCAATGATAATATCAATATCATGATCCCATGGTAAGATGTAGTTCACTCTCTCTAATCCAAGAAGCGTACCCCACATTAATGCGTATCTGATGCTGTGTTTTCCAGCGAATTTTATCCAGAATTCAAGAAGTTTTTTCAGATTATATAGATGCTTACTGTCCTTACATGTCGTGTCGTTATAAAATCTTCTCCAACGTTGCTTGAGAGATTTTCCCCAACATTCTTTTGTCCTCAGAAGACGCGTCGGTCGGTCAAAACGACAGTCGGGTACTGCAGTCGAAGTCAGATCCCGAGTCAGATCCCGAGTGAGAGGAGCTTTTGCATAACGGAGAAGAAAGACGATCATCAATACAATGGGGACCAAAAATACTAGAATTTTCAATCTCCTACGCATACTGGCAAATATCTAGATAAAGGTGTCAGCTATGGTCTCTACACAAGTGATCTCCTTAATTTCAAATTTCTGCTTCAAAGTTAAGCATCAAGGACCAAGACTCAGCATTCACAAGGAGCCAACAGCCACTGGTAGAAAATTATGCGTAAATGCACGTGCCAGCTCCCGCACGACCTTGGCGGCCGTTCCTGATTGGTTGCAGTTCAAGTGTGAATAAATTATCAGCTGTTGCTAACGTAGAATATAATGACAAGGGATGAAACTTTCAGAATTTCTGATTATATCTGTGCCTAGAGCAAAGGAGGACGGAAGTCAAATAAGCCAGTCAGCTAACCCGTTGTGCGAGGAGGAGCGAGGATTTTTCCGTTTCTGAAGAGCGGGGTTTTTCGACATTTCAGTCCTTCCACTTGCCTGTGCTGTTGTATGGTTTTATCACAACATCAAACCAGTTATTATGACTGGATTGACCCAATGTTCATTATTTTCCCTGTGTGACTTTCTTGGGCTTCTCAACCACAGTTTGGCCTCGCTCTTCTCACAGAAAGTAATCAAAATTAGAATTTTGAAACAATCAAAATATAATAATAAAAATATGTTTCCAGTGCAGGACACTCGAGCTATCAACAATTCAAGGTTTTTTCAACTTTTCATAACTATCCAATCAGCATTCTACGTAGAAAAAGGAGCAAGGCATCATCCAATCACAACAAACGGCGTAATTTATGGGATATTTTCCGTTGTTTGCTGTGATTGGATGGCGCCTAAAAATGATTGCTTCCTTTGTTCTTACGGAGAGTGCTGATTGAATAGTTATGAAAAAATGTCAAAAAAAGCCTCTTGTCCCATCGTTCCCTGCTAGCAGAGTCTCCCATGTAGACGAATCTTGGCAGAGGAAATGGGAGACTCTGCCGGTCCAGGCCGTTTTTGTTGCGCATGCGTTTGTTACCTTAGCAACCCTGTCACAATAAGTACCGTGGACTCAAAAATGTTAAGCATTGTTCTACATTTGCTCTTGCCTGTTACCTATTTCTGGTTAAAATGTCCATGGTTGTGGACGTACGACGGGATATCAAACAGGCCTGGACCGGCAGCTGGTCTCCCATTTTCTCTGCCATGATTGGTCTACACGGGAGACGTTAACACGGAAGTCCCATCTTCGTTATGCATTTAATTTGATTGCACTCCCGTTATCTTTTATAAATCCTCTTTTTAAATTGTAATTTTTTATACAACCTCTCCTCAGTCCAATGAAAGATGCAAAGGAACCACCCCCCTCCCCCCTTTTTTTCCTTTTTTTTTTCTGGCGTGCATGAGACAGCGTTGATACGAGTCAGTGGTTAATGGTAGATAGCAGGCGCAGTAGTGTCATGCAGACAGCTCACCTGGAATCAAAATGGCGCTGCTCAATCAAAAAGGCTTTGAACGTAAACTTCAACAAATGTCTTCAGCACAAGACAGCGTGCAAACCGTCTCTTTATGGATCATACACCACAAGAAATATGCAGACGACATTGTGAAAGTCTGGATGGAGCAGCTAAAGAGATGTAAGGCTTGAAATCGTATTTTATTTCTAGTCACATGGAGTGAAGTGGCTGAGTTGTGTGGTGATGTTTTGATAGTACCAAGTTATGTCTGATCGATCTGTTGTGTTTATGTGTTTCAGGTGATCCCGATCGCCGGCTTATCATGTTATATTTAGCTAACGATGTACTACAGAACAGCAGAAAGAAAGGAAAGGAGTTCTCGACTGCGTTTAGTAAAGTCCTCAAGGAGGTTATCCCACTACTATGGTAAGTAAGATGTCTTGACAAAACAAGAGCACAGCTGACATTTCTGTGCTTCAATCGTTGTTGTTATTCATCTTTCACACATCGCATTTTCTTTCAGCGAGAAGAAGATCGTTGATGCCGTACAGCGAGTGATAAAGATCTGGGAGGAAAGGAAAGTTTTTGAAAAGGATTTCCTGGAAAGCTTACAAAGGAAATTCGGTAAGCTAAGAGACTTCATATTTTGAATCGATAAAAATGATATTTAAAGTCGCTGATTCCAAGCAATCGAGGTTTATAATAGATTAACCTTATAGTTTATGGGATTAAATTATTTTTCTTTTAGAAACTTTACAATCAAAACCCTCGAAGGTTCCCAGACGAAGAGAGAGTAATGGTGAAGGAACACCAATCGAGCATGAACGCCATAAATCACATCAACACATTGAAAAACGATTACCTCCAGCAGACTTCAAGGTACAAATGGATAAATAAATAAATAAATAAATAACTTCATAACATTGATGTTCTGTACATTGTTCTTATTTTCACTAAATGTCAATGGTGTTATTGATGATTGTTGGTGCGAAAACTTATATTTATTGGCATTTATTTATTTATTAAACTTTTAGTACCAAGGTATTGGTCAGTGTCGCCATTATGATTGGTCATTGTTCATGTTAGATCAAAGCTGGACAAAAAATCTTAGATTTTATTAATTAGATACAGTGTTGTAACAAAATTTGTACCACAGATGTGTCACATATAATGAAGCACTTATTGTTATCATTGTTGATTTGTGTTGTGACTAAAACTTGGTTTATCCTTAAGCCTGGCTTTCACTACGACGCAAGCACAAGTGCAAGATTAAAAAATTTTGATGCTTGCACTTGTGCTTGCGTCTTTGTGAAAACAGTATTCTTACTTGTGTTTTGTGCTTGCAACTGTGCTTGTGTTACTAGTGAAAACCAGGCTTTATTGGATGGTCTCGTAGTGTATACAGGCCATAAAATAATGGCTGGTCAGTTGCTGTTCATGATTACCAGCCAGTATATTTTAAGCTTGCTCATACCTTGTTTCTGGCTCAATGTTACTGTTCAAAATAACCAGGAAGGAAAAGATTTGATAGATTAAGTCCTAATTCTGGCCAGACATTGTCCAATAACTGGCTGTTATTTTAAGCCCTGGTATATAACTTAAGTAATATTGACTACTGGTTGCTAGTTGGGACTGCTGTACTGTGATTTACATATTCTGCAAACCCAGACATTCCAACAGCTTGTTGTGAAATGGTTGTTCACTGCCGCCACTCAAAAATATAAAAGAAACTGACTAATTAGTTTTGATTAACGGCAGTAAAAAACATTTCACAACAAGCCGTTGAAATGTCTGGGTTTGCAGAATATGTAAAACTGCAGTAAGAAAAATTAAACACCTTGTAAAATAGTTTACAATACTGATGTTTTGGATGTTAGTCCTTTGTAGGAGTAAAAAACGAAGTATAACATGAATCAATTAAAATGTGTATAATAAATAGATATAATTATCTCAATTTATTATCTAGTGTTTAAGATACTTATGCTATATACATCAATTACTGTACTATTTTATACACCGATACAGCTTGGACTAGTTGATATGCTACAGTCAAAGCTCTCCTTGCAACCACAATTTTGAAACAATAACAATAAACTTAAACAATAAACAATAAAATGATTAATAAACTTGACATGCAATTTATTTACTTAATTTGTTTATACTTTCCATCTGATGTGTAGTTTTCATGCTTGTTTCAGCCACAGCAATTGATTGATGCTCTAAAAGCCATGAGGGATTTCCAGGCTGAAGTGACGTTAAAAGAATCACACCTAAACTCATTGAGAATAGATGCGTCAGACATGGAAGCCATCAAACAACTAAAAGGTAATGTTGAGCTTTAGTGAACATGCTAAATCCCGATTGATTCTGTGAGATAAACCACAAGGTTGTTTCAGGGTTTGATCTGCGAGTTAGCCATGGACAGAATTTAATCAGCCCAGAGGTTGTTTCAGGGCTTGATCTGTGAGTTAGCCATGGACAGAATTTAATCAGCCCAGAGGTTGTTTCAGGGTTTGATCTGTGAGTTAGCCATGGACAGAATTTAATCAGCCCAGAGGTTGTTTCAGGGCTTGATCTGTGAGTTAGCCATGGACAGAATTTAATCAGCCCAGAGGTTGTTTCAGGGCTTGATCTGTGAGTTAGCCATGGACAGAATTTAATCAGCCCAGAGGTTGTTTCAGGGTTCTATCTGTGAGCTAGCCATACCCTGACTTAGATCAGCCCAGAGGTTGTTTCAGGGTTCTATCTGTGAGTTAGCCATACCCTGACTTAGATCAGCCCAGAGGTTGTTTCAGGGTTCTATCTGTGAGTTAGCCATGCCCTGACTTAGATCAACCCAGAGGTTGTTTCAGGGCTTGATCTGTGAGTTAGCCATGGACAGAATTTAATCAGCCCAGAGGTTGTTTCAGGGCTTGATCTGTGAGTTAGCCATGGACAGAATTTAATCAGCCCAGAGGTTGTTTCAGGGTTCTATCTGTGAGCTAGCCATACCCTGACTTAGATCAGCCCAGAGGTTGTTTCAGGGTTCTATCTGTGAGTTAGCCATACCCTGACTTAGATCAGCCCAGAGGTTGTTTCAGGGTTCTATCTGTGAGTTAGCCATGCCCTGACTTAGATCAACCCAGAGGTTGTTTCAGGGCTTGATCTGTGAGTTAGCCATGGACAGAATTTAATCAGCCCAGAGGTTGTTTCAGGGCTTGATCTGTGAGTTAGCCATGGACAGAATTTAATCAGCCCAGAGGTTGTTTCAGGGTTCTATCTGTGAGCTAGCCATACCCTGACTTAGATCAGCCCAGAGGTTGTTTCAGGGTTCTATCTGTGAGTTAGCCATACCCTGACTTAGATCAGCCCAGAGGTTGTTTCAGGGTTCTATCTGTGAGTTAGCCATGCCCTGACTTAGATCAGCCCAGAGGTTGTTTCAGGGTTCTATCTGTGAGTTAGCCATGCCCTGACTTAGATCAGCCCAGAGGTTGTTTCAGGGTTCTATCTGTGAGTTAGCCATACCCTGACTTAGATCAGCCCACAATTTGTTTCAGGGTTCTATCTGTGTGTTTCCAGCAATGGCAATCCACCACATCAGACTGATTGACAGGTGGCCTATCAATGTGACCATTCTAATAGGCAATTGGCTGAACATATACCAATTTTGACCAGACATTGATCTTTGATCGGCCGTGATTTTTTAACTGAGCATACTGGGTTGTCCATTGAGTGAGGTTTGAGTGTACATTATTTTAATTTTAAATCATTCTTTGTTCTTTTTCCTTGTTAGACCGAGCAACAGGTGCTAAGTTTACATCAGAGTATGAAACAGCTTCAGAAAAGCTTGAAAGCTTCTGTGAGACACTAAAACAAGAAAAGGAAGAGATTAACAAGCTGATACAAATCGTCGATGATGGAAAGTCCTTTTATGATTCTGCATTTGGTGAAGTCAAAGTCATTGTTCATGTAAGTATTACTCATTTAATAGATTTTGCTTGGACATAATGTTTTCCCATTCCACACCACATGTCATTCTCTTGAGAATAAGATTCTTTGTTTGAGTTGTATTTATATTCATGTGTCTTCTCATGTACAACCATGTGCCTTTACTGGGGTTGATAAACAGGATGTATTGTGGTCCAGCATCAGTACAAACAACACCATATAAGGCATGGTGAACAAAAGATGTTTGTACTCAAACTAGACACAATTCACCATGTCTGTTATCCCAGGAAAGGTCTATTAAACAAAGAAATGATAATCTATGGAATGACATGTTGTTTAAAATGGTAAAGCATTAAGTCCAACTGAATAGGTCTAGATATAACATGTCTTTGTTGTTGAAATACATTCACTATTTTTGTGCATTAATAATGTACACGACACTAATAATAATAAAGCTTATGAAACACATGAATGGCAATTTACATTGAAAAACTCAAGCTAACATGTAAAGAAGAAAATTAAGTCACTTTCCTAATATATACATGTACCATATATACAATAAATAAATCAATATCACTACTTCCTCATGTCAGGTTACTGTTTCAATGCTTGCAGATGCCAAGTGAATTGATATTGCTTGATTGAAATTGGTATTGGTTGTTCTTCCATGTGATCAGAGTTTTTCTCTGTGTTCACCTGTTGCCCACCCCCCTCCCCCACCCCATCCATGAACAGGAATCAGTATTGATTCTTATTTTAGCTGCTATTTGTATATGCCATTTCCATGATGCCATCATTTTACTACCACTACCAAACTTCACAAGTTTGCTTTCTTATCTAAATTTGTATCTCCTCATGAAGCTGAATAATAAGACAATAATATTAGTTCAAATGAACTGAACACATGAAAGTGTGCATGCGATTCTGGTAGTTTTAGGAAATTATGCAAATGTCCATTCTTTTTGAATTTTTGTCATCCTCAATAAATAAGAATTATTACATTATTTTGTTATTTTATGTTTTATTGTAACTTTTCTGTGTCTTATTCTTTTTTCATTCATTTCAGGCATACAAAACATTTGGAAATCGTCTCAACTCCCTCAAGAAAAAAGTCGACCACAAAGTTGCTAAAATAATAAATGCTGCGGCTCAAAAGAAGAAGATGGGTCCCATAACCACTCCTCAGGCTTCATTTCTTACTTCTGGCTTACCCGACATCACAAGCACCACTCCTTCGTCAACACCACCACACAGAACAGAAGAAGAAGACAAAACAGAAAAGGTGGCTGATACAACAGTCGATAATACTGAGGTAGCTGATATGGATATAGAGGAGGATGGCGACAGTGAGAATGGCGAAACAAGTGAGACACCTTCAGAAACTGCTTCTACTCCTTCTACTGAAAGTAAGACATCAGAGACAATATCAGATAACAGTGTTAAGCCCCAGGTTGTTATGACAACTGCAACATCACAGACACCAAGTTCAAATACTTCTGTGGCATTCAGTACCAGTTCAGCAATGTCAGTCCAGGTAGCAGTACCACAGCAAATGATAATACCACAGCCAAATATGCAGTTTATTCCTGGTCAACCTGGAATGACGATGCTACCAGTTGGCATGCATGGTACTGGCCAGTTCATTCATATGCCATCTCAATACCACCAGCCAATGGTAGCATTTGGTATGCCCATTCATGGTGGTATGAACACTTTTCCAGGAAGTGTCCAGGCACCCATGCCAGGTCTTCTGCCTGGACAGGCTTCATTTCCAGGGCAGAATATTGGTCTCATGTCGAATTTACCTCAACAAATTCAACACAACATGTCTGTACCCCAGGTTTCAGTACCACAGGGAGTATCAGTCCAAGCCCTACCTGGACAAACAGTTGGCCAGCTCACCACTACCATAGTATCATCTGCTCCACCACATATGTCCCATACTACTACTAACCCATCAACTGCAACTGAAGTAGGAAGTAGACCACTACCAACAAATATACCATCAACTGATGTATCTGAGGTCACTGATAGTAGACGAGAGAGTATGGATTCACCAAGTTCTGAAATGTCAGCACCATCACCTATAGGCTCCCCTGAGCTTGAACTTGGAGGGGATGAAACACCAGAAACAGCCTCTCCACAGAGAATATCAGAAGTCAAGATCATAGGATTCCCATCTATGTCAAGTCAATCAGAGACTAGTACAGTCAAAGAAGCTAATTTACCATCCGAAAGCACTAGTAGTGCATCAACAGGTTCTGGAACACCAAACCATACTAGTGACCCTTCTAAACCTGTTAGTGCTGTCAATATTTTAGCTCAGTTGATAAGTCGTGGAAGGAAGTTGAAAGAACAGACTCCAGACATCGACATACCATCTGAGGCCTCTACTCCTAAAGAAGAAGTAGTTGAACCATCACAACCTCAACAAGGAAAGCCACTCTTTTCTCTTATTGATTCATTGTTCCCAAAGTTAACTGACTCTTTGAAAACTTTACGAGAGCGAGAGAAGGACAATGAGACATCAACGTCAACATCTGAAGAAGGTTCACCGAAAGAAAAGATTGAAATCAATTCAATGGAGGATGATAATGATCCTGAAGCTGATACGGGAATGCAGGGTCAAGGGCCATCTTTAGAACAGTCAGATAAGAACATTGAACATAGAGGCCCTTTCAAAGGACCTTATCATACACCCACGGGACATCCTCACGAAGTACCAATGGGACCTTATGGTATTCGTCCCCCTGAAGAACCTGTTAGACAGCCTTGGAATAATGCGCCGTTTCAGGGACATCCTGGGGCACCAAGGCCGCCATTCAGAGAGTACCCAGAACGACCACACATTCCTCCATCATCACCACTTAAGGGTCCTGGTCATAGTCCTCGTTTTCCTGGCCCTCCGCGGCCATTTGAAGGGCCGCCAGGTGGGCCCTTTGGGCCTTCATCACAGGCTGAGTTTATGGATGCTGAAGGAATAAGAGAAGAATACAGACCAGGTCCTGAAAGAAGCCCTCGTCAGCTACATTCACCTAGAGGGGCGTTTCCTAGCAGAACATCACCAGGTGGTCCTGGTGGATACCCCATGGAAAGAGGTCCTCCCCTAGGCATGCACCCAGAAGAGCCTCCAATGAATGGACCTCCAAGGTCCCCTAGAGGCTCGTTTGTTGGTGTAGGGCCTCCAGACAGAAGGCCACCCCATGGAATGCCTAGGGAAGATCAGAGGCCTCATTTCCACTTCGATGGTCCCCATGGAAACCCTCCTCGTCCTCCTGGACCACCAGACGTTTATGGCAGGCCAGGAGGGTCCCCTCGACATTCTCCAATCGATGGACCTCCACAGCCCAGATGGCGTGGACCAGAAGGCCCAAGAGGACCATTGCCACCACCTCAAGATGTTCGCCCTAGAGGATTTCAGCGTTCCCATAGCGACGGTGGACCAATAGAAATGGGGGAGCCCCCATTGAAACGACCAATGATAGAAGAAACTCATCGTCATCCTTATCCTGAACCAGGAAGACCTATTCGATTTCCGCATGATGAAAGAGCTCCAATCGACAGAAATCGAGAAGTTTGGAGAGAGCGAGACCCATGGGATCCTCATCGAGACCCCCATTTAGGACCACGCCCAGATAGAGGAAGACCCCCAAACGAATTCCCCGAGAGAGAGGAACATTTACCCCCTCGATTCATAGAGCAAGATAACCCTTTCCCTCATGAAAGATTTCCACCTCCAAGAAGAAATTCTTTTACAGGATACGACGAACATTATATGGACCAGAGGCCGAGGCTACCATTCCCTGGTCCTCGCCCTAGACCCTACTTTTAAAAATTCTTATTCCAAAGTTTTTCTCTAGGTATTTTGTCTTCAAGTTATTTACCGAATCATCTCAAAGGAAACCTTCAATCCTCACTTGTTAAAGGTGGTCTTCAGTCATTTCAAAAGAGCTGTTAAGTTGTGACGAATTTCCGGGTCCAACTGCTCACAAAAACGCTAAAATAGAGCGAAAAATATTCTCAATGATTTAAACTCCACCCGAAATAATTAAAACTTTGGACAACAAATCCTGTCTCGAAGAAAAACTAAGAAAATTCTTTATAAAACTGCTTTTCGTTTTGGACCCGGAAGTCGTTTTTTCATTCGATTGAAGTCACACTTTAAAGCTTTAGAGAATGAAATATAAGGGTTACTGAATTTTAGATATCATTTACTAAAACAGAAATTTTCGATATCGTTTATATTTTATCCCTTAAGAAATGACTGAATACCACCCACACATCAAGAAAGTCAAGACCTTGTCTTAACGTTGTACAATCGAACTGTTCGTACACAACTATAT
Source organism: Anthopleura sola (assembly GCA_023349425.1). Classification (NCBI taxonomy): domain Eukaryota; kingdom Metazoa; phylum Cnidaria; class Anthozoa; order Actiniaria; family Actiniidae; genus Anthopleura; species Anthopleura sola. The sequence continues at coordinate 438,177 of JALHLI010000022.1, forward strand.
TTATCTTCGAGTTTTGATGGATGCCAATCATTTATTCTTATTCAACGAGAGAAAATGAACTAGTTCATATTCTCTTTTATCCCACACCATAGAAAATACAGCCAATCAGAAAGCAGGAAAGCCGTTGTATGTTCGTCGGTATTTCACTCTTCCTTCCCATCATGCACTGTGCGTTGAATCTACGCATTTGTATTTTCTATGGTGTGGGATAAAATGGTTATACAATGGTTTCTCGAGGCATACCGTGGACATCCCACTCGTCACTTGTATTTTCTTTGTATACACACTCGCCTAAAGGCTCGTGTGTACACTAGAAACTACGAGTGACTCGTGGGATATTCTACGGTATGCCACTCGAAACCATTGTGTAACTAGTATGTATTCATCAGAAATATAGTCGAACGAAATATTGTTTTACTCGTATGGAATCAAGGTTATTTCTAACTCTTTTCGCTCATACTACTACGCCCTGTTTTCTGGACAATGAGATATTTACGTCATCGCAAGAAAAGTCTTACATAATTCGTCTTTACGAAGTTGAAAGAATTCTGTCCGCACCATAATCCTTTGCGCCACGAGATGGCACCAAGTTTTCGTTTGAAGTTCGGAAAAACGAATCATCGATTGTGATGACTGACGCTATGAAAACACAAGTTACTGGTTATTTTCTTGCACAGAATTATATTATCTCTTTTTACGTGCTTTTTATTAATGTATTCTGACTGTACAAAAAGATATCTGTCGTTTTGGGTGAAAATTATTGAATTTTCATTATGACGGCAACAAATAAACAAAAGATACGTCCTGGTCATAAACAGTAGAGTTTGTCTCACTTTAAAACTTTTTTAGAAATGTCCTTAGTATGGTTAGTGTCGGTCACGAGGATCTTGGAATGATCGACACTGTAGACCCCTTGCAGCACGTCTGAATGCAGCTCTATTTGGAGGACAAAACAATAGATTCCAATCTCAGGTTGAAATCCTTATGTTTTGTTCTCCAAATTGAGCTGCTCTGACTTTACGTGAAAGGGGTCTATTAACGGTGGGGGGAAATTATCGATACCCTGTAACAACTTCTAGGCTGGTCAAAGTCATGGCATGACCAGCTCGCATGCGATGACGAGTGAAGGAATCGATCCCGAGACCCCAGAGGTGAGAAAAGTGTATGGACCTCGAGGGAAAAAGAGCAAATGGTCCGAAATTGCGCAAGCTTCTATGGGTCGCATAGAACTTAAAAACGGTGTTTGGGCCCTGAATTTAGCATCAAATGCGAAACTGGTGTATCACAGAACTCTCCACGGAACTGAAACATCCACAGCGCGCGAAATTAGAGCAGATTTCGTATGACTGAAAATCCTACCGTAGGGGACTTTATCATTTCTCCACACGTTGAGTGTTATCAATTAAAAAAAACTTGCTTTCAAATGGTATTATTCACTTGAAAACCGGTCGAGATACGGCAAGACTACATCCCGGGCGGAGAGTGTTTTCCAAATTACAGTAAATGTATGTAAATGTGGCTCCCAGGGCCCTGTGGCGCACCCTCCTCGCCCGTGATATAATCTTTCAAGTACTGCGCTCTAGTTATTAGGAATTTTAACGGTAAAAGATTCGGTTTCTGTGGTGTAATTGTCAGATCTGGCGTACTATATACCATGTAGTAGGTTTGTAGATTAAATATTATCATGTTCGTTATTGATTTACTCTGAATTAAATACATTAACGTGCATTTGATGGGTATATAGGTAGGACTTACTGCGTTGGAGCAAAGCTAGTCTAGAGTTTATAACCTAACATATGTTGGTTATATTCATGTGATGACCAGGTGAGATGGGTGTCGAATGTGACTCCGAGTAGCTGTGCGTTGTCGACTTGATCAAGAGGTTGGTTATTAAAAGAGAATAAAAGAGGTTTTGGTTTCTCCACACCGTATGAAAAGAGAATAAGAGTTAATTCGCTTGACGCAGTTTTTCACTTCTGCTTAGTCAGGCTAGACACAAGACGTCCTCTCATTAGTCGAGTTATATTAGGTAAGTTCTACCACGGAGGTCAGAACTACTGAGTATCCACGAGTTCACCGCATGGTACGTTCGATCTCCGCCCTTTGTACAGGGACTGAATCACAAGACTATCATGGGATGCCTGTGGTCGGTCCCAGTCTTTCGCAGTCAGGTATTATTCAAAATGGCGGACGGACAAGAACTTGGAGAAAAAAAGACAAAAATCAAGGCATTTGATCCCACAGAATGCCAACACACCAGATATAACCCACTGAAAGGAGAGTGGGTTTTGGTTTCTCCACACCGTATGAAAAGACCGTGGAAAGGACAGGTCGAAAAGACGGATGAAGATGATGTTCCTCGTTGGGACGAGAAGAATCCTTTATGTCCCAGAGCAGTCCGTGCCAGTGGAAAGGCAAATGACTTATTATTTCTAATATTTTAGTCCATATTTGTTAGTGAACTTGCTGTTTATCTTCATTATTCTTTTCTTAATTAGGTAAACCCGGATTATTCCAGCACTTATGTCTTTGAAAATGATTTCCCAGCCCTTCTACAAGGGGACGCTCCTTCTTCAGGTGAGTGAGTCTGCCCACAGCCAGCACAAACAACGTTACTGTGTAAATTGCTTTTGTTTCCAATTCTACTTTGTCCTGACTCTCATACATTCCCTTATAATTAGTGTATTACATAGAAACCATGTTTGGGCTGCCTGTGGTATCATTTCTTTGTTTAATGGTTACTCATACATATTCCTTTAAAACAAGCTGATGGTAGCCAGAGCTCTGGCAGTTGCTTCGATGTTAACTGCCAGCTACTTGTTCTTTTTCTATAAAAAAATTATCGGGTCTGTAAAACAATTACTGGATCACAGGCAGCAACTTCAGACTCATGACCACCTATACCCAAAACATTATGAAAGCCCTGTTCATGAGAATAACCATGAATATGGATACAACTCAAACAATTCTTATTTGCAAAAGAATGACACATTGTCTAAAATGGGGAAACACTGCATGTACAGTGCCCTTAAGCTAAGGAGGTGTATTGATTTATTAAAGGTGAATCAAGTCATCACTTACTCCAGTGCAAACCAGCACAAGGAACGTGGTATGTACAATGCATCTCCAAATGCTTCAAATGTTACTGTCACCCTGAAATAACCTCTGGACTGATCAAAGTCTAGGCAAGGTTAAATCACAGATCAAAACCTGAAACCCCCTCTGGGCTGGTCTAAGTCAGGGTTTGGTTAACTCATGGAGAACCAGAGAGAACCAGGAGAACCAGAGAACCCAGAGAAAACACCTAACAAACTCTATCTTTGATTGACAGTCGCGTCATGTGCTTTCATCCCTGGTCAGATCTTACTCTTCCATTAATGACAATAGATGATATTAAAGCAGTAATAAGAGAATGGATAAAGCAGTTTGTTGAATTAAGCCAGATGTATCGATGGGTCCAGGTAGGGAATATGTCGTTATGTCGTTATGGTTGTCCATATTGGAGGTATAGCACCACCAACATGGCTGCCTTGATCTTGTTATTTTTGCAAACCATTAAACATGCATCTTAAAACAATTTCAGATCTTTGAAAATAAAGGTGCAGTGATGGGATGTTCCAATCCACACCCTCACTGTCAGGTTGGTTAACTGTATTTATAACTCATAAGTTACTAATGATTTTATTGTGTATGATAACAATGACAAGACGAGGGAAGGGAGTGAGGCTGGAGGCCATAGGGACTCTAACTAGTGTCTTCTCTCCCAATACTTGAAATAGCAATAAGACTTGTTATGACAATACTTTAGTAACCCCTCCCCCTCCCCCTTGCAAAAACATTGTCAAGGTTAGCCCAACCCCTCTTTCAACAGGATCTACCCCATGGTTGCTATTGAACAGTAGCCTTATCTTTCTTAATCTTTCTAGATTTGGTCCAGTTCATTTTTACCCAATGAACCAGCTCAAGAGGTAAGTTTTGTATTACTGTAAATCCTTTGAATCCATGACAAAATCATCTCATCCTGTAGGCCCCTTGCATGTGATGTCAAGGCAGCTCTATTTGGAGGAAAACAAAAGACTAACAGTTTACTGATCAATGTATTAATGACAGGACAGGATGCAGAAAGAGTACTATCAACAGCATGGTGTACCATTACTTGTAGAATATGTCAAACTAGAAGCTAAAGAAAAGGTACTGTAATCATGAGTAGTTTTGGACGTATTGGATTAACCTACTGTACATTGAAGGAATTGTAGCTAAGCTATTGTCTTTCTGTCTTTCTGTGATTGCAGGTCAGGATAGTAGTGGAGAATCAATCTTGGATGGTAGTTGTTCCATACTGGTAATAACACAGTAACATTAATGAATTATGAAATGTACATATATGCCAGGAATATAAGCATAGCTGATCTAATGAGATATTCACTGGGTGTCATGATTATCTTTTTTATCATTATCCATCACAGTCATCATCACCATCAACAACAACACTATCACCATTATCCACCATTATTCATCATCATCATCATCATCATCACCACCACCACCACCACCACCACCACCATCATCATCATCATCACTGTCATCATCATCATCATCACTGTCATCATCATCAACACTCATCATCATCATCACCATCATCCACCATCATCACCACAATCATCACTATCATGATCAGAGGTCCATCATCATCATCAGAGTCTTCATTAAGTGCAATTTTACAATAATGTGTTGGCAATTGTTTCATAGGGCAGTCTGGCCATATGAAGTGTTGTTGCTACCACGTCGTCATGTGCTAAGAATATCAGACCTCACTGAACAAGAACAACATGGTAAGAAAACCATCAACCATGTCTTTTTTTCTGTATTCAAGAGCTGTAATCATCAACTATAGAAAACCTCATTATTGTTTGTTCCATTGCAGACCTGGCAGAAATTATGAAGCGTTTCCTCATCAAATATGACAACTTGTTTGAAACATCATTTCCATACTCAATGGGTTGGCATGGTAAGCTACAGTCTGTGAAATAATAAAGTATTTGTTAACCAGTGAAAGATAATTAGCTCTATTCATCCAAAGAGTTTTTATCTTTTATTACCAAATTGTCATGCTATTTCATTCTTGTTGTAGGAGCCCCAACAGGACCTGAAGATCAAGATTGTCAACACTGGCAACTTCATGCTCATTACTATCCACCTCTTCTTCGCTCAGCTAGTGTAAGCACATGAGTTAGATTAACAAATTTCCGATGGTTTTAGTGTGGTATGTCCTCTTATTTACCATGGCTCTCGACCAATCAGCACTCGAGAAATTTCACAATTAGGGTAAAATAATTTTTGGACAGAAACAAGGTTGGTTTGAGGCAAGGGAGACCCAGGGATGTCACAGATTCCCTCTGGGAGATTTTCCTTACTCCTTGCAGAAGGATTTTTCTTCTAAAGCTGGTTCTTCAGTACATCTCTGTGGATGTGATATAATGTCTTTATATGCTATAATTGAATTGCAGGTCAAGAAGTTCATGGTGGGATATGAAATGCTTGCACAATCACAGAGGGACTTGACATCTGAACAAGTGAGATCATTACTTGTGACAGTTCACATTGAATAATGAATTATTATTTTAGGCCTGGTATACAAGCATACAGAGGTCTAACAGACCAAATCAAAATATGGGGACCAATTTGAATAACTTTTGTTCTGGGCTGACTAGCCTAGCTCTCATACATGTAAAAACTGTTGATTTTATTTCCACATAATCACAAGGTTAGTCAGTCCAGAACAATAGTTATTAAAATTGGTCACCAAATTTTGATTCATTGTATATCTGAAATAGAAAAAGAATTTAGTAATTATACTGGAATTGTTTTGTAAAAGCATTTTCTATTTTTTCAACAAAGGCTGCTGAAAAACTGAGAAATCTTCCAGATGAACACTACAAGGTAACACATCTTTGTTGTATTATCATAAATACATATTAGATAAATGTAATACTGTAAGGATCAGCCTAGACTAACCAGAAATGCTAGTGAAATGAAATGCGTTCGGTGTGAATAATAGAATAAATAATTTTTCTCTTAATTCTTTAACCAGAAATGCTATTGGTATTCACTTTTTTGCTACTTTCCTTGCAGACAAAAAAGCCAGGCAGTTCACAAGATAAGTGATAGAAAAGTCAGGGAATTCAAGCTGTGGGTTTGTAAGAACATTACATTCTTTAATTCATGTTATTGTTCTGCCTTGAGACCTTAGCAACAGTCTTCTTTCCATAGCAACCACTTAATGGTTTAATATCAATACTCTTCCCTCCCCTCTCCCAGTAGTCTGTAGATTCCAGTTTATTTTAGATTCTTCGTATCAAAATTTGTTCTTCAATATTTGCAGTTTTACAATAACAATAAGTTGAATGCTATTCCTTTTATACTTAAAAAAATTAAATTCATTCATGCCTTAAATTAATTGGGAGAAAATTTTTAAAATTAAGAACCAAAAATTTTAAATTATAATGCAAGAAAGCTATAGTTTAAGAAGAAAATTACTGTAAAAATAACTGTATCATCATCAGAGGGGCTTAGCGTACTGCCCCCTCTAAAAATAAGCCCATGTGATTCAATCATGTGATTCTGTTCTCAAAACAAAAGGGCATGTTTGGGCAAATATGAGCCGAGGCAAAGCTTAAATAATTTTTGAGGTTTATAAGTAATTATTATATTAATAGTTATTTATAATACAAATATGAATTTTGAATAAATAGATGAATAATTAATAAAAAAATGGAAGACAATAATCTTCCATAATTCGAATTTATTTCAATGTATACATGTCAGTTGTATATAGATTATTGATTCAATACCAATGGTGTTAATTCATGGCTTAAGCATATATCAGCACACTGGTCAGTTATACTGTCTGTATGTACATGTATTCTTCTGACAATTTTTACTGTAAATGTAATTATTTATAAATTTATGTATCACCAAATTGGCCTCACATGTTAATATTCTGCTTTTTTGATCTGTCTTCAAACCAAAATTTTTGTTGCAATTTGAATTCAGAATTCCTTTCAACCAATCAGCAGCTGAATTAGAATTTCTCTCAACTAATTACAGTGGCTGAATCAGGATTCCTCTTGACCTATCAGCAGCTGAAGCAATGTTCCTCTTGACCAATCAGCAGCTGAGAAGCAAAATTCCTCTTGACCAATCAGCAGCTGAGAAGCAAAATTCCTCTTGACCAATCAGCAGCTGAGAAGCAAAATTCCTCTTGACTAATCAGCAGCTGAAAAGTAAAATTCCTCTTGACCAATCAGCAGCTGAGAAGCAAAATTCCTCTTGACTAATCAGCAGCTGAAAAGTAAAATTCCTCTTGACCAATCAGCAGCTGAATTGGAACTTCTTTTGTTCAGATAGACACTGTGGCTTTCTATCCTACTCTAATATTTTTCTATTATCCATGGCATTACTTCATTTTGCTAACTCAACCTGATTCTAAATGATCTGGTCTTGTTTTGTTGAAGGTTTCTTTACCATTCAGGAAGTATGTAATGACTCTACCTTTACCCTGAAAGACAAACACAAGTCAATAGGCATAATAATAATGATGATAGTAATGATAGTGGCAGATGGTGGTAATGATGATGACAATAATATAGATGACTTTGGTAATGTAAAAAGGACTACATGTCCAGTTTGGAAATATTGGATGAAAAGAACTCTGAGCAAACTTGATTTTGTTTCTGAATTTTGCATTTTAAGAGATTTTTTTTGAAAAAATCAGGAATTGTGTAGACTGAGGGAATAGACTAGACATCTGTTGACTGGATCTTGCATAATTGCAAAAAAAAATTATAATACTAATTCATCATTTTTAACTTTTGAATGTGTAGGGACAGTCTTGATATAAAGCAAAAACATGCCCAACCTCTAAAATGTAGATTACGCTTCTAGTTTCCGAATTTTGAGAGATTTTTTATTTTGGAAAATCCGGAACCGTGCATGGCTGGACTGGACTGGACTTCGGATTTACTGGATCCTCCCGGATCGCAAAAAAAAAATTTGCCGAATCTGCAGCTTTTATGTTATAATACTTATTCTATTCTTCATACGAAGTATTTTTATATTGAAAGTTTGCCCCAAAAAATCAAGATTTAAATTTTTTTCGTGATTGGAAAACATCAGTGGTATTGGATCTTGGGTAGCTAACAATTTTGCATCTTGTCTGGCCATCCACCAACAGTCAAACACGTTGGTATTTTTGAGAATTTCATTTGTTATCAAGGTCTGTTGAGGGCAGTCAAGACAATGTTTTCCGAGGTTTTCACAAATAGTTGAAAGAATGTTAATAACAGTCAAACACTTTCATCCATATTGCGATACTTTTTGTACATTTCCTTCTCGCATGCGACTTAGATTTTCTTCTGTGAAGATACTTCTGTGAATGAAGCGAAAGTTTCTTGTAAATTCATACCTTAAGTTCAATCTCTCCTCTCCGTTCTATGTGGTATCCTCCAAGGTTCATCAATACTTGGCGACATTCTCGACTAATGTGAATCCTGTTGGCTGAAAACAATAATCAAGGATTACGTCACTATCAGTTTATCACGACAATTACAGCTATTTCAAAAAAAGGATAGTGAAGGTTTTGATGTATGTTGCATACCAAACCCGAAATCTGAGAAAAAATTTATCCAATCAGAATCGAGAAAATTTGCAAAACTGAGGTGTCACCCTTAGTAGCCTGGCCTCTTGAAATTATGGAATTTAGGCAACCAAATGGAAAAATTAACGTTGCTAATAAGAACTTGATAACAGTGACAGATCATTGCAATGTCTTAAATTTTCGATTGTGCCAGTAAACGGCGCATCTACAGTAATATGACACCTCTGTTTTGCAGTGAAGTCATTTCTACATCACTATTTCAGATAAGCTGCAGGTGGCGACAGGTCACAACAATTTGGAATTATCCCAAACTCGTCCGGCATATTTTTTCTGTGCTGACAATATTTACATATGATCCACAATACATTTCAAGTATGTAACATGTAACATGCAGCAAAACCTTCACTGACCAAACGTTTTTTTGAAATAGCTGACTTGCTTGAATGTTTTCTGGCGGTACTTACGTACTCCCGTGGATTCCATTCTTGATGCTACGTTGACTGTATCCCCGAAGATATCGTATCGAGGTTTTTTGACCCCCACAACACCTGCTACACAAGGACCTGAAGAATAGAATGATTATTGGGTGGATGTTGGGTGAGCACTTGAATGTGGATGAATGAAAAAGGAATGAGTGAATGAATGGATAGATGGATGAGTGAATGGATGGATGGATGAGTGGATGAATGAGTGAGCGGTAGGGTAAGCGACAGAATGAGTAAGTGAAAGAAAGAAAAAAGAAAGAAAGAACGAATTATCACCTGAATGAATGCCAATTCGCATTTCAGGATGGGTATCCGGTCGATGTTTTATCTTAAAGAGTCGAATGTCACATAACAAATGTAACGCCATTGTAGCTATTTCACCAGCGTGACGGTCACGGTTTCTCTCTGGTAAACCAGACACTACCATGTAAGCATCCCCTATGGTTTCCACCTGAAATTGAGAAAAGTTCATCTGCAAGGTACACTGGTTTGTTCTTATTGGTTGAAAAATCTAGGACCAGACGCAGTGCTGAAGCGCAGTGTGGCAGCGCGAAGCATTTACGGCTATGCCGGAGATTTCAGGAAGCTCGGCCGAGGGAGATAGTCCGCGGCCCCTAGACCGATACCGTAGATGATTAACCCCTTGCTATGATCAGCATACCCAGTTTATCGTTTTTATCGTTGATGGGTTAGCCCTCGTTTCGTTGCTAGGATACATGCCTGTTCATGTTTTTTTCTTATTTGTGTTACGTAGCTTTGTGTTTTTCTTACCTTATAAACGTCGTAATGGTGGATGATATTATCAAAGTACGTGTACAAGTCGTTGAGGAATGTCACTACCTGAAATAACATGTTAGAATCAGTGACGTCATAGCCGCCATCATGATCAACTTCAACCATAGCTTTGTCATTGATACTGATAGCGATAATTATTATCTGATAATGGTGGTGGTGGATGATGATGGTGATGATAATAACTAGGAGGAGGATGGACTGAGAGGCACTGCTATTTCGTGGTCATCCCAAATACGGCGAAGGTCTAACCGGCCATTTGCAGATATTTTTAGAGCAAAGGAAGCATCTTCTTCTCAAATATTATTCTCTTTTGTTAACCAACATGGCTGGCAGCTTTTTATTCTTCCCGATTCTCCTAGAAAAGATTGCAAACCACGTTTTACCTGGAAAGCAGTGCTTGAAGAAGCTAGCTGTGTAAATCCCACGATATCACTGAAGAAGACAGTCACTTGATCAAAGCACTCTGCTTTAACACTCTTTCCTGCCTTCAGCTGCTCTGCAACTGGTCTGAAAAGGATTCAAGATTGATATCAAACTATCAGAGATTTTGGATTCGGTTTTAAAAGGGCACGTTCGAGATATCCACAATAAAATGTTCAAAATTGCATTGAACCTCGAAAGGATCGTAGATTCGATTATAACGTTCAGTATTGAGTAGTGAACTGACTAGCATTTCTATCAAGAATTTCTTATCATTGCCGAAAGGTAGGAACGTCGTATATGGCACATTATTTTATTCCTACCAACGAGTCCTGCCGCAATGGATTATGGGGACTGTTTTGCTATTTCAAAAACTTCCATCCTACAGTTCAGTGCGAGAAGCATGTGGTCCTACAGTCTTTCTACTACTTACCTTGGCAGCATTTCAAATAGAAGTTCGTCAGTTCTGGCTTTTTCTGCTTCCAGTTGCCTTGTTCTTTCTTCCACTAGTTCTTCAAGGTTGTTGCTGTAAATCTCCATCTTACGTAACATAGTGTCGACTAAACGATGAGATCTGAAATATCATCATCATCATCAAGATCATCAGAAATCGGCAACATTTACTTCACCATCACCGGGCCATTATCTTCGTCATCAGTCATCACTGTCATCATTGTCATCACAGTCATCATTGACAGCAGATGTCGTCACATCACCGCATCATCAACATCATTACCACCAACATCATCTCCACTCATCGCTATCATCTTCATCTACATCTGTGTCATCAGCAGCAGCATCTTCATTAATGCCATCGATATTTTCATCATCATCATCTTTATCATTATCAATCATCATCATTATTACCATCGTCGTCAGAAGCAGCAGCAGCAGCAGCTGATTCTCACCTGCCTCCATTAAGCTTTCTTAAAGTATTTTTTATTGTGCTGAAGTTTGGTCTCATCGATGGGTCATCGTCCCAGCATTGACTGATTAGTTTCTCGCAGATGTCGTTATTCGTGGGAGGTCGTAGAGAATGAGGCTTCTCTGATGATAGGATACGACGGAGAATTTCTAGAAGTAGAAAAATTTGTAAAAATAATGAAAAAAATGGATGTTAATAGTAATGAATGATAATGGAAGGATTGGTTGTAATGAAATGAAATAGATTGCTGGAGGGAGGGATAGATGGGATGGGTTGCATAGCCGATGGATGGATGAATGAATGATTGGAAGGAAGAATCGATGAGTGAATGGAATGGTATGGCTTGCATCTACAAATCTACAAAAGCTACACCGGGGTACCCGCGGTATATCATCACGAAGCATCACGTTGCATAGATGGATGAGTGGATACTCAGATGAATGGATGAATGGATGAAAAGATAGATGGATGAGTTATACATGGGTTACCTGTGGTACCTCACCCAAGGGTCACGTGACTTACCCTGTATGGGAACGAGGGTACGTAGATACTCAAACGGTTCATTTCTAGTGAACACCTCGTTCAAGATTATCCCGTAACCGTACACGTCTCCTGCTTGAGATCCGGCGAATAAGCCTTTCTTTCTATCCAAGATGTGTTCAGGTGCCGTCCACAGAAGAACTGCAATAACAATGCAAAGTTAATAAGAGAACGACCTCCGCAGCAGGAAGGGGTCAGAGCACGCCCCCTCCCCCCCCCCCCTCCCCCTACCCCTCCTCCCTTGATCCAAAATCTCCTATCAAATTATACCTTTGTAATCAGGTGACACATAGTTTCCGACCTGGAACTTCTTCTCTTCTGTTCTAATACGACGTAACCCGTAATCACCAATCCGGCACCCCCATGTACGGTCCACTAAACAGTTCGATGACGTCAGGTTGCCATGGTAACGTATATCGCTGGCGTGCAATGCCTTCATTCCCTAAAATCATACAACACGAAGTAGTTTGAAGAACTCGTTTGATAAGTTTGTTCAGGTATACTTTCGCTGGAAAAAATCGAGAATATAAACTGCGTGTACTTACAGATGCAATGTCAGTTGCAAAAGACATTTTGAAAGTTAAGTCGAGTTTGATGTCATCGTTAGACAAAACATCCTGAAAAAATCCAAAGTTTGTCAACTTGGCAAGAACGACACTAGTTATGTAGTTAAAGATAACATTTTCTCCGGCATTGGGTTGTCTTTGGGTGGTAGATACTTGTCTTTCCATTATAGCCCTTCCCTTCCTTCTGTGTCGTATGTGAGTAGAGTTGTTTGTTGGTTCTCTCCGGTTTTCCCCCCTCCTCAAAAATCCATCGTTTGCCCTCCATCCCTTCCCGTGATCATGATATCCATTACCTTCCCTTTCCTTCCCTTCCCTTCCCATCCCTTCCCATCCCTTCCCTTCTCATTATCAGATTTCCATACCAGTAAACTCCCTCTGCTACATGCCTCAGATACGATACACATATTGGGTGTCGTCATACAGACACCAAGAATGGGGTTAACATTAACGTGTAGTATACGTTGAACCTAAAACCAAACAAACAAAACAAGATTCAAGCATAAATAAATATTTCTAAATGAGTTGAAACTATAGCTCTCTCATCTCCTCTCCTTTCCTGCGATCTCTCTCATTGCCATAACCGATATATTGGTGTCGTCTGTGCATCGTCTTGAATTATATTATAACATTCTTTAACTTTAGTTACCTGGAAAAGTTCTTTCACAATTTGATGATTTAAGTTTAGATTATTCGGTGCTAACTTCCTTACGTAAACTTGCCTGTTCTAAATAGGAAAAGAAGAAGAAAGCAATGCTAAGATCCTTATTGTCGCTCTTTAGCTAGATCCCATCTATACAAGGGAGGAGGGGGGGGGGGGGTATTCGGGGATTTTTTATGAGCGCAATCACCCCTGCTGGTTCCACAACAAACACATCCCTTCCTCCCTCTTCCCCCTACGTCTTGCACATGACACTTCCACCCAATAGCTCTATATACCTTGTATCGTCCAATAAACGCGTAGCTTTCTGAAGGAATGTGAAGCGAAGATCGGTCTGATCGAACAGAGAAATCAACCAGGCTATGCTAAAGACAACATGAAAAAGTTAGGCTGACAAATATGCACCATTTGTAATCAATGTGGAATCCTCCCCACCTTTGTCCCCCCCCCCCCCCCCCACCCCCCCCCCCCCCCGGTAGAGTACTGTACTTGACTTACCATGATTGAAGAGGTCGCTTTGTTATCTGCTCCAATGCATCCTATCATATCAATATCCTCGTATTTGATGAGAACACTTGATAGACTTCTGATTTTGTTTCTCCTGTGAAACAATGATCACTGGATGTTAAGACGTTGATCTTGTTATAATTTACGAGATTAACACGAATCCTGAAACAACTTCTGGGCTCATTAAAGTCTGGGCACCGCGGCTAACTCACAAATGGAATTGGAATTTAGCGCGCGTATTGGGTTTTACAGAGGTAGAAAAACTGGAGAACCCGGGGAAAACCCCTCGAATCAAGGAAGAGACTTAACAAACTCTACTCACGTACGAGTAGTCAGAGAATCAAAGAGAATCTGTTACGTACCGCTTATAGACAAGTAGAGTAGCAATCATTGCGAATACAAGGAGAAGACTGACGATAGGAATGGCCACCAATACTCTCTTGTCGCCCTCTGGGGAATCATTGCCTTCTTGGGAAAAAAGAACTTAGGATCAAACAGCGCTATATGAACACTGGACACCGTTTTCACGACCTGCTCGATTTCTGTCCATCTCCAACCAAATTTTTTTATCTTCCAAAAAACTGATGACTGAGGATGGCGAAAATGAGTCAAATGGTTAAGATGTATGATGATGATCATTATGATGATGATGAATATAATCATATAGTCATGCCGGATGATGATGACTATTATTAACTATAATTATTATGATTATGATGATGGTGATGATGGCGACGACGATGATGATGATAGTGATGATGACGACTTTATGAAGTTGATGATGGCGGTGGTGATGAGGATGATGTAATGACTGTCGATAATAATAACTACGTTAATAGCCTTGTTACCGTTGTCACAGTGTTCATTTTTGAACCCACAACCAGGTTCATCTCGAGGAACCTCCATTTTCCCGCCAAACCAAACAACCTTTCGGTCGTCCACGACGTCCAAACCACTTTCCCGAATCGACGCAATTTTCACGAATGAGTTATTATTCAAATTACGCAAGTCGTAGGATGGCATTCGATCTCCATTATCATCTATTGAAACTACACCAGATAGGCCTGTGAAAAAGACAAATGGAAAGGAAAATATTTTGAGAAAATGAATAGAATTGAGAATGTTTTTCAAGACTGTAACAAACCCCGGTCAAATATTTTAGGTAGAATAATATTTCATTGAGTCGACATAGAGTGAAATTACTAAACCCGTGAGATATTGAGATGTCAGACTAATACATTTTAGTAGACCCTAATTCCATGGTTTTCTTTTGTCTATTTGACTAAAAAAAAAAAAAATAATAATAATAATAATTTTATAGTGGGATTCAAATTAAAAACTATTACATGTTAACAAGTTTAGTTCAAAAAAATTGTCATACAAAAAATTAAAAGAATACTTTAATAAATTGCAAATTAGTAAGTTTACAAAATGGGAATAAATTAACGGTGAAATCCTGATATTTCTCGAGCTTGACACGCACGGTCCAAACTTAACACAAAAACACGAATTTCAGCTGCCTTGTATTTCCTAGTTATATTTGATCCTGTCCCTCAGTCTGACACCAGTGATTATTTATTCCTAAATGGTAAAATTTTCTAATTTACGAAAGTTTATTTTTAAATTTTCATATGACAACCTTTTTTTAATAATATTAGGTGTATATTATAATCTTATTGCTTTTTCTAAACGCGGAAATAACCGTCACTGAAGGGAATGACAGATAGTCTAATGTCGGTAAACATTACGCCTTATTTAATGGGCTCTTTTGAAATGTTTTCCTCTTTAGACAAGAAATGATTTAGTCGTGTAAGATGCATATTTTACCATTGAATGTCTTGCCAAACATGTTTCTAGCGACATGGCGTCCATCAGTGATGTCTCCACCTTGTTTGAGGGTATCATTCAACGCTAACGCATACAAAGTGATGGCATCAGAAGCATAAGCAAAAAAGTGCGAGACCTGAAGGAAGAAATGCAATGAATATAAGATAAAAGTATCTGTGTTTCAAGAATAATAATTAATAAATAACGCAAGTTTGAATCAATTGATAGTTCTGTTTTAGGCCACACAATAGACGGCATCGTGGAAACTCCCCCTAAAACAGTCCCACAATGCACTGTAATGCCAACTCAACCTTGGAATGGCTAATAATTGACCAATCAAAAACTTACCTCGTGGTCACGTGTTGCATTAGTATAGAACGCTGACCCAGGTGTTTGCATTGCACGTTTAATATCTTCCGCGTGCACCTGGAAATCAACATCATCAACTGAGTTGACACTGACGTCAATGATGCCATCCAACACGTGACTATTTTCGTGGTAGAACTCCAATGCACTTAGGTTGCTATGCGTGGTATCCATGGTAATGTCTGACGTCACGAATACGTAATCACCGTTGGTCATGTTAAGGTTCTGAGCCGCCATGATGATTTGTGTCACTTGTTCCATGTAGCAAAGCAAGATGAACACTAGGAAGGATCAGAAATGAGAATAAATGAATAAATAAAAGACTGAGAATGAAGAAATAGATAGATGGATAAATGGATGGAATGGTCGGTGGATGGATGGACGCACGAACGAACGGACGGACGGGTGGATGGAAGGAAGGATGAGTGACAGAATAAATGAATGAATAGATGGATAGATGAATGAATGGATGCTGACTCGGTAGCTTTCTACATAAATTCAAGCTTATGAGTTTTGTGGCATGCTGATTTTTTTAAATATCAGGATCTACGCCATACCAATTACTAACATATTCTTATCAATTATTAAAAAGTAAAAAGAAAACAAAGAAAGAAAAAACTTTAGAATTTTTGTTTGCCTTCCAAGAGCAAGTGACAGTAAGCGATATCTCGAACCATCATTAGAGTGGAACACTTGAATGATAATCAAGAGCCGAGTATAGTGTATACATTCATGCATTTCTGTGTAAACCCTTCATCTCATCATCAGATAGAGGCAGCTATATTACTCTTCATTCTTATGAGATGACTCAGATGAAGATACTTGAAGATTTTTTTTCTATCTCATCCATCATGATGAAAGAAATTGAGCCAAACGTAGTGCGCCCTGTGGCTATCCTAAATACATCATCTGTATCCTCTTCCATCTTTCTAACCCCGAATGAGAAACCCCAATATACGCTAAATTATATTCAACTTAGAACATCTAGTACCAATGGTCAAAACTTACTGAGTTAAAGATTGCCTAGATGTTCAATCGGAAGTTTCATGTTAGCAATCATTTTTGCCTCAAAAGGCCGGAATAACCTTTTTTAAGTTACCAATTTCATTAGACATATCTATAATTATAGCAATTTCAAGATATGTTTCTCGAATTAACGAGCAGCTGTGAGCATAAGTTGTTTGACTATGAATTTTGAGTTCGTCATTAAGTCTGTTTTTTTTTCATAGCTTGTTCTTTTTTTAACGCTTTGTAGAAAACCTGTTTTTTCTTGCTGTTGTTGTTTGCTTTCTACATGTTTCAATTTTTTTCAGTCTATATTTGCTTTAGCAGCCGGTTAAAGCTATCGCGACTTTTTAGAATTGATTATTAAAACGAAGGGAAAAAAGAGAGAAAAGCACACTATATGGAACCCATTAAAGTTAAAATTTTAGAGACCTGCTCTGATACGAAAAGATTTCATGATCACTTGATGATGTTCTCTATCTTAGCTAGCTTTACTACAGTGTTTTTCTGAACAGACACCAGCTTCAAAACAAGTGAAAAAACGACTAAGATTTCTAATTGTTTTTAGTCCAGTGGGCGCAAACACTGCAAATAATGGAAAACGATCCTCAACTTCCCGCCCGACAGAGAATCCAAAGAAATCTGACGCATTACCGGACATACTGGCTTATGATGGATTTCAATTCCGTTAGAAATGCTCAACTATCCGGAATATTTGCTATAAGCTTACAACCCCACAATAGCTAATGCAATACGCTATTTATTTTGGTAAAGGCAATGGTTATCTATATAGTTTGTGCTTCATATCATAAATAGTATAAATATTTTGTTTTTGTGTGTGTGTATTTCCTCTTGAGTGTGTTAATCTGGACATGAAAACTTTAAAATTAACAGAGTATATTGAGAAAACAGCAGTTAACAACGACAACGACAAGAAGAATTGAAAACATTAATGGAGCTGTGAAAAATGACAAGAACGACAACGACAATGGCAATGATAAAAAACACCTTTACATACAGCAATAAACAAAAGCATGGCAAAACCAACGGTGCTCAATAATACAAACTCATATATTTCAATGATTCACTTTCGGTTTGAATAATCTTGAAAGCAGATCTATACTTCGAATATATTGGTGAGATTTATCGACGATGATGATTGTGATCCGGATGATGATGATGATAATGATAATGATGATCATCTCTGGTCATACCTCTAGCTTTTTCCCTTGCTTGTTTTAAGAGACTTTCATGATTTTGTGGTAACTTCGACGAGAATATGATCTTTTTGGTTTTTATATCGCTTTTTTTAAGTTCTTTGTTCATTTCTAGGGCCAGGTCAGTCCATACACTGTCCAAAGAATAGAATAAACCCACTCGCTTCCATCTAAAATGCCTTATTACACTTGCCATCGCATGAGACGTGTTTATGGGGTTGGTACGACCATAAGTCTTCGTTCTCGCGAACGTTGGATACAAATGTTTATTGGAAAGCCTTTGACTTGAGCATCCCCAGGAAATCATTGGCAAGTTTAATCGTTCTGCTAAGAGCCCGCAAGGCTCGCAAATAACACTAAAAACAGGTCCAATAAAGGCATCTACCAAAGAAGTTTCGTTCTTCCACAAATCCACCATAGCCCATAATCCTTGGCTTGCTAGATTGCGCGTGTCCCTCCATACAAAAGTCAGGTTGTTGTTCCCAAGAAGACTTCTATTTCTGTTGATATTCTCAATAGTTTTGGGGATAACTTCAGCCATTCTCTGAGCTAATGGCCAACTTCCTGACCAAGGTAATAGAACGCCAAGTTTGATCTGTCTTGCATGGCTTTCTTTCCAAATTCCCAACAAAACCAAACCAACCAACACAAAAAAATAACTTTTCCCCAACTTCATTTACGCTGTTTACACCAGAAAACAACTCATCTGAAATCCAAGGCAGTGTTCACCATTATTTCAATGTTCGTCTGTTTTCATTTGAATAATTGGTTGATTTTTTTAGTATTTTCCGAAAAGCATTAAAAATATGATAAGCCGTCTTAGCCAATAGCATTCATGCTTTTTATAGCTTATGGTAAAGTGAAATTAAAGATGCTTAATAACGTTAGAACTTTTGAAAAATTGAGTGATTGTTCATAATATGTATAGGAACAGATGGTAGCGAACCAATACTTAAACTACAAACATGTATAACTATTATCGTTTGTTTTAACTGAAATACCGAAAGGATCAATCATAGTTCAAGTGACATACGTATACAAATAATAATAATACTTATTATTGAAAAGGAAAATTTTCAGCGTTTGCTCAATGTTTTCAAAATCTGCAAATTTATCGCTAAGTGACTTTTGAAATTAGAATATCAATGGAAAAAGCGGCATCCTTCAATAGGTACCTTGGCCAATAAAATGAAATGTTTACTAACTGTCTATCTCAGTTTTTTCGTCTAAGGCTAGTAGACTCTGCCAACTGGATTTAACAAGACGAAAATTGAGAAAAATGACAAATTCATTCGTTAATATATCGTCTGGTGAGAATTTTTTAAAGATTATTTATTTATTGAAATGATTCAAATACCAATTTGTGAAAATTAAGGCTTTTACCTACAACATTGATATGTGATAATTTTTTGGAATGAGTTGTTCGCAGTTAGGGGAGGACTATCGATACAGAGCCAAGACAAAGCTGAATTTCAGAAAATACCACACCGTTAAGTGAGTAACCATAGAAACGAAAAAATACTAGCAGAATGAACAAATTATTAATTAAAAGTAGTAGTTCAGTATTTGTTTGCTTTGTTGCTGCCCTACATGCCAGCTATAGACATAATGGACAGTACACTGTAAGTACGGTAGTAAAAAGAAACTAGTTGATTAGGATTCAAAGGTTCCGTCTGTCCGTCTGTCCGTCTGTCCGTCTGTCCGTCTGTCCGTCTGTCCGTCTGTCCGTCTGTCCGTCTGTCCGTCTGTCCGTCTGTCCGTCTGTCCGTCTGTCCGTCTGTCCGTCTGTCCGTCTGTCCGTCTGTCCGTCTGTCCGTCTGTCCGTCTGTCCGTCTGTCCGTCTGTCCGTCTGTCCGTCTGTCCGTCTGTCCGTCTGTCCGTCTGTCCGTCTGTCCGTCTGTCTGTCCATCCACCCATCCTTCCATCCATGAATCGTGCTTTAACTACGTCTGTGATGTTCCTTTTTGGATCCCATTTCATCTTGGTCAGTCCGATCGAATATAAGTTATTCTGATTGTTGTATTCTGAACGGGTTTGGATACTCCCGTAGTTCACTGAGCTGAAGGGATACTCCTAGTTCAGGTGAAGGGATACTCCTAGTTCAGGTCAAGGGATACTCCTAGTTCAGGTCAAGGGATACTCCTAGTTCAGGTCAAGGGATACTCCTAGTTCAGGTCAAGGGATACTCCTAGTTCAGGTGAAGGGATACTCCTAGTTCAGGTCAAGGGATACTCCTAGTTCAGGTCAAGGGATACTCCTGGTTCAGGAGTTTTTCTCCACCGTTAAGAAAAAAGAGTGAAAACTCGTGAGGTTGTGATGGGATTCCGAGTCACCTACTTCTCAGTCTTCTTTGTAACGGTGGAGGAAAAGACGCTAAAACTTGCTTAATCCGAATCAAACCACGCATGCAAGGCGATAGAGGTATACTACTTTTCAGCTAAGGTCAGCTAAGTTTTTTTTAGCGCATGTAAGCCCTAAAGGATGACTTCATGATTTGAAAGCCCTTATGAAATAAATAAGAATGGTATTTACTATGTTTTTTATATCTCTTTTCGTTGACGAGTTATTCAATATAGAAATTACGAAGTGATGACGTCATAGACCTAGTCAAACGTCAAATCTTTCAAATAGAGAATATCTCTCGGCGAAAATTAATCAAAAGTGGCTGAAACTTATGCTTAACGCCATTCTTATCTATTTTATAAGGGCTTTCAAATCATGAAGCCATCCTGTAGGCCTTATATACACACCATAAATTTCCTTATAATATGACGCAGAAACCTAGCTTGGGCTACCTGTGATTCTTAGCTTCTTCTCCTTTAACTATTTATGGGTGGCCTGTGGCTTTTCCAAATATGTAACAATATTGTGACGTCACGTAGTGGAGCAAGGCCTGGAGACGAGTAAATACACAACAAAACTTTAGTTTTGCTCAGAAAAAAAAGAAAAAAAAAGCCTCTCGAATTTCTTCAACTTTTCCTCTAAATTACTCTTTCTAAAGCATCTAAAGCTCATAAGTTGTTCATCATAAACACAGCAAGCTCTCCAATGGCATCAGTGCCTAATTCTTCAGCCGTTCGGGCTTTACATTTAGAGTTAAAGAAGCTAACAGAGGAACCAGTCGAAGGATTTCGAGTCAAGGTTCCTGATGAAAGTAATCTTTTTGAATGGGATGTGGCGATATTTGGACCTCCAAAAACACACTATGAAGGTGGATACTTCAAGGTTAGTCCATATACAACAACCTAGTACATCCTTGTTTCAAATTAAGCCCGTTTTGATATGATATTTTACTGTTTTTCTAGGCACACATGTCGTTTCCTCAAGACTATCCATATTCTCCTCCAACATTTCGCTTCATAACCAAGATGTACCATCCAAATATATACGAGGTATGTGGAATGATTCGATGTGATTGATAAAATCATTTGTTTGAAGGATAGTTCATGGACTAATGAAGTCTTTCTTGTGTTTTTTAGTCGGGAGATGTCTGTATTTCTATCTTACATCCACCGGTGGATGATCCCCAGAGTGGCGAACTTCCGTCAGAAAGATGGAATCCTACTCAAAATGTCAGGTACGAAACATCTTTTTTACAAAAAAAATCTAATCATCAATTAGAAAAAACACCAACGATAAGTAAAATAAGACATATTTAATATAAATATTGGAATTGGGTTCAATTTTCTCGAATAAAAACCCTGAAATCTCAAGTTTTTCGTTAGGGCTTTTTATGATTCGTGACAACAAAGAATTGGCAGAATATCGAAGATTAGATCTTCTCGCTTCTCAGTTTATTCTTTTTCGAATTTTGACTTTTATTTTTTGTAAGAACATTAGAAAAACTGGTTGATAATTCGTCATATATAAACAAGAAAATAATAATTTTCTGGATTATATACCCACAACGTGCTAGACTCGATTCATTTGACTAACAATGAATTAAACATCAAAAATATATTCCTTATGTATTATGCATGAGTTATTTTATAATGTTTAAGAATATCATTGAGTAAAATAACCTATTGTTTCTTTTATTCATCTTATTTTCTTAAACCCTAACCTTCAGTTGTGGATTCTATAAGTATCATTTCGTATTTTTGGAAGAATTCCTTACTTTCCTGTTAGGAAAAGATTGTAAAATCACTTCCTAAAGGTTTTCAGGTGACTTCAGTATGTTATGCTCATGTTACATCAACAATAAAACCATCTTTCTTAAATCATAAAACCCATGAGAATTAACCAAAAACCTGTTCCAATAATCTATTTATAATTTTTTCATTTCTATTTTCAACCTCTCCTAATTCAAATGTAAAATTTATCTGGTTTTTAATAACATTTTTTCATTAAGAATATTTTCTCCCATTTTTTTTAAAGATTCAGTTGTGCTTAAAGCAATAATAACATGTTGTTTAAGTGATTTTATTTGTTCAAACTCTTCAGATGATTATTTTTGGCTGTAATTGTTGTAGTTGGATGCCACTAAGTTAATGAGATATGCAAACAATTAAAATGCATAAATTTGTACCTGTTTCATACATAAATAAACAGCAAACCAAGCATTAATTTTATCAATTCCCCCAAAAATTCCCCTGATTCAAGTCAGGGCATGGTTAACTAACTGATTGAACCCTAAAACAACCTCAGGGCTGATCTAAGTCAGGGTACGATTATCTTACCGATTGAATCCTAAAACAACCAATGGGCTGATCAAAGACAGGGCATAGGTAACTTACAGATTGAACCCTGAAACAACCTCTGGGCTGATCTTTATCTACTGTATAATAAACAAGTAGGAGTGTTTTATTAGGTTTAAAACCACAAGGTGAAGCCAAGTGTAAGACCTGATAAAACACGATCTACAAGTTTATTGAACTACAGTACTTTTACAAGCTTTTGGTTGAATTATAGTGACCATTAATTGCGAAAGCTTAGTAACTTTTCAAAAATTTGTGGAAGAAACAAACGTAAATAATATGGTTATCGCCACATACAATTACATTTTAGGTTCTAACTTATTAGATTTCTAAATCAAAAAGATTTTGTTTGCCAAAAATTTCGAGTCTTAAAATTTAGTAGTTTTCTCTTAATCATCTTAACAAAAAGACCTTGGGACTTTAGATTATCCACATCAACTAGCCCAAGGACTTATACCTAAAAAAATTAATGTTGAGCCCTGTAAGAAGGGAACAAGTTTGTTACTGAGCTGATATTTCAGATGTTAGTTGTTCGTTGGAGTAAAAGAGGACAAAGAACCTAATTTTCAAAAAAAAGTGAAGTTTGCTTTTTATTCCCTTGTTGTATTCAACACAACAACACAGTCCTAACTAGTATCCACTAGTGATTCATGGTTCCGACTCCCCTTAGTTACCGTTGCCATGTCCCACAAGCTCAACAAATTAGCTAGAATATCTCAGAATTTCAATCTCTGATTACAGAAACTTTATTATAAATTGTTTTGATTCTTTACTGTCCTGTAAAAATAGAATGAAATTGTCTCATAATCCTGTAGAACTCTTTATAGTACTACTTGCTGAACCGTGAACACTTCCACAAGTTTTTGATTGTGCTTAGCACTGTAAAACAGATCCTGTGGGTTTGTTTTTTTGCGACGAGATTGTAATTTCACTATGAAAACT
Source organism: Anthopleura sola (assembly GCA_023349425.1). Classification (NCBI taxonomy): domain Eukaryota; kingdom Metazoa; phylum Cnidaria; class Anthozoa; order Actiniaria; family Actiniidae; genus Anthopleura; species Anthopleura sola. The sequence continues at coordinate 461,783 of JALHLI010000022.1, forward strand.
GCTGCAACAGTGTTTAGTTTGCTATTGTCTGAGTCAGAACCATGGAAATATCATACATGATAGGTCCCTATTTCATTATGATGTCACAGCTTGTTTATGAGGGGGACAGATACCTCTAGAACAATAGAAATTTGAACAAAATTTCCTCTGCTAAGAAAATTTTAAATAGTCTGGTTTCCAAATATAAGGTTTATCGACATTTAATAAACAATATTTATTGCATTTGATGGCTGTTAACGCTTTTCTTCATTTTGTATGACTTGTTGTTGTTGTCTTGTCCCCCTCTCACATCCATGATCCTTAGCGTTTAAACAATAGATTGTTTGATCTGACGTCATAATGAAATAGGTCACTTAAGTGTAAATTAATTCCCAACTACTCTTACTTACGTTGTTGGGTTTCTTTTGTCTTTCAGAACCATATTACTCAGTGTTATTTCACTTTTGAATGAGCCCAATACGTTTTCTCCAGCTAATGTTGATGCATCAGTGATGTTCAGAAAGTGGAGAGACTCTAAGGGAAAAGATGGAGAATATGAAAAAATCATTAGGTAAATTATACAAAATTATTATTTACTAGTCACAATGATATTCATTATCTGGACCCCCCTTTGACCTCATGTTCCATTCATACAGTATCTGGACCCCCTTTGACCTCATGTTCAATTCATTGAGTATCTGGACCCCCTTTGACCTCATGTTCCATTCATTCAGTATCTGGACCCCCTTTGACCTCATGTTCCATTCATTGAGTATCTGGACCCCCTTTGACCTCATGTTCCATTCATACAGTATCTGGACCCCCTTTGACCTCATGTTCCATTCATTTAGTATCTGGACCCCCTTTGACCTCATGTTCCATTCATACAGTATCTGGACCGCCTTTGACCTCATGTTCCATTCATACAGTATCTGGACCCCCTTTGACCTCATGTTCCATTCATACAGTATCTGGACCCCCTTTGACCTCATGTTCCATTCATTCAGTATCTAGACCCTCTTTGACCTCATGTTCCCATCATTCGGTAACCCTAACCCTGTTTGACTCTTTTTGCTCTTACTAAAGAAAACAAGTTCAACGTTCAAGACTTGACGCTGAAAAAGATGGTATCCATGTCCCAACAACAATACAAGATTATTGCATCAAAACAAAACCAACCAAATCAGAAAGTGATGACCTTGCTGATTTTTATGATGATGATTATGGCGACGATATGAATGATTTTGATGATGACGACGACTGCATGGAATACAGTGAAGACTCTGGCAATGAAGAGACATAACAAATGAGATATCAGTCTGTATATTTTATACTTTGTATCATAACTTTGAAAATGGTATTGCTGGAGATGTGATTAGAACTCTTGAACTGTGTATGCTTTAGTATGTTTTCAATGTGTCGTAAGGACATAGAATAGAGAGTGTTAGATATAAGAACTCCCCGAATAAGAACAACCCTAACAGTTGGTTATAAGTTAGAGTTGATGGCTTGAATGTTTCAACTTTTTGTGCATATGTAGTTCAGAAAAATATCCATACTTTGAAGAGAAGATCTAAGATTCTTACCAAAAGAATGAAGATTTAAAATAACACTCTACTCCCATCATCTGCCTGAGAATGAAAGGAAGGGCGTCAGAGGTTGAATTAATATATGGATATTTTGGAACTATTTTGCCTATTAACTCTGTGGAAAATATACTCAGTTTACACAGATTATACCAACAAAAGTCCTGGCTCTGGATTTGATCAGGGAAAAAAATTAAATGATATAAAAATCTTAGATATAGTACTCAGCTGTCCTTATTCAAACTAAAGTTTAAGTGAAATATTTGAATGTCTAGGAAATTCTGTTAAAATTATTATTATTATTGTCAGTAGTTGTACAAGTCCTTGAAGTAGAAGAGTGAGTTTTGATGCCAGTGTCCTATGATAATAACAATTCCAATTCATAGATGACACTTTTTTTCCTCAAGAAAACCAGTGCAAAACCACTTCTTGTTTTGACATAATGTATAGTCTGCATGCAGCCCAATTTTAACTCTGGACTCTGGTTAAGATGGTGAACTAAACCACATTTATGCTCACATGCATGCAGGCTACTACTGTAGTTATTTTTAATTTTTTGGGAAATGGACTTTTTTCTTAGTAACAATCATTGGATAAAATTTCCAATCAGTAGAATAAGAATCTCATGAAATACACACTTACTCTCTAAGCTGGAAGCAGTATGGAAGGGCCGTCATTTTCAATAACAAACTAATCTCATTTCATAAGATGGCAGTAAATGGCCTATTGTTGTAAGTGAGTGTTTTTCCTCATGTGAATGGAATCTTTAGATATTTGATAATGGCCCTTAGACCTTGTTTCCATCCTTTTATTTTAAATCATTTGGCTTTGAACGTAAGTGTGTATCTAGTAAATTTAATACCAAAATATTAACCTTAGCTTGCTGACAGGCTTTCATGTAAATTAATACAAAACTTTTTTTTTTGTACTTGATAAAATCAATGGATTTTCTTCATAAAAAAACTAGAAATTCAATTTTTATAGTGCGACTCGCCTAACCGTGGCCACCCAAACAAATTTTTTACAAGTATTTTTACAGGTACAACGAGAATTTGTACATTTTCAGGTGAGGTCAGCAAAGATTTTATTTATATTTGCAACAGAAAGGACCAAAAACATGCCAACTTGAAATGATTGAGAGATTTTAAAAATTAATTGGGTAGCCACGGTTAGGCGCATCGTACTGTAAGTCTTTCAAAGTTCTCAGACTTGGATGAAATTTGAAATCTGAATTTGAGTTCAGAATATAAACGATACTGAATATCGAACAAGGAATGGTTTTCCAATACTCTTTATGCTGTTTTAGATGTGTGATAAGCATTCATTATAATTTGCTAATATATGTATAGGTTAGGCTGCCACTTTTATCCTGCGATAAATGCACATAGGATAAAATGGGTGGTTTCTAGCAGAATTTATTGTAAACTTGAAGTAGCACAATTAGATGTGAATAGTATTATATTAAGTATAAGTGTTACATTGTCTATATAGAGGAAAGTCTTGTGTGAATAAGGAATGACTCTACCCCTTTGTAATCCAAATTCTGTTCTACCATACTATCTACCTCAGTGTTTTCAATAAATTATTTTGAACCAAATGAAGTGCATATCATGAATCTCTATACCAACCTTTAGTGAAGGGCAAACACAAACATCCTATTGCTTGGTATCAATCAGCTGAATGAATCTCATAACCATCCTACAATAACAGGCAAACACTGCCCGTCAAATCAGCTGTATGAACCTCAACTCATTTGAATTGGGTTGCCTGTGTTAGTCCCGCACTCTTCCCGCAACTCGTGAACTCGTCAGTCTACGGGATCGGGACTGCAGAATGCTGAAGATGGCGGACGAGAAAAAAGAAGCAGAAGACGTCAAGAATCAAAACAACAAAGATCAAAGCGAAGAACAAACCAAACACAATATCAATGAATTGAAAAAGTTCTCTGAACTCCAAAGGAAAGCATGCAAGACTGCAGCAATGAAAGTTTTTGTTGTATTTCTTGGATTTTTCATCATAGCCTTGGTCATAACATCCACTGTACTTTTGACTATCATGGAAAGATTTGACAATCTCGGTGCCCTTTCCTTCAACGACGGAACTGGAAAGCTTCTCATTAAAAACGCCGGGAAAGACAAAGCACTGGAAGGATATATCGGGAAGGGAATCGTTGGTGGAAAGATTTATAAGCGAAGAATCACGTCTCGTGAACTTTTCTATGAGTGGGATAATAAAGCCAACCTAAATATCAAAAAAGATTCAAAGTTTGACAAATGTTTTAAGATCGAATGGTTTCCAGGTTCAAGTGGTAAGACGTCTCTACAAGATTCCTTCAGCTTAAAAGGTGTGCATATGTACGGTGGATCAGAACTTTATGTGCAGTCATGGCCTTTGGAACTAGCCAGTATTGATGTCCAACCCTTCCTACCACACGATACTCTCCTTGCTTATGATAATAACAAGACAGTTCATGGACCTATGGCGCGCGGAATGGTTCAAAATTATTATTTCGATGGTAATTCAATTCTTGTTTGTCAATTGCGTTACTTCTCTTGAAAGTGTATAACTTATGTATCGATTGCATTAGATAACCATTCCATACGTCTTTATCAATCATCACGCATACAAAACATTGGTCAATCCGGCACCAAAACTCTGTCGATCTCCAAAACTAAGTCTGTCGATTCAAAAACCTATGCGATCCAAAAAAAACTCTGTCGATTCAAAAAACTCTGTCGATTCAAAAGCCTAGCTCTGTCTATTCAAAAAAACTCTGTCGATTCAAAAAAAAAAAAAAAGAAAAAAAACTCTGTCGATTCAAAAAACTCTGTCGATTAAAAAAAAACTCTGTCGATTCAAAAAAACTCTGTCGATTAAAAAAAAACTGTCGATTAGAAAAAAAACTCTGTCGATTAAAAAAAAAAACTCGGTAAATCGCCAAAACTCTGTCGATTCAGCAAAAAAACTCTGTCGATTCAGCAAAAAAAAACTCGGTCAATCGCCAAAACTCTGTCGATTCAGCAAAAAAAACTCGGTCAATCGCCAAAACTCTGTCGATTCAGCAAAAAAACTCGGTCAATCGCCAAAACTCTGTCGATTCAGCAAAAAACTCGGTCAATCACCAAAACAGTGTCGATTCAGCTAAAACTCGGTCAATAACCAAAACTCTGTCGATTCAGCTAAAACTCGGTCAATAACCAAAACTCTGTCCATTCAAATAGGAGTAAACATCATCAACAACAACAACAAAGCATCGATCAAGGTCACGCGTGGGATATATTACGTAACTGAGCATGTTTATTTTATCAATCATCACGCGTCGAACTAACTCAGGCAATAAAAAAAAGCCCTCTTTGCACTCACAGGAATAACTGTTCATTTACAGAGTTTAACGCATTTAAAAATGCTCTCACACGGATGGCCTTGTCGGTTTTTAAAATACTGAGTATTACTATTACAATCTGTGTATTACACAAGACTTTAGTTGAAAGTTGAAAGTGAACTGAGTCTTGAGCAAATATTCTGCTATTTTCCCCTCCTTGCTTCAGTCCATCCTATTGTCTTGGGTATTCATAAAGGAAGCTATGGTTTTGTTTTGCAATATCATTTAGAGATCGTAAACTAGCGTTTGTCTCAATGATTGATCCACTCAAATGTCAGGCTAGCCGTCAATAATGACCTTTCTGCTATAATCTTATGACCGCCACAGCTAGTGTTGCATGTGATATCTGGAACTAGCGAGCAAAGAAATATAATGTCTTGAATCGTTGTTAACTGATCAGTATACGAGATCGAAGAATTGTTCTAGGGTTTAAAAGAGCTCTTATTGTAATATAGTTTTAAGCAGGCAAACGACAAAAGCGGTAGCTAAAGTCTTGTGTAATACACAGATTGTAATAGTAATACTCAGTATTTTAAAAACCGACAAGGCCATCCGTGTGAGAGCATTTTTAAATGCGTTAAACTCTGTAAATGAACAGTTATTCCTGTGAGTGCAAAGAGGGCTTTTTTTTATTGCCTGAGTTAGTTCGACGCGTGATGATTGATAAAATAAACATGCTCAGTTACGTAATATATCCCACGCGTGACCTTGATCGATGCTCTGTTGTTGTTGTTGATGATGTTTACTCCTATTTGAATGGACAGAGTTTTGGTTATTGACCGTGTTTTAGCTGAATCGACAGAGTTTTGGTTAGTGACCGAGTTTTAGCTGAATCGACACTGTTTTGGTGATTGACCGAGTTTTTTTGCTGAATCGACAGAGTTTTGGCGATTGACCGAGTTTTTTTGCTGAATCGACAGAGTTTTGGCGATTGACCGAGTTTTTTTTGCTGAATCGACAGAGTTTTTTTGCTGAATCGACAGAGTTTTGGCGATTGACCGAGTTTTTTTTTGCTGAATCGACAGAGTTTTTTCGCTGAATCGACAGAGTTTTGGCGATTGACCGAGTTTTTTTTTTAATCGACAGAGTTTTTTTTTTAATCGACAGTTTTTTTTTAATCGACAGAGTTTTTTTGAATCGACAGAGTTTTTTTTTAATCGACAGAGTTTTTTGAATCGACAGAGTTTTTTTTTTTTTTTTTTTTTTTTGAATCGACAGAGTTTTTTGAATCGACAGAGTTTTGGCGATTGACCGAGTTTTTTGAATCAACAGAGTTTTTTGAATCGACAGAGTTTTTTTGAATAGACAGAGCTAGGCTTTTGAATCGACAGAGTTTTTTGAATCGACAGGGTTTTTTTTGGATCGCATAGGTTTTTAAATCGACAGACTTAGTTTTGGAGATCGACAGAGTTTTGGTGCCGGATTTGACCAATGTTTCGTATGCGTGATGATTGATAAAGACGTATGGAATGGTTATCTAATGCAATCGATACATAAGTTATACACTTTCAAGAGAAGTAACGCAATTGACAAACAAGAATTGAATTACCATCGAAATAATAATTTTGAACCATTCCGCGCGCCATATGGACCAGTGTTAGACCGTTATTGGATTAACTCTAATGGTGTTGGGATTATCGTCGACGAGAGTGTGCCACTCCATGTGGGAGTCAATGGGAAATCCTCCAAGTCAATGTTGATGCTCAAGAGTGATCTGCAGGGTTATGGGAATAGTACTTTGCATCTAACATACAGGATCTGCACTGGAGAAAATATAAAACAATTGTATCAAAATGTCATGGGGAGTGTACTGAGTTTGCCGAAGACAATCCCAGATGAGCGAATGATAAAAGAACCAATATGGTCGACATGGGCAATGTACGGCAAAGCTATCAATCAAAAAGATGTAACAGACTTTGCTGATCAAATCAAAAAGTTTAACTTTTCATGTAGTCAGATTGAAATTGATGACATGTATTCTACAGCTTATGGGGACTTTAATTTCGACACCAACAAGTTTCCAAGTGCTACTGACATGATTGACAGTTTGCACAACTTTGGTTTCCGGGTAACTGTCTGGATGTACCCATTTGCAAACACTAACTCTGAAGAGTTCCTAAAAGCAACCAATTCTTGGGTAAGGGGACCAGATAAAGATGTTCCAGGATTAGTAAAATGGTGGAATGGAATTGGTGGAGTTCTGGATACCACTTCTTCGGAGTCAACTCAATTATTTTCCAATCGATTAAAAGCATTCCAGTCTAAGTACAAGATTGATTCGTTTAAGTTTGACGCAGGTAGTGTATCCTACCTACCAAAGAGTTTTAATCTGTATAATTTGACTAACAACAACCCAAGCTGTTATTCCTCAAACTATGCACAGCTTGCATCTGAATTTGGAAGGCAGGTTGAGGTTCGAGTTGGGTTTCGCACTCAACATTTACCCATATTTGTCAGAATGCTTGACCGTGCGTCAAGATGGGACAGAAAAAATGGTCTGAAATCTGTTATTCCTACAACTCTTACATTTGGTATCCTTGGTTACCCATTTGTGCTCCCGGATATGGTTGGTGGCAATGGGTTTCAAATAAGTGCATCCGTAAACTACACAAGTAAACCTGACAAAGAACTGTACATAAGATGGATGCAGATGAACACTTTTCTTCCCGCAATCCAGTTTTCCTTTGCTCCATGGCTCTATGACAACCAAACTGTTGCAATTGCAAAAAGCTTAATAGATCTTCGAGCGACAATATCACCAAGTCTGATCCAGGCTGCAAAAGATGTTTCAATTTTCAATGCTCCAATAATCAGACCTCTTTGGTGGATTTCTCCTAACGATGAAAACTGCTTGACTATTGACACAGAATTTCTTGTTGGTGATGAGTATCTAGTGGCACCAGTATTGGATCCATATTCAGTTAACAAAGGCATGCACAGTGTATATCTGCCTGCCGGCAGGTGGAAGAAAGAGTTTGGAACAAAGGATATAATTGATAGCACACCTGGTGGCAAATGGATGAAATTCAAAGTAACATTAGAAGATTTGCCATACTTTTCTGTGGTTAAAGATGTATGACAATTGGCTTGACGTATTTGATTGGGCTTCGACAAAGTGCATGCTTGTAATGGCAGTTTTAATTCTAATTAAGGATCTAATTACTGTACAGTATATATAATCTTGTATATTGCCACTAAATTCTATTTGTAATGAGACTATGACTAAAATGAATGCATGTACAGTAAGCAGAAATAATTTTTGTTACAGTTGAACCTTGTAAATTTTGGCATTGAGTGTGCCAGAGATGATCTAATCATTAATAGAGTGTGTGTATTGAGTGGGTTTAGTGGAACAAAATCAAGTGAGGTGTCCACATTAAGTGGGTGTCCACTATTGATGAAGTTTGACTTTAATAATTATTTTCTTTTTCTTATGATCCATGTTCATGCACATTGACAAACATATTGGCATGCAAGCAATTAATTTTATATGACAATAATTATTTTTATAAATCCTAATGAAAATCTTTAATGAATTTTTATATAAATAATGAAATATGAAATTTACAGATTTCGTTTTCAATAAATATTATTCATGTTTATGCATTTTGACAATCATGCCAGCATGCAAGCAATTATTTTTACATGACGATTTTTATAAATTTAATTTTAATCAAGATATTTTATAAATTCAATTATATATTTTTTATGTATCAATCATATATAATTATCCAGGAATTAAGTACATTAGCAAGAGCTGTATTGTTGCTTTGATTCATATAATATTGCAAGCACAAAATGAATCACAATAAAATGAAATTTCTATTGAAATGATTTATGACTTGTTTTTCACATCCTACTGCTGAATGTAATGCATCATGGGAAACCTTGAGTATATATATGAAAGCAGGATGAATTATGTTGTTTATACTCAGAATATATTCATTCACTCTCATTCCCTAACCTAATCTGTCAGCATCATGACGCCAAGCTACAAAAGCCATTCATACTGAAGTTTGGTGCTGATATAGGCAACCTGAAATAACCTGAAATGTTTGTTAGAATGGGAGCTGGTTGCATTGGGTGGGTGAATTGAGGTTTTCCTTGGAATTTTTTCATCTTAGATAGAAGGGATGTAATGTTAGAGATTTTTTAATTTTACCATCCTCACCCCTTCTATACATAATGAACATCTGATATACACAATATTCCACTTGACTTGTGGGTCTATCTGCATGTTAAATGCATACAAGGTCATCTTAATTTTTCCACAAAAAAATTCCTGCCAGAACCGGAAATGATTTCTGCAATGTTAGTACCCAGGCTCCCTTTGGATCACTCGGGTACAATGTTGGATGTGGTGCCAAGCTCGGAAGAAAGCTAATGTTTTTGTTTACAAATCTTTTGCTCAGCTGATATGAAAACTGATATTACCATGTGAGTTTGATCAAATAATATTTTATGATTCACTGTGTTTGTTTTGTTCTTAACTGTCAACGATCTTTGCAAAGTTACCATTAATCAAAAAACTTTGTTTACTCCAGTTGATGTCATGTTACGATGCTGAGAACAACATTAGGGATAATCAAGAACATCCCAGGATTAAAGTTTCGTAATAGTGCTGTGGGAGCTCAGCTATGGTACATCCAGAGATGTAGAAGGATTCATTTATGCAACCAGAATTCTCTTCATCATCACCGGCGATTATGGCTGTCGCAGAAAGCTTACCGGCGATCTGCATCTAGCCGTAACTTCACAAAGAAAGACGATGATCAACCATCTTATCCACTAGAGGTAGGAATCTTGCTGGTGTTTGACAAAAAATATTTATTCTTTACTAAAAAGAGCGTTGAATAAAAACGCACCCTTTTATAGTAGATTCTATTTTAACTGCGCTTCTATTTTACACTTATGCGCACTATGATCATTCTCTTTTTAACCGATTTGCTAACGACCTAGACTATGCATTTTTTGTGTTATCTAGAATACCCTATGTTTGATTATAGATCATATTTCATTTTATTTTATAGAATATATTAAAATACGAAAACGTAAAATTTGAGAAATTTTTAGTAGGGGCCGCCATGTTTGAATCTTCAGTCATAGTGGTAAGCGGTGTGTAGTGTACGCATGCGTAGTTGGTCGATATTTCATCAAATTTGCGGCGAAATTTCATTGACCTCAAAATTTTCATTCTTGGCTAAAAATCCCCAAAATATCACGCTAAATGGCTGATAAAGTTGAAGAAAAGATGGAAAATATAACTCTAGAGGAAAAGAAGCCCAAGCCTAAGGCTGGAAAGAAGGAAAAAGCTGATAAAAAGAAGGGAAAAGGAGAGGGAAGCTCTGAACCACTGGAGGTAGGACTTCACATGGAAAGATCTGTAATACTATCAGAAAAAATATATATATTCCTTGATCAAGATCCTTTCAGAATAGGATAACTCCCAGGTTATATCTGGTTCAGGTTGTATTTATTAGTGCTTTTGAGTTTTTTGTTTCATCAGATCAATCAGTTCGATTTTATGAATATTGTAAATATTTGAATCGTGCTGCGTGGCATTGGATAATAATGATAGCAAGATTTATGAACCTCATTCATAGGATGAATGATATTACTCATTCTAGGCATTTATTGACATAATTATTAATACTATTCCTGCATAGAGAGCTCTATACCTTTACCTGTTAGCCTCTATATTTATCGTCATAATTTTTTTCAAAAATGCAAATTCGTTAATTTATTTTATTAACTTTTTAGTTCCAAAAAATTAGAATTGAAGATCAATTTGTGTTTCTTAGATTCTTATGTTGAGCCAGGATGCCAGATTATTTTAATTTCTAAGCTTATTCTTAGACCATGATGTCAACCATACTACAAACTATTTTCAAGTTTTTGTTTTGAAAATTATCAAGTTATGGTGGTAGGTCACGTGAGGAACCCCATTTCCTCTTGCCTCTCTCCTGTAGCATTAAGTCAAATGTTTAGATAAGTTAGAAATAAAAAAATTTAAGTATTAAGAAATTTTGTAAAAATGAAAATTCCCTAAGTACTGTAACAATACACAATACAATACAATACAACATACTTAATTTAAAGAGGTTGATGCAATAACAGTCATTATGTTACTCATTACTCAATCTATTTATAGCACAAGATGTAATGATCTTTAAAGTAATATGTATAAATGATAACCATAGACTTGATGTTGAGCGACTAGTGATGGTTATTGATAGCAGCTTGATAAATATGAAGACTGTTATTTATTTAGCAATTATTTGCCGAAGGCGAAGTGGTTATCGATGAATATTTACCGAGCGGCGAGTCTTCGAGCTGTGAGGTAAATATTCATCGATAATCACTGAGCCTGAGGTGAATAATTGTTTTAGTATAAATAAAAAGGTGATTATTTCAAAAAAGAAAGAAGGAAACAACATTGAAAGTGAAAATATTTTATTTTTTAAAAGCGCGATGGTCACGCTGACAGCCATTTTGTCCGAAAAGGTGATTATCGGCTGATAATCCGAGATAGAAAACCAATCAAAGCACACGATTTTGTATAATCACCTTTGTATTTATACTAAATGTAATTATTTTTTCGATGGATAATAACTAATTTTCTTTATTTACTGATGCTTCACAATGATGTATCCTTGTATATCAATATGTAATAATTTATTTCTAATAATTATTGAATTATTATTTGTCGTAGCTGAACCCACCACCATCATATATTCAAGAAAGGATTCAGATGTTTGAAAGATTAAAGTCAGAATATGACGCCAAAATTGCAGGTTAATATGTCGTATTAAATCGATTCCTGATTAAAATTATGTCAAATTAATGGTTGGTCAAGAGACAATGTCCAGTCCAAATTACTGGTCATATTGACTGGTTGCATGTTGATCAGCTTGATGAGGCCGGTCATCATGCCGAGCCATATTAACAGCTGTTATTTTGAGCCCTTGCTGTATTTGATTAATTTTTTTTTAATGATAGCCCAAGAGAACACTGCAATCAAGATTACTCTTCCTGACGGCAAGGTTCTTGATGGTTTGGCCTGGAAGACCACTCCCTATGAAATAGCTTGTTCTATCAGGTAATCTACATGATTGTATTATTCTCATGCTTTTGGAAATGAAAGAGAGATAGACCTTATGAATCAACAAGAATTGAGGACTGCAATGCCAGAATGATGATGCAAGATTGTTTTCAATTTTTTTGTGTGTGTAATCATGGTTGCAATTCTCGCTAGAATGTCAGTTGGTGTTATTTCACATTCTAGCGAGAGCTGTAACACTGAGGATGATGGCACATGGAAATAAACTCTTTTAAAAAGGTACTTGCATCATCATTCTGGCGTCACTGTCCTGGTCTTGCCATCTGCAGCTGTACCATCCAACATTTTTGCTCGAAAAGGTATTCTGAATTTAATATTCTTGTCCTTTTTGGTTCCAATAGCCAAGGCTTGGCAGATAATACAGTAGTTGCAAAGGTAAGAACAAGTACTCACCATTATCGCCACCATCACCATTACCGCCACCATTATCGCCACAACAAGAACAATAATATATGGAAGGCTAAACATACAAATAAATATTGCTAAGCACGAGAACATATACCTAAGGGAATATAATACCCAAGTCCCACTCCTGTGTTTGGAACCTATGGCAATAGTACCCAGCTTTGTGTTGATAACTGATATACTTTACAATGATTTGCAGGTCAATGATGAGGTATTTGACTTGGATAGAGTACTAGAGGCTGATTGTACTCTAAAATTCTTGAAGTTTGATGATCCTGAAGGTAATCTATTGTTTTTCATGCAAAAGTCAGTGAATTCTGAATTTTTTTCAAGGTCAGGGAATTGTCAAGATTTTTAAAATGAACATATTCCTCTTAGCCGTTGGCATTGATTATATGTTATATTCTAATTTGGATTGTTCCATAACTGTATTTATTTCAGGACAGGCAGTGTTCTGGCATTCCAGTGCCCATATTCTTGGTGAAGCCATGGAACGGCACTATGGTGGTTGTCTCTGCTATGGTCCACCAATAGAAGAGGGATACTTCTATGATATGCACCTGGATGCCAGGTCTGTCACATTATAAATACCATTATTGGGTCCATTTATCCCTCCCTCCCATTCATAATTCCAATACCATGCAGATACTACAGAAATCACTTGACTGTTAGCACGACCAAAAAAATGAACAATTGCCTTTTGAATTTTGGTTACTGCTACTCACCTAACCATTTGGAGAGCTGCAAATTGTGAGGTACAGCATTAGTTTCCCACTCTGTTCTGATCATGGAGACCCATTATTTGAATGTCACATGACCTTGCCCACATAAAGAAGCCATGACATCATCATGAAATACTACAATTGACACAATTATATTTTTTATCTCATGTTAGCTTCATATTAGCTGTTTTTTTTTTTGATGAAAAATGAAAACTAATTTTCCTTGTTTATTGTGCAGGCAAGTGTCATCCAATGATTTCCCTTCTCTGGACACACTCACCAAGTCAATAACGAAAGAAAAACAACCTTTTGAAAGACTAGAAATGAAAAAAGAAGATCTGTTTGAGATGTTTAAGGTCAGTTACCAGTACTTGCATCCCTGTTTTGAAATCCCTTGAAATCATTTCTCTTAATGTCCATTCTCCTCCCATTGCAGTACAATGAATTCAAATGCAGAATCTTGAAAGAAAAAGTCAACACTCCAACTACTACTGTCTATAGGTACATGGCTATACTATAGTTAATTGAGGTAATCATTAACTTATCATTATTAACTTGTATTTTTAATTTAAGGTGTGGTCCTCTGATTGATTTGTGCCGAGGTCCACATGTCAGACACACTGGTAAAATAAAGTCAATGGCTGTCACTAAGGTAAGGCAAAAAGACATTCAACACTTGGCTTTGTAATCACTTGAGGTTCTTCATTTGTTGACAGTATTAAGATTCATTGTGGTTGTTCGTATTGTTCTTGTCTGCAGAATTCTGCTACTTATTGGGAAGGTAATTGTGAAGCTGAATCCCTACAAAGAATCTATGGGATTTCTTTTCCTAATGATAAACAGGTTAGTATTAACCTTTAATATCAAAACTCGCTGTCATGATCAGAGCTTTCAATAAAAGGCGGCTACCAGCGGTTTATCGCCGGATACTTTGAACACCTTTAAACTGCCAGCTATTTTGACAAAAAATTAATTCATTGCCAAATAAAGTTACGGTCCCTTGGGGGATACGGACCCCTACTTTTTTGGATTGACCGTCTATTCCAAATATTATTAAAATCTCTGCATGATGACCAGCCAAATTAGTTATAGTCATTAGTTATGTCATTCTGATGGTATTGACATTGATATCTCAGTCTTTAATACTTGTTTGAATTATTACTTGCTGCAGATGAAAGAATGGAAAAAATTCCAGGAAGAAGCTGCAAAGAGAGACCACAGGAAGATTGGAAGGGTAGGTAACATGTATGCCTACAGTCTTGGCTTTTGTCACTCAAATTTCCAATGGGCTGAGTTTGTACAGTATTTGTTTGACAGAAACACAAAACTCATATGTCTTCAGCAGCACTAGAAGCATTATTATTTCCATCACTCTGAGTTAGTATTATTGATTGACGAAAGCCAAAAACCCAGACATACTGTACTGTACATGTATGGCAGTGTTGGTAGTACTATTATTAAAGGTATATTTTTGTCCTGTTTTGTCTTGTTAGGATCAAGAACTTTTCTTCTTCCATGACCTCAGTCCTGGCAGTTGTTTCTTTTTACCCAAGGGAGCATACATCTACAATACTCTTATCGATTTCATCAAGGTATGTTATCTGCAACAGCTGTACTTTTGATCTCAGCTCTTTGCTCTTGAATATTATAATAGATCTGCTGGTAATGCACTGTTCTTCCATAAAAGAATGCTAGGGGTGGATCAAGGAGCAGGGTTCTTGGAGTTGCAGCCCCTCCCCAGCCCCCCATGAGAACTTTGATTAGCTCGCTGACAGTGAGACAATGATAGCTAACTAGATTTAGGTGTTACTTCTGCTTAATTCATTGCCATCATACAACCCCCTGTTAGAAATAATCCTGGATGTAGCCCTGGCAATGTGCTATTCTCTTGAGTGTCAGAGTAAACTTTGTATGGAAAAAATCATTGACTTTAAAGTTTTGTCTGGACAAAAATATAATGACATGGTTTGTTTGATACAGGAGGAGTACAGGAAAAGAGGATTCCAAGAAGTTGTCTCTCCAAATATCTACAGCACCAAGTTATGGGAGACTTCAGGACACTGGCAACACTACAAGGTAGAGAATTATTTTATAACTGTTGTTACAGTTAAGCCTGCGATGAGATATTCTTTTTTTTAAAGAATCATACAAGTGAGGCTATTGGGTCAATACAAAGTTATGATCTAACTTTAGTGAATTGAATACAGTGATGGGGCTAAACCACTTGAAGAGTAGGGCTAAACCCCTGGGAGCTAAACCACCAAGGGGTTAACCCACTGTAATTCCTATATTACATGTAGCATATTAAGACCAGTATTTCTGTATCTCCATTAAATATGTCTCATGATATATAATGGTAATTGAACTGAGTGGAGTGCAATTTGGTTTGAAATCAAACAAGTGATTACAAAATTGCACGACCGCGTAGCGGGAGTGCAATTTGTTAATTACGAGTTTGATTTCAGACCAAAATTGCTCGACACGAAGTTCAATTACCACTTAATTATATCCATTTTGAAATCACTACTGTAGGAATTTCAAATTTAAATCCAATTTTTCAATATCACCCATTTTCACCTAGAAAACCTCCTTCAAAAATTGATCTCATGCTTTGAATTGGCTTTTGTTTTCTGTGATCTAATTGGTCAAATTTAAGGTTTTCTGCAATTTTATTGGCTCTTCAAAAACAGTGCGATTTAAAACTCAAAATGGTGCGATTTGTGAATAAATCGCACTGCTGAGAACCAATCAGATTGCAGGATTTGCTAGTGATTTCAAAATGGATATAATTAATTCTTATATGAACAGTCAGTATATTTTGTATGTTTTAGGAACACATGTTCTCATTTGAAGTTGAGAAAGAGCGTTATGCACTCAAGCCCATGAACTGCCCTGGCCATTGGTAAGCCATGTTGCTACCCATGTATCAAGCTTTCTTCTTTCCCTGTCATGTTTTGAAGAAGACTGCTGAGGTAATCTCTGATTGTGAACTCATTTTTTGATATGTTCTGTTTTTGATAGCGTGATGTTTGATCATCGTCCTCGTTCATGGCGAGAACTACCCTTGAGGATGGCAGACTTTGGTGTTCTTCATCGTAATGAGTTGTCTGGTGCTTTAAGTGGTTTGACCAGGGTACGACGATTCCAGCAGGATGATGCTCATATCTTCTGTACTGCAGACCAGGTAAAATACACTGCCAATCCATCCATTTGTCTGTCTTTTTTTTGCCCGACAGTCTGTCTGTCTGTCTGTCTGTCTGTCTGTCACTCATTTATTCTTCTATCCAAATATCTGTCCATTCCCTCCCTCTGTCAGTATTGTTATAGTTGATAAAGTATGTCTTAGTTTAGCCTGTAATGAACAATAAGTTTCCTAATATATTCCGCAATATATGTTCTGATTTTCCATGTTGTAGATTGGAGAAGAGATAGTTGGCTGTCTGGATTTTCTCAGGCATGTGTATGGAGTATTTGGTTTCACTTTTAAACTGAATCTTTCTACCAGACCAGACAAATACATGGGGAAAATAGAACTGTGGAATGCTGCTGAGAAGGTGAGGAAAGCCTCTGGCCCTAGTGATGGACTCTGAGGAACTCCTTAGGTTGTCATTCCATTTTCAATCCCCAGTGACCTAAATCCCTGTCCTAGTGATGAACTTTGGGGACTCCTAAGGTTGTCATTCGATCTTCAATCCCTAGTGACCTAATTCCCAGTACTAGTGATGAACCCTGGGGAACTCCTAAGGTTGTCATTCCATTTTCAATCCCCAGTGACCTAAATCCCAGTACTAGTGATGAACCCTGGGGAACTCCTAAGGTTGTCATTCCATTTTCAATCCCCAGTGACCTAAATCCCAGTCCTAGTGATGAACCCTTGGGAACTCCAAAGCTTGATATTTTATTTTCCAGACCTAAATCAAAGCACAATCTGCATTGAATTTCAATTATATAAGCAAATCCTAGACCCCATTTATAAGTAAATAAAAAATTAATATCCATTGTCAATTGTATTTCAGGAGCTAGAAACTGCATTGAATAACTTTGGTTTACCATGGGTATTAAACCCTGGTGATGGTGCATTCTATGGTCCTAAGGTAAGCTTTCTACACATTCTACTCGCTGCTTTGTGTTTCTTTTTTTTTCGTTTAAGAAGGCCAGGGATGAGGGTCAAAATAATATGTTTAACCCTTAAGAAAAAGAGTTTGGGGCATGATCCTGGTTTGAAATACCCCTTTAAAACACAACATAATTGAAAACAAAAATCATTGAGTTCATTTCAACATTGTTGTAAATCCGTTGTTGTAGATTGATATCCAGATTCAAGATGCGCTGCGTCGTTATCATCAATGTGCTACCATCCAACTGGACTTCCAGCTGCCTGAGAGATTCAACCTACACTACGTCACGTAAGAACAGTTATTCTTAAGGATGCAAAAATTCCCAGTTGACTTTCTTGTGCACCTCTGAATATCTTCAGTAGTACGGATGTGTCTACATGGCTCGAAATAGGAAACAAAGTATAACCTGCCAGTCCAGTAAATTTTGCCTGCCCTTCTATTACTTTTATTTCCCATTTGGCAGTTCACCGTTATTTTTGCCTGCTAAACATTAAATTTTGCCTGGCTTTTGGCCATTGGCAGGCTGCTATTTCGAGCCCTGGTCTACTCCTCATTTCTCTTCTTGAACAGGGAGAGTGTCCCCACCCCCTTTCTCATCAAGTGCACTGACAGAGTATGAAAATACCTTTATTTCAATCTATTAATTTGCCATTTCAGTGGTGAAGGTGATGAGAAGAAGCGACCAGTTATCGTTCATCGTGCTATTTTGGGCTCTGTTGAGAGAATGATTGCTATTCTGACTGAAAACTTTGGTGGCAAATGGTGAGAAAATTTCAGTCAAAATTTGATAATAAATTTTGTAGCAATGGGTTTTTAAATGCTTATTTTGTCTTCCCAGGCCATTCTGGTTGTCTCCAAGACAGTGTATTGTTATTCCAATTGGACCTAAATACGATGAATATGCTAAGAAGGTAAATAGGGTATATTAAGGAAAAACCTGGCTGCGATGTTTGGTTGGTGTAACATCACTAAAGCCAACAACGAATTTTGCTTAAATCAATTAATTGCATTTTTCTAACAAGACGAGCAATAATAGTTGTGTTGGTCATTTTTTTTAGGTCAAGGAACAGATATTTGCTGGTGGATTTCTAGCAGATGCTGATCTCGACCATGGTACCACGCTAAACAAGAAAGTAAGAAATGCCCAACTGGCTCAGTACAACTTCATATTTGGTAAGGCAATACATGTGAAATGGTTCCTCGTTGCTCTTTAGTATTTGAGTTTTTTCTCATCTTGAATTCTTCCTTTCGTTTTCTGCTCCTTTACTTTCCAGCTTTTAACCTTTTCTTTTTATTGCACTCCTTTCCTTTCTTTTGCTTTCTCTTTTGTTTTACTTCGTTTCGTTTCCATTCCATTCCTTTCTCTTCCTTTCGTTTTCTTTCTGTCCAATTTCCTTTCCATCTCTTAACTGAACTTCTATCTTCCAACTCCTATCAAGATGCATTGCCTTTAATTAACAATTTTTTCATCGCATTTTTTCGATACTAACAAATAAATATATGTTGTCTTTCAGTGGTTGGTGAGAAAGAGGCCACCTCCAACACAGTCAATGTTCGTACTCGTGATAACATCGTACATGGTGAAAAAACTATCGAGGAAGTCATCACCAGGTTTGCTGTCCTCGTTAACGAACGCACTAAAGAAAGCGAAGAAAAATTTTAAGAAAGGTTTGAAATGCGCTGAATATCCTCCTCATAGCTTTTCACAATTGCTCATCGAGCTGCACCAAAAATGAAGGTTTCTGTCAATCATATGTTTACTTTGATTGAGAGAAACGTCACAATTTATTGCAAACAAGCTTCTAAAAAATTTAGAAAATTTTCATATGTATTTTTTTCACACTGAAGCCTGTGTTGGCTTCTAGTATTAATGCAAATGAGTTAATCCTGCTCATTGCATCAAGGTAGTAAGAGCACTGAAGAAAATGATTTAGGAAAAACCAGATGGAATGCATACTATGCAAGTATGGTAATGATGATATTAGAAAAGGGTAATGCTAGCTTCTGGTGGTCAGCCCTAGACATGGGAGCGAGGCAGTTAGGGTATTTAATAATTTCTTTATAACGAGGTAGTGAGATTAGGAGAAAAGACCTAAATGAGCTTCTAAGATATTTAAAGAACAATTGTGTACAACCAAGTGCAAAGTTTTTCAAAGTTCTTAAATAAACAAATAAAATAAATTAAAACAAATAAACCTTTATTTTCATTTTCAAATTTATTAACTTTTGTCTTGAGATATTACCATCTTTTCACAGTTATTTTTCGAATGGTCGATTCGACCTAAAAGTTCAAATCATGATGCACAGCATATTAAAACAATTATTAAAACGACAAGTGTCTCAAACACTTGAATGGATTTCACTATCTTTATCATCTCAATGCACAGCATATGTAGATAACTATCAACTATTAACTAAACACATAAATGGCTTCCAATCACAATGCAAAGCATGTATAGATAACTATCAACTATTAACTAAACACATGAATGGCTTCCAATCACAATGCAAAGCATATATAGATAACTATCAACTATTAACTAAACACATGAATGGCTTCCAATCACAATGCAAAGCATGCAAAAGCTATAATAACTATTAATAATATTGTATTGAACACTTGAATGGCTTCCACTCTGTTATCCAATCAGAAAGCACAGTTTATAATTATTGATTTTAAATCTATCAAACACATAAATGGCTTTAACAATATTAACCAATCAATGCATGTAAGAGCTGTTATTAATTATAAATGTATCGAGCACTTGAATGGTTTCTACTGTATTATCCAATCACAATGCAGATCTTAATATGATTAACTGTCAAAGTATAAACTTTAATCAACTAGTAATAATTTAAATACTTAAACCAAAAATGCATCTAAATATATCGTATGCTTGAATTGTATAATTTAATTAAGTGCAATAAATTGGCTTCTTTGGAACACCTAAATGGCTTCCATATCGCGTCAACAGCCAATCAGTGCTAAGTAAGTCAAATACATAGTGACTTAGTAATTCAATAAATATTTATAAGCAGCAGCTAAGCAAGTATAAAATACATCCAATAATGGAAATACGAATTGTATAGGTACGAGTAATAATATTATATTTAATATTTAGCTAATATTTATCTAGATATTCGTATCGTAACAATTTTTCTCTCTTACTACAAAATACTATATATCTATATACATCTCTGGGGAGAGTAATCTACGCAAGGGGTTATTGGATTACTTGTGAAGTTGAAACTCAAGCATTCCCGGAATCCCTTGCGTTACCCAACTCGCCCCAGACCCCTTAATTTTTAATCTATGACGCCATCATCAAAATTTATTAGAAATAATAATGCGAATGTGTAGATATAGCGAAGAAAGCCATTCCTACAAAGTCGTTATTTACGCTATACACTAGACTTACAGTTAAATCACCGACTCTCAAGCCTTCAGTTTTCAGCGGACGAGGATTTTTACCATTAGGGCCTCGAACTTAGACCGCGATTTCTTGCGGTTAAAGAGTTTTGAGAGTAGAACGAATTGAATGATTGACTTTTCAGTACTATATACAGAATATACAAGATTGAAAAATTCTAAAATTGTTCTTATTCGAGTCTCATGATTTGGTCGGTTACGTACACATGGTCGATGTATGCAGGTTTCAACGTATAAGACATGGTCGGTCAGAAAAGGTCGGTCCAATTTATTTTAGCATTGTAGCGAGTACTTTAGTGTTGTATTGTATTGTAAAAATTCAACAAAAGAATGAGAATTTGAATTTGGGAATTTGAAAATTTTGAAAGCATAGAAATGTAATGTTGAATACGAGTGAGGAACGTACCGTTACCGTGACATTTCAATGGCTTCCTCTCGATCCGTGTCAATCAAGATGTATGAAGAGAAAGGTTATCCAATCATGATGCTTCATTCCATGTGCACATTAACCAACCACAACATCTAAGAATATTATCATATAAATATTAAACAATTATTAGAGCACACGCTTGGAATGTAGACGACTGAATGAATATATGAAGCTTAAACCAGCAAGCTTTTGAGGCCAAATATAATCCCAAGGGGGTGGAGGTACTAAACTCAGGTGTACCCACCCCTCCCCTGATGGGGAAGTTATTCTCCATACTCTTCTTCATCAGTAGTGCAAACAATATCTCTTCCTGAGTCATAAGGCTCCCACTTGTCAGAATGGTAATATACTCGAGTGCAGTTATGATTGACAGCTATTATCTCCGCCCCTCGCACCATAGGGAGCCCATCAAGTGTCGAGGCAACTGGTCGAATTCCTCCATTAGCACATCGATCTATGTTGAGGTAGTACTTGGCACCTGAGAATAATAAATGGCGATCAATGTGGTGATTGACAGATGGACAGACAGACACCTGACAAGAAGGCATTACTGGGATATTAACGTTATTGAGAACTGGGAAAATGTCGAGGTATGGAATACGAGGCATTAAGGTATTAGGTATCTGAGTCTTGACAGAAAGACTTGAACAGAGATGAGAAATAGGCAGATGGACAGACAGAAAGACATGGACAGACAGACAGATGGACATACAGAAAAATATCTGTTCGAAGAAATTTCAAGAGCTTACCTTTGATGCTTATTTCATCGAATTTCAAGTCCAGCTTCTTCTTTAATTTAGCAAATTTAAATTGAATACCATGCACTCGTGGAGTCTAGAAAACCAAAAAAATTGTATTTGAATATAACAAATATACGGTGCATATATCAAGGACAGCAACAGAACCAGTAAGATGATAGGGTTAATAAGATTTACTCTCAAATGGTTCCCTAGTGTCAATCAATGACAAAATAAGCATCTACCATCCAATCAAAATTAAACCAAAATAGCTCATGGTTTCTGCCCCTGGACCAATCAAAAATCAAGACACTGCTACCATCCACAATAGCTTCTGCCTTTTCACGCTCGAACCAATCAATAACCAGAACAGAACAATAGAAAGACTTAGTATGTTAGCTTACCTGTTTGTCTACAGTAGTGAAGGTAAAGTACATTTCACTACCCTCGATGGCTCCTTGACCACACATGAAGTACCTGAGGGCGGTACCTGGGGCAAAAAACTGGTATAACAGAACAGAAATAAGGACCGCTAGGATGAACCCAGCAAACAACCAGCGGCGAAGACCTGGGGAAGAATGCCAAAATATTGTAGTTAGAAAATGGATTAATACTAAGTCTTGTTCAGGTCAATTCTTATTCCTATGGGTTCATCCAATCCATCTCGTGTACATACTCATTCCTATACGCTATCCACTTTAATCCAGGCCCACTTTTTTTTCTACTCATTCCTATGCCCTTGTTCATACCCTTGTTCATACCCATGTTCCTACCCTTGTTCATACCCATGTTCCTATTGGTTATATACACTTACCTATCATACATTTCTTCTTCACGTGCTTCACTTCACTTTTTACATCTTCCTTGACTCCACTGCGCATGTCATTAACAGCTCGAGTCACGTGACCAGTACTGATGGTTAATATGATCGATACAAAACAGTGAGGGGATGTAATATCATTAGATTTACACTGCACAGTCTCCAGGGACTGACCAAGAAGGAATGAATCTTGTGAAGTGACGTTACAGACTCTGCTCTGCGGGACAGCGACTCCAGGGCTTTCTAGTGAAGCGTAGATTCTTTCACCGTTCTTGACGGCACCCATGACCTTGACCTTGACCATTCCAATCATACAGACGACCTCATCTGTGTCTGTAAAGATAATTATTAAATTAATATTAATGTCCAGTTCTAGACTTGGACGTATGCCTCCCAGTTCCCTCCTCGTTTATCAGGAAGGCCAGGCTGCTGAGTTAAGCGATGAAGTTGGGTGCAAACATGGTGGCAGTTGGAAAGGTCCTTACGCGACTGTATACTAGAAGTTCAAAGATATGGTAGGGGGAGGGGAGGGTAGCCCAGGAAGACATACCGTGGGGGAGAGGAAGGATAGACGAGGTGTAGGCAAGATTTGATATACTCTACCAACCTTTCTCGGTATTTTCTAAGTTAGCTTTTGCTTCAAGATACGCAGATCTGCTGATAACACCAGCCAGTTTTACATTCTTTGCATTGAAATGAGTGAGTTTCTGAATATACGTCTTGCCATCGGGATCCTCAAAAAACCCGATCACGTCTCCCTCTTCGAACTCCTCGTTTTCGTCTTTGAGTGACTTTTCCAGCGGGAAGTGATAAGCGATGTCACCTCGTTGGGTCAACATTGGTTTGTTGATCTGGAGTTCATCAATGATCGCAGTTTGCGCCACTAAGTGTTCGGTGATGACCTCAGAAAAACTAGTTGACACTGGAAATAACAAAAAAGGATAAGAATAATTTTACATTAGAATAATTTCATGAATTACTCAGTTTTAGAGAAAAGACAGAATCGATGGAATAGCGACTTTCGTCAATGCTTTCCCGTTTCAGACCACACTGCATTCACTTGAGTATCATTTCTTTCTTTGCCTGTGACGCGTGAGACTATAAATCGATCTCCAGGTGCAATCAGGAATACAGTCTCCAAGAAATGCATAGGAAAACATTGCGCCCAAAGTCGTCGTGCTTTGAATATCTTGCATACAATGATAGATTTAAAAAAATCGTACCTTCACTGCCGACTCCACTACTGATACTTCCAGGAGAGAACTCGCCATCACCAAGATCGGCTGAATAAAAAGATAGTGGCAGGTTAATATCAATGAGGTAACTCTGTACCAATCAGATGTCTTTCTTACTGGACCAATCAAAATGCTCACATTGTCGTCCCAATCAGATTGCGTTCCCACTCAGTGAATCAATCAAATGTCTTCTTTATAGAAATCGCTTCGTTTATGAAATAATAAAATTGGTTCCTCTGCACCAATCAAATCGGTTCCCATATCGACCAATCAAATTGCGTCTTCTGAAAGGACCAAATTGTGTTCCTTGTGGGCCAATCAAATGTCTTGTCTTTTGGACCATGGAATGCTTGCCTTTGGGCCAATCAAATGTCTTGTCTTTTGGACCAATAGAATGCTTGCCTTTTGGGCCAATTAAAATTCTTGTCTTAAGGATCGAAGGAATTGGTTGGGTTATGAACCAATTAAATTGCTTCTTGTCTCCAAGTGTTACTTACCTCGTTTTCTCTTTCTGTTTGATAGAGAATTGTCATATGAAAACGATACTTGATCCTCACTGCTGCACGTGCTGTCCTCGAACTCATCACGTGATTCTAAAAACAAAGTCAAATGACTTAACAAAACCTCGATTCTATGTTTGATGACGTCGATTAAAACATCTTGTCTCAAATAGACACCTTGCACGTGACGTCAAAGCAGCTCAATTTGGAGGACAAAACAAAAGAATTTCAATCTCATGAGAATTCAAAACCTATCGTTTGTTTGTCCCCCAAATTGAGCTGCATTCCGACGTATTGCAAGGGATGGATATTTACCAGGTTTTGGTGAGACAGTTTTGCTTTTAACTCTAAACCTCTTTGAAGTGTACTCTCTTGTGACTCCATTCATAAATAGGAATACTAAATTGAGATGGAAGATATTTCTCTCTTCGCCTTTCACTCGCGACAGTTCGTAAACTTTTCCACCGTCTGTTTTTTCGTAGACTGAGTCGAGGTCTACGGAGAAGGTGACAGAATTTGAGTCTCCTCTTCGCCAGATGATTTGCAAGGGGACACGGCCTGTGGTATCTTGAAGGATTCTTGCTGCTTCAGGGACTCTTTCTACGTATACATGAATGTCCTAGACAAAAGTACAATGCTCGATCAAGAGTTGTCCATATTTTCTTATTAATTCATCCATTGATTCTTTCATAAATTCGTTCGTTCTTCCATCCAATTTTCCTCCCTCCACAAAACCTAACCTACTAAATTCCAATACTATCCGTGAGTTTTTTCTCATTATCCAATTTTCTCACTATCCAATTTCAAATTTAATTCCACTCTCCAAATTCATTCATTCATCCATTAACCATTCACTCTCCCTGAGGAGGTCATATATCTAAGATTACATTACCTGCAGCGGATGTGACATTGTTGCTGTAAAATTCACCTCTCCATTCAATAGTCTTTGCTGTGACTTGGCCTTATGCCGACTCTGTCCCTTCTCGTACGAGTCTTTGAGCCCAGTAACCTGGACAGACACAGTCACATCTGGAATCTTGGGCGTCTGGTAAAGTGTGTTCATGGAGAATATTTCTGCTGGGTCTAATGCTGGTATGTGCGGTAGAGAACCTGGAGCAACTTGGGCTATAAGTAATAAAAAGAAATGTCGAAAATGTTGAACCAAAACTGAAGTGATGTCTCCTCGGGGCTCCTACACATAATACCTTCAGTTAAAGTGTATATCAGCCTTAGAGGTTTTTGTCGTTTTCCTATATTTATATACTGTAAAATAAGAATCTAATATCTTTTTATTTTTTTTGATTCCGCTCTCTTTCCCCCTCAAGTTAGGCTTGAAAGGTGAGGTCTAACCATTCGCCTATCGCTTGACCGTGTTTTCGGAGCTATTAGACTGGCGCTAGCTTGAGTGATGACGTAAATTTTAACACCCTTTTTTCTTAACATAAATTTTATAATACTAAACACGTTAAAAAATGAAATAAGAATAAAAATTAACTTTAATTTTTCTTAAATTGGACCCTTTTAATTTTTTAATTTGAAAAATCTTGAATTGGACCTTGGAATGGCTACGTGTGGATTTCACGTCGAGCAAATGGATCTCGGGTCAAAGCATTTAACTGAGCACACTCTTTACCTGAGCAAGTTTTATTGAACGCACGACGCCAAAAGGCTAAAATTTGGTACTTCCTGCGATCATTTCCGTTTTACTTTTCAATTTACAAGTGAAAGGCGACCGCTATGCCTCAGTGCCTTAATGGCGGCGCATTTCAGCTGTCAATAGTGTACGTGACAAGAAAGACACAATATGCCATGTGTTTTATTGTAATTATTAATATGAAAAAACCGCACTTCATAAAGGTTAAGGTATTGGTAAATATATTTCGATTATAAAAAGCGAACAAAAGAGAATGAACAAGAAAGAGAAAGAAAAATGACTGACTTCGTCAGTTTTTAGCTGGCAGACCACACGAAGCCCGATGCTAGGCAACTTCATTTTTGTATTAGGAGACTCGAATTGTTTACGCTCAGAAATTTCGCCAAAAATAGAACTCTATATTTTGAGAATTTTTTTGAGCGAAAAAAATATCGTGTCTGCAAAGCAAGTTATTTTTGTATTGATTTTGCGAGACTGATATTAACGCCACCCCCTCCCTCCCGGGGAATTCCTCCTATTGATCAAAACGTCTGACTTGAGTCACGTTTGCTATACACAGTTTTCATTAGGAAGCAGGTAGAAACACTTGAAAAGTGACAAAAATACTCAAATAGTTTGTTTTGGATCATGATAACAAAAATATTGAAAGGATGAGATAAGATAGTAGGGAAAATTAACTTCCGAGAGATAGTTATCTGTAAATTTATTAATACGAGACGTGGTAAGTTGTGGATAAAGGCCGGTAAAGAGGGATCTAGAACAACAAAGGAGCCAGGAGCGGATGCAGCAATTTGCCAGAGGGAGGGGGGGAGGGGGAGGGGGTCTCCGATGAAAAGAGTGACGTCATCAATAACCCTGATCTGACTTATTTACATGTATTTACTTCTACTTAGACTTATTTGGGGGGTGCTCGGTGCACCAATGTTCTCACCCCCTGAATCCTGGCAGCAAAGTCAAACTATAAGTACGAACTTATGAAGAGGATTGAAATTAAGAATGTGATGTGTATACAAGTTAATTTTCAGCTTAAAAACTTATAAAACGTCATTCAAAAAGATTGCAAGGTTTAGGCAGGTGTGAAAAAGAAAAATTTACTTAAAAATTCCCTAAACATCAAATTATCTTGACAATCTAAGCCTTTGTAAAAGCCATCTTAACTCAGGTCACGTGCATCACCTTGCGTGACTAGACATGACGCGCACTAATAAGCATTACGAAGATTCCGCACGCTACTCTTTCTCAATCTTTCCTGACCATCTAACAGGAACAACGTGTTTAGGGTAGTTTGAAACGCTTATAAATTTTCGATACATATCTTCTTACTCCAAATTACGATTAAAAATATTTGTCATAACTATGGCAATGATATGTGGAAAGAAGTCTCTAGTCATTTTGAGTTTACTATTTCTGTACGAGTCATTAATTTTAGTCTCGGAGGTACACTTCATATTTTAGACACTGAACATAACTGAAAAACAATTTTGACACTATGGCAGATACCTTAGCAAGTAATTCTTCCTAGTCAACGTTACTCAGTAAATGTAGAATCAATTTTAACTTTATATTTAATATGAAAATTATCGTATAGATGAGAGCGACGTAGTGTTAATAGTGTAGCCAAAGAGGGTATTCTTTATTTTTTTCATGAAGAAAGAAAGTTAATAATAATTTCAATACTTCCAGCCATTTTTTTTTCAAATATCAGAGATGTCTTTCATGTCAGAGATGATTTTCCCCCTCATATTTTTAATGCGTGATATATGTTCGTATACCAGTATGCTATTTGTTTTAATACGAATTTGATCCGAATTTTATATTATGCATAATTCATCTTTATTTGATTTCATTTAACCTTGTAAAAAGTTAAGACGATTTTAATTAATAATAGAATGTTTTATTGTTTCAATGGAATTAGATAATTTAGCAAGTAATTACTAAAACATGAGGAAAGATTTCACGGTTTTTAAAGATGAAATACAATCCCATGATTAGGATTTTGTCTTACCTGGTTCTATAGTTGCATTCCACTCTCGATCTACACAATTCTCTAGGAATTCATCCAAACTTGTGCCGCTCAGTTCATCGCCCAAACAAGGCGTAAGACTTGGGACTTCGTTGAAAACTTTACTCTCCATCATGAAGTGGACTGTTCGTAGCTCAAACCCTAATCCTCAGGGTTCAGTTAGTCCCCTGTTGAAATCCTGGGATTTCGCAACTTCTATTACACCAATACTCGCTTCGCATAAAATTAGAACTCTTTTGGTTCACCAAATTGAACTTTTGACTGAGTTTCTGAGTCTTGTGTTCACTTGTTGAGTTCAGCTTTAGTTTCTTGATGAAGATCAATATGGACTACACGGTCTGTTTGCCGAGACAGGAAGTTAAATGTTGGGATTCCAAACTTGACGTGACATCCGATCCTTGGTGACAGCACGCTTGTTGAACACATAGGTCACGTTTCGCGAGAACAGTTTTTTCTTAACCACAAATCTACCACAACAGAAGCTAAACTAAATTATATTTCACACCGCACAATATTTTCTCATTTCTATAATTTTAGATTATTTTTAGCATTGTATCTTCAAACTGTCTTCATTTGTCTTTACAAGTGCTGGGACTCTTAAGTGATGACGTCATATTGCCATATATGGGCAACTGTAGATTTATCTACGTCATTGGGATATCTCTAGGATATAAATGCAGTCGATTTTAAGTGATCTCCCAAATAATCCATTATTATATTTGATTTTCATGGCTTGTTTTGTAATGATAGTTAATTTAACCGTATCATGTTCTAAATTCACCGACTGAACACAGCGGAAAATTGTTGAAACTCTAACTCCAAAATAAAATAAAAAAAAAAAAAAAGGGCTTTTATTATTATTATTTGTTGAATTTTTTTCGCGACTCATAAAACTAAGCACAGGAATCCTATTTCTAGATAATTTTCATGGTTGACAGAGTTTTTGTTCACGGCCGATCTCAAGTTTGAATTATTAATAATGGGTTCTTATATAGCGCATTTCACATCATCTCAATGCGCTTTACAATTGACTTGAGGACCATCCACAAAACGGTCCATAGATTTGAAAATTATTGATCCAATCCACTATAGCCCTCCCCTCCCCTCCCCTCCCCCCACAGAAAACTACTAGAGTGTGCTGAAGCTCATGATTTAGATTATTGAAGTGCGTCAAGGGTTCAAGTTCCGCTTTTATTAGTATGATTTTCTGCCAAGGATTCTGGTTGCTATAACAACTGCTCCATAGCAACTACCTCCTTGTGATGGAAAATCTTAGAACAAAGTAATTTTAGTTCTATATTTGCTTATAAACTTAAATCTTTTTAGCTTTTTAAAACTCTTAAAATTAGAATTTAGATTTTTTAAATGTCTATGAGTCTGACCTTGAAGTTGTAATGACTGAACACGAGGTTGCGTGACGCGTGTCCTGTGACGTCATCGAACCAGTTTTTCCATAGAATGGCTAGCTGTTACTGTGGTAGAAATGGTTCCTCTTGGCTAACAGGAAGATGACTCAAAGCAGAGCCGTGGATGTGTGGTTAAAATAGCCTGTGTTAACCCCCCACAAAGGGATATGGATTAGGAGTGGAGACTATAGCTAGAACGCATTTCTACAATATCACTGATGCCTACCCACCCCTTTCATGGGCAGGATTTACAGTAGATCAAGTCTAGTGTAACATCATCAAAAACATCAATCCTCAACAGCGTCCTTCCTTAGTCAAGCTTGAATATTTTGATATCACATTATCTTAAATTTCCGGCTCTTGATCTCGTTTTAACTTGAATCAAGCGAAAACCGATAAAAATAGGCCGGGGAAAAAAAAGCAAAAAAAAAAAAAAAAAAAAAAAACCAAGTCTAAGTCTAAGTTAATAGATCAATATCGATTATTAAAAAAATCGCATCAAAGTTTGAGCTTAGTTTTGCCAAATTCAAGTTGAAAATTCACTTCTATACCTCGATTTTTTACCGAAAGCAATATGTTGTATCTCAGTCAGTCAGACTTGTTCAGTATACGTGCTCATGCAGGATTAACGGTCCCTGGCATCCTCGTTCGTTAAAAAAACTACTAACAGATACAGATAAAGCAGTTCCGCATTCATCCTCGACACAACTGAACGCTTTATGTTACGACTGTGGTTTACCTGTGGTGGATTCCCACAGGGAGCCCAAAAGTAATAAAGTACCTTTGACAGACTTCATTATTTTATTCATAACACTTTATTTATTTATTTATATGTTTATACGTTTTCAAGTATTATAGTTAGATACATGAAAAATCCAAGGACTGGTTATAAATCAGTAGGGGGAGGGGTGGTAAGGGGGAATATGTTAAGGAAAGGTTTATAAGTATATGTTTTTTGGGTACATGATCAAGAGAAGAAACAGACCGTGTTCAACGGCAGCTATTGGTGCGTGAGCGGGGGAGAGTGGAGGACATAAAAACCCCACCCATACCCTACTCATTTATGACCATTTCTTGAATTGGCAGGACAATATATCACATGATACTAAATAAATGAAACACTTTTTCCGTAGTCTATTCAGTAATAAAGCACGCAGGAAGTGACGTAAGCACGAGTGCTTTCCGCTAAGCGCTTTATTACTGAATCTGGCTTTGTTATAAAGAAAGAGAAATCCGTTGTAGTTTTCAATGCTATTTTCTTACACTTCTTTGCTAAGATGGTTGCGCGCGTGGAAGGCGTCAGCAAGCGTGCTCAGTAATAAGACACAGTTCTCGATCAATCAGAGCGCGCGTTCTAACTAAGTTTTATACTAAAAGCATATAAGTCTTATATACAATAACTCAAAGAGCAAGATAAAAACATCCAAAGCACCTTATTCCTCACATCTAAATATATCTATTTCTATATCAACATCATCTCAAAACTATTTTGAAGATGATATGCTACATGGCGAGGATATATGTTTCCCGTACATTCACTATTGGCCATTTGACTATAGAATATAAAGCAGTGTTCGTATGAGTTAGAAACGATACGGAAAATTCGATATCGTACAGTAACTGTATCTTACCGTAACTGTACGGTTGTGATTGGATGAATAACTGTCGTACCGTGTACGTGCTGTAAGTCAGTACCGTATGTTTCCTACTCGTACGATAACCATTCTTATGGAAAACCATTTCAATGTTAGGACATGTCGTACCATGTACGTGCTGTAAGTCAGTACCGTATGTTTCCTACTCGTACGATAACCATTCTTATGGAAAACCATTTCAATGTTAGGACATGTCGTACCGTGTACGTGCTGTAAGTCAGTACCGTATGTTTCCTACTCGTACGATAACCACTCTATATCTCTGTACCACTGACATACTTCAAGGAAACAAAGATGATACCTTAAAGGCATCTTACTCTAAATGATAATAAAACAAATAAATATCTTCTAGTATTAAAATAGATACAAACGTTTTATGAAGACATCGACCACAAATAAATACTAGTGATAATCTGATAATTCTAATCTTTTGCATACATACGTGGGGTCCCTGTGGCACACAGGACGTGCTAATTAGCCTTGCTATTCATTAAATATGGCGTACAAAACAGTTTACATCGACATGAGATTCAAGCGTCTCGTATACATGATGTATATAGCGGATTTATTAGCTCCTAGCTACTGCATTTTTGTCATTTTCAATAGATCCTTTTACCTTGGGCATAATGCTTTCCCATTTCAGACCACGTGTCATTTCCTAGAGCATTATTTCTTTTTTCAAAAGTTGCCCCGATGAGAAGACATGAATATGGGTACAACTCAAACAAGGAATCTTATTCTCAAGAGAATGACGTCTAAGTTAAAGAGGGCTGTTTTATAAAACCCTGAAGCAGCTTGGTGTCTGATCTAGGCCAGGGCGTGGTTAACTCACTGACCTAATTGCAATGTTTGGTTTTGAACTCATTGCATTGAATGCAATGTGTGTAATTATGTTTTGCAGAGAAAATCCCTGCCAGATTTGTAAGGATGCCAAACCCCATTCGATTCATACAAAACCACATTACACGTGGAGTTAGTAGAAAATACCTCGGCGCCCCTCACTTCTTTCTTGTGATCAATAAGAGATCTTACAGCTACAATACCTCCATAGGCACATCTGTCTATGTTGAGGTAGTAGTGCATGCCTGTGAGATAATTATATTGAATATTTAATATTTAAAAAGTGCGAATATCCATACATAAATATCCACAATCCAGTCTTAATGTCAATTCCAAGGTTCGTACAGGATCCCCTGTATGAATTTCCAAAACGTTTCCAAAGCTTCCCAAAACCCTTTGACTCAAGTTTCCAAAACCACACATAGCGAAAAAAATAATATCTGAAACATTCAACATACATTTACAACAAAAACAATTTGCCAGGTATCAGCCAAACAAGCTACAAAAATCCATAACTTTTCCATAGCTTAGTGGACCATAAATCAATTTTCCAAAACTTTCAACATCCTGGAAAAATTCATTATCAAACATTTCCAAAACTTTCCAAGACTTTCCAAAACCCGTACGAACCCTGCAGTGCCGCACTGGAGACATCAAATACACAAGAAACCGCTCGAAACACATAATACTGACTCACTGTATATATGACACCCTGATCACTGCATGGGCCAGTCTTTATATACTAACTATATACGAACTCGTTAGACTTACCTGAGGAATTTATCTTTTTAAAATCCAAGTGAAGCTTCTTTTTCAGAACGGACCATTCAAACTCCACGCCATGAACGCGGGGGGTCTTGGAGATTGAATACATTTTAATTAGTATACACTGAGTTATTTCAAGAAAGGACGAAGGTTTTATTGCAAGTTGCATTTTGCTTTCTACGCTTGAAATGTATCCTATCCATATGTAAATAATGTCAGCACAGAAACAAATGCTGGAAAAATCTGCAGAAAAAGGTTGGGGAAGATACCATATTGTTGTAACCTTTCGCTGCCCGAACTCACATCACCCATACGGCATTTCGGGCTTGGCATCTGACATGCAACAAAACCTTCACCAACCTTTTCCGAAATAGCTGTAGCTGCTTTGATTATAATCAGGGACTCCACACACGCGCGCACTTTTAGTCTTACACATACTAGTCGGTTGTACCATATATTTTCCAATCTACGCCCACTACTTTTAAGATGGGTGCTAAGCGGCTTTTGAGAATGACGGCAAATCTGCAATGGTCAAAGTTTTCTGGTCCGATTCAATGTACTATACCAACCTGTACATCGTACGTGGTGTACGTATACCACATTTCATGGTCTGGAATTGATCCACGTCTGCACAGCCAGTAACGAAATAGACTCCCAGGGCAGAAGACTTCGTAGATTAAGTAGAAGAGAAGAGACAAGAATAAGAGAACGATTGATCCCTTCCAAAGGAGTCCTTGAAATTCAAAAAGGAAAACAAAATGAAATTCTTTACAAAAAGTAGAGAATAAATCAGTTTTCAGAGGCATATTTCATGGTTAACTGGGGAGCTCAACAGTCAACAGATCCCCACCCCACCCCACAACACAAGGCCAAGAAACAGGCAGAAAATCGAATTATAAAAAGTAATTGCAAAAACCATACCTTTGTAAAACTTTTTCTTCTCTTTTTTAATAGTATCAGCAATTTTCCTCTGCATATGTCGCTGTATATTGTCCACGGCATCACCCACTTCACGAGATTGTATTCCCAGTACAACAGACACAAAACACTTGACAGGATGAACTGCATCAAGTTTTGACGTATGAGAGCTTTCCAATGCTTGCCCGAGTAAGATAGGACTGACTCCCCCGGATGGCCTCAGTGGTATTTGAGTTTCAGGGATTCCCACGCCAGCGTTTTCGAAGGATGCGTAAATTCGTTCTCCATTTTGTACAGGACCAGCTACCTTGATTTTTACGATTCCGATGACGCAAACGGTGTCGGTTTGTTCTACAAAGAGAGAAATATAGTATCAGAAGAAAGGCTCAGCTAGTTTGGACGTTGAACTTTTGCTGCGTCGAATCTGCATGATTGCCTTTGAGGTCGAGTGCCGTTTTCACTTAAACTAGTAGTAGTATGTGTAGACCAAACTTAACACATATCGTCTCTCTCTCTACTTATCTTTCTCCTTCATTCATTCATGATGAATGAATGAAGGAGAAAGATAGGTAGAGGAAGTTGCAAGGAAAGAAAGAAAGTTTTAGAAATTTTAAACTAAGCTTTCAAAAATACAACACAAATCGTAGAAGTCACATCTGTTATTGTTTCTAAATTCAATCTCGATTCAAAAAGCTCATTAACATGTTATAGAGTCACTAGCATTAGAGTTTTATTATCTCACCAATGCCTTCCTCTGGGACGTTTCCATGGAGGTACGCAGAACGGCTGATAACGCCCGCCATTCTGGCTTCCCTCGCATTTGATGGCGTAAGACGCGAAATCTCAGTTTCCCCAGTAGTCTTGTTTTGGAAGAAACCCACGATGTCACCTTCTTCTAGATTTTGTTTTCTGTAGTAAGGACCTTCAAGCTTCAGGTGATATGCGATATCAGCGTTAGGAGAAGAGATCATTTTCTGGACCTTTAGGTGCTGGATCTGTGCGCGTTGTGCTTCAAGATAGTCGGTAAGAATAACTAAAATACAAAATATGATGAATGTCAAACCTGCATCATGTTCCCGTATTAACCATTCAGAGGTTGAGACAACCCTGGATCGAGTTGATATTCTGACTGCACTGCATTGTGGGACTCGCGTCTTGCCATCTTTGAAATATGTCCCCTAAAACAGTTACGCAATGCACTGTAATGTCAACTCGACCCAGTTTTTTCAGAGAAAACCTCGGAATGGCTTATAGTTTCCATGTAAAGGTCAGTTTTAACTTAATAGCCATCAACAGAGTCCAATTTGGAAGCTCTTTTGCATTCGTTCTTTCCCCCTCTCTTATCCAGTGCGCAAACCGCATGCTGTGAGACTTATGTAAATATTGACAACCTTACCGTCATTACTGTGGACAGACTGTGAATACCCAGGGTTGCCATTAGCTACAAAAATAAAAATATAAGAATATATTTCAGTCAGAAAGTTGAAAGGGCACGCGGGTGCGCTTTTACGGCAAACTGCAGTACTTTTCAAGGAGTTTAAGGTGTATTACGAAGCCTGTCAATATGTTTGACAAACCACTACACTGCACTCTAATCTTTGACGGGAAGACATCAGTGCTATGAAAGCAAAAATGAGACATTCAGTAAGAATGAGTACGGACCTGAGAGAGGAGATGCTTCTGATCCCGACTGAACTGAGTAGGGCGATGGCACCGCACCGTAGCTACCGACACCTGTAAGAAACAATTAATCAAACACACTATATTTATAACTTCAACTTTGGATTCTATTGGGCCGGGAGCAAAGGAGCTTGATCACTTGGAAATCGCTGAAATATGGGGAGTGCTCAGTTGTGACGTTATCGGCTTCAGCAAATCACGGAGACGGAGAGATCAGTTGTCATTTGATGGGTTTTGGCAAATCACGGAGATAGAAAAAGATCAATTGTCTCGTGCATGATACACTTTTGGCAATCAAGGACCATACTGAAGCATGCCGTTGTAAAATCTCTGAATAGCTGTAACAGTTTGTACTTACTAGGACTGGATCGCCTTCTCTTGTTACCAGGAGGACCAATGAGTGGATCACTTTCCTGGTATAAAACTGATGGGGGAGATGCTTCATATGGATGGGAATCATTCGTAGTGTTAGAAGCTGGGTATAAAAAATTGAAGGGTATTAAAACAAAAACTAGGAAAATAATGAGTCCAGTAAATAATAACGATGATAATGATGGTGATTATGATGATAATGATGATCGATGGTAATGGTGATCGAAACACGATGATTGCGGTGGTGGTGGTTGTGGTGATTGATGATAATGACGATGACAATGATGCTGATGATAGTGATAATTATGCTGATATTTTACCATATTATACCTTACGTAATAAATACTGAGCTACTGTCATGATCATCGTTTACCTGGTGCAGCAGGACTCTCTGCAGCTGATTCAGGTTTCTTGGTGTTTGGTCTTGGTTTTGTTCGAATTCGAAATGGGTTTGAAAAAAACGTCTTCTCCGCCCCATCAATCATCTCAATGTGGATTACTAATTCCCAGATATTTCTCTCCTCCACTTCAACTCTGTCTAACCAGTACACATAAGAACCATCATTGTTCTTGTAGACTGAATCAAGGTTAACTGAAAATCTTGTTTTGTTGAAGTTTTCGGGATCAGTTTTTACGGTGACGAGTAGTTCCACGGTGCCTGAAAACGATATGAAGAAGTGATTAACTCAGGGACACTCTCATCTCAAGAGAACAGTACGGAAAAACAGGCAACAGAAGAAAACGAAGGGGGAGAAAGAAAAGAAAAGACGGAAGGACAATACTGGAAACTAACAATTTGGAGCAGCCTTGTGGGAAGATCAAAAACGAAAAGGACAACAAAAGAGAAGGGAGAGAGGAGCAACAAAGAACAACAGTGACGACGACAAGAAGTTACTAGTCAACACTGGACGCAAAATCCCTTTACCTATTCTATCATTTGTTTTCATAGCAGCTTTTTCGTTTCTTCTGACAAAAACTCTGATAGCTGAGATCTGTGCGGTTGCTGTAGCAACCATAGTGACGACGCCATTGGCGACACGTTGCTCAGAACCTTCGACGGTTTTCTTTTGAACTTTGTCATAAATATCTTTTAGATCAAGCACTTCGACTTGAACGTCTGGTTCAATGGCATAAAGGCTTAGATCCTCAACAGCGGTTTTGTCGGTATCTTTGTTACGTGTATTTAAAAGAAAGAATGTGTTAAAAGATGGTTAATATTATCTAAATTAAAAAAAGTCCAAGTTTTTTTTGCAGTAATTTTGTAATCTATTACGATTTATCCCACACCATAGAAAATACAGCCAATCAGAATGCAGGAAAGCCGTTGTATATTCGTCGGTATTTCACTCTTCCTTCCCATCATGCCCTACGCATTGAATCCACGCATTTGTATTTTCTATGGAGTGGGATGAAATGGTTATACGATGATTTCTCATGTGATACCGTGGATATCCCACTCGTCACTTGTATTTTCTTTATATACATACTCGCCTAAAGGCTCGTGTGTATACTAGAAACTACAAGTGACTCGTGTGATATTCCACACGGTATGCCACTCGAAACCATTGTATAACTAGTATTTTCTAATTAGTTAATACAAAACAAGATGCGCTATTATTATTAATAGACATACAACTCGGAATTGTTTTCTTATTTTGGTCAGATGCGTAACTTTCATAAGGTATGGAAATGCAACTCAAAACAATTCACTTCAAGGGGAGAGGCAAAAAAAAAACAGACAAATAAACAAGCAGACAACATCAAAACAAAATACATGATCATCAAAGAAACGACAAGAAAAAGAAGAAAAAAAACAACTTATTAATAAATCATTAATAAATTTAGTAGCGTCAGTGTGACAGGCGCTCGACCAATCAAATTGCATCATTTTCCCGCCAAAACTGTTCCTCACAGACGCGTGCGCGCCAAGCAGTTTAACTATTGAATCAAGATGGCGGCAGTGAACGAGATGAAGAACAACAAGAAATATTGGGTAAATATCTACAGATTTTTGCTTTATAACCGCATTATATTTTGTAAAATAGCAAAAATATTATCTTTACACAACAGCAAAACCTTCTAGCTGTTGGAAGCTCAGCTATAGGAAGCTAAAATACAAGTTTTCCGACTCAAATCTTCGCCACTTCTGGTAGGTGAGTATTTGTAAAACATTATTTTGTTATTTATTTTCTCAAACAAGCTTACCTAAGACAAGCTTCAATAGATAGCAAATAAATAAATAATTTGCAGAAATATTCGTATACAGAAAATAATTATTGTTAAATATTTTTGATTCCTACCTCAATTATCTTTTTGTTAAGCTAAAATCTAAGCTTAAGCTTATATAACTTAATTTCAGCTTTTCATTTTTCTTTCCCTTCTAAGTTTCTAACTATCAATTATATTTTGCTTGCAAATATCTTTGTTCAAAAATACATCAATATAGAATATAACTAAGACAATAATTAAATGGTCAATTAATATGAAGTAATAAATAATAATGATGATCAATATGAAGTACTAAGTTATATACAGGAAATTGCAAAAGCAAAAATTTAAAGACTACATGAAATATTGAGTCCACCATGGGCAGCAGGGCGAATACAGCAAACCATACATCAAGGGCAAAAGCCATCCACCGCATCCTCACCCACCACCCCTAGTGAACTCAACATCCAACACAATATAGTAGAGATAGAGACTAATAATATATCAATATAAATTGCATCCTTAGATCATGATGTTTATAAAGAATAAAGTCTGTCAACAACTTGAGTAAATTCCTAGACAAAAATGTTCCAAAAGGTAAGCAAACATTTAATATACTACATGCTGTATTATGAAGAAATAGAAAGCACATGCATGTTGTATGTGCAGTTATAAAGCACACAGGAATTAATTGGCAGAAAATGCAAGAAGTGTACACAGTGTGTTCTGCCAATCTACAAGTACTTTATAAGTTCACACAACCTAGCAAGCAAGTATTTTATTTCTTTTACAAAATACAAAATAAGAATAGCTGTTATTTTGGACACGCATGACGAAATGCTGTGTGTTCACATAAAGCATGCCCTCCCAACCAATCAGAATGCAAGCTTTATAACAGATATTTTATAATGGGAATAAGAAAATGGGATGAAATGGGAAGTAAAATGTGAGCTTTTCATTATTGTTTTCATTACTGAATCTCATTTTGTGTATTATTTTGGATGTCTGCCAGGTATCTTGCAATCACAACTAAAATAATGATAAAATGATCTTGATAATCACTGATATTACAACCTTACACTAAACCATTATTGGATGAGGTTGAGCATGATATCATAAATTATCAAGACCAAGGCCATGTTATCTGTCCAAGCTGTAGGCTGAGGCGGATTAAACAGCCAAGGTCTTGATATTTATGATATCATGTGAAAACCAAATTCAATAATTGTTTTATTATACATTTTGTAGACTAAGAATAAAAATTGAATTAAATTAATTAATTAATTTAATAAAAAATTAATTTAATCTAATTTAATTCGAAAAATAGCATGCGTATTTCCATTTTCATAATTGTGACCTTTGAACTCGACATCATAAATGTATCATACATTTATGTAGAGTTCACACGATATCAGGGATTGGCTCAGAGGGCTCTTGGCCAATCAGAAGCGAGATAGTGAGTAAAATGTATAATAATACTACTTGTGTTCCTAAGCATGCCTCTTTCATGCAGCACCACCTCTCGCTGGAATTTTTGTAACTGAGGCCCTGTCCACACATGCATTTTCACTTGTAAACACATACTTTTTGATGCATTTTATAGCCCAGCTCTGTTCACATGTAAACGATGAAACATTTACTGTGAACGCATACTTTCAAAAACAGTTTCCGATTGAAAGTGGATACTTTTGATAATAATGGTTTATGTGTTCTGACGTGGACAGCATATGAGTATCTAGAGATATGTATACATTTTTAAAAATATAATTGGCATAATTTCAAACAATCATTTAAAAAAAGCATTCCAAGGAATGACAAATATCCTCATAAATAATATAATAATTATAATAAAAAAGATAAATCATTATTACATATGGTAATAATGATATTGTTAATAATAATAATAATAAATAATAAAAAATGTCATCATAAAATTTGTGAAAGGTTAAATATCAAGATATGTTAATATTAAAATAATAATACTAAAGATAGGAGTTTCAGATAGGAGTTTCTGTTTCTGGTCATTTGTAGCTTATTTCACATCTGTATCCATTGAAAATCAAATTGTTTTGTTTTCTGATGTTTCATTTCAAGAAATACAAGATTTGTATGTAGACATGGTATTATGTACATCATATGAGCTAACTAAGTACAGCATGGCTTTCGAAAGCCAATGATAAAGCTTTTCATAAAATGTTATATGGATGAAGCTGGCATTGAAGTTTTTGAGGAATAAACTTATTGATTTTGGTAAATCACAGCCATTAAAATAATATAGTTTTCACCCTCCTTCATAGCTCAGTGTTGGATGTAAGTAGAGTTGTTTGTTGGTTCTCTCATTGCATGGTTCTGTGGTGTTTCCTCCCTTCACAAAAATCAACTTGTAATTTCTACTGTTTTCAATCTATCGGTTAATTAGCTTATCAAGTTGGTCATAAAGCCTGTTAGGTTTTCCATCCAACCTTGAATGGTAAATCTCATTAGAAAACCTAGCACACTAAATTCTAATTTGATGTGTGAGTTAGACATTTATCACCCCAGAGGTTGTTTCAGGGACTGTTCAATCTGTGAGATAGTCATGCCCTGACTTAGATCTGACAGCCAAGAGGTTGTTTCAGGGTTCAATCTGTGAGTTAGCCATGCCCTGACTTTGATCAGCACAGAGGTAGTTTCAGGGTTCGATCTGTGAGTTAGCCATGCCCTGACTTAGATCAACCCAGAGGTTGTTTCAGGGTTCGATCTGTGAGTTAGCCATGCCCTGACTTAGATCAACCCAGAGGTTGTTTCAGGGTTCAATCTGTGAGTTAACTGTGCCATGACTTTAATTTGATCTGCCCTATATAATATATATATATATATATATTATATATATATTATATATATATATATATAATAATAATAATATTATTATTATTATATATATATAATAATAATAATAATAATATTATTATTATTATTATTATTATTATTATTATTATTATATATATTTGTTTGGTTATATCAAACTGAGTAATATCACAGTTGTTGGTAGAATGCATCAATTTTGCATTCTATTGACACATTAACCAACGGAAGTTTATGTTTGACAGCTTTGACCACAGCTATTTTTCGACCCAAGATACATAATTGTGAAGTTAATCAGTGAAAACCACAAAATCCACACATCAAAGTCATATCACCCACCTGTGTTCGCAAATAGCAGGAACTAATAAGAAAGATTTACAGTGACACATATTGTTCTATGACATCATTGTTTATGATGAATTATACTCAAAAATGTTAATAAATCAAAATCTATTGTCTAATTATGATTATATGTCCATGGCCACCTCCCTGGTGACAATATCTTGTTATGTCAATGTTTCATCACTACAGACAGAACTATTCAAGTGACTTCCAGCTTATTAACAACCTACTCTAACAGTTAATTCAAAAATGGTGGAGTTTCGCAAGTAAAGGTTTATAGGGAACTGCTGAGTTGCAAGTTTCATTTACCACAAGAAACCATTGGGAATTATTACTGTAGGACTTCAGTCATAATTGAAATATAGCACTCTATGAAATAAGTCTCTAGGGCTAAATATCTAGAGCATAATTATACAACATTTAGGAACAAAGCTAAACCATTAAATATTTTCTATGGTGTATTACTTTCGAGAACTCAATAATTTGAATCTTGATTGAGATCAACTGCTTAGCTCATATCTAGAGTGAAATATTTTAGCTAATGTATAGTTCATACCGTCTAAAAATGGTGCAATTATATCATCGATATCATTGAGCTGCTGGTCCGTGGAATTGATGGTGGGATTGTTGTAGTTTGCTTCGGCCATATCCATGATAATTAGTGTGTAGCCATCGGTATAACTAGAAAAGAAACCGTTTCATATCGAAAGTATTGTAACTTCACGTGATGCTCTACAGCATTAATAGTAACAGGAAGTAACTTCAAGGTACTTCCCCTATCCCAGGAACCTCGACGTGTTGTTCATTCAACTTAGTATAGTTCTCCCACAATAGTGCCTCGTTTTAGAGAGTGATCTCCAATTTTTTAATTTCTTGTAAAATCTCAGGTCTAACTTCAAGAACCATGTCAGTACAGCTTGTCAGCATAGCTTGTCAGCATAGCTTGTCAGCATAGCTTGTCAGCATAGCCCTCCGCAGGGGATTGGGGAAGACAGCTATCTTTCCACAGGCAACCCAAGCTTGGCTAAAACGGTTTTTCGGCTTCATAATAAATTCCGAAATTCAACAGAGTAGATAGTCTCCTTCGCAGCCGTCATTAGTTTAGGTCCTCCCGGGCCCTCTAGACTACAGTGTAGATTGAAGAGAAAAAAATGATAAACCATTACGAATACCATTTCTTTGATGATCGTGTTGCGCTTGCCCAACAAAGTTTCCGCACACACAAAAACACTACAAAAGGAGGTTGCGCTCTTTCGGTAAGGTGTGGTAATACTGTAATACGAGCAAAAAAAACGTATAACTTGTCACGCAACACAAACTAATGTTGCAAGTTGTGGCTGCTTGTTACAAAAAGTAGAAAGTGCTTCTACTTTTTGCAACAAATTTTGCGATATCGATTTTTGTTGCCTGACAAGTTGCGTACGGTTGTGGTAATACGGTCAATATCACTCTGCAGCTTGTAACACAACAATGCTGCGCGACAAGTCGCACGGTTTTGTTGCTCGTATCACCGCACCTATAGCGAGCAATATCCTTGAACCCAAGGATAACAGCAGAACTATATCAAAGAGCTTGTCCAATACCTTGCTATAA
The DNA here is from genome assembly GCA_023349425.1 of Anthopleura sola. Lineage (NCBI taxonomy): Eukaryota > Metazoa > Cnidaria > Anthozoa > Actiniaria > Actiniidae > Anthopleura > Anthopleura sola. The sequence continues at coordinate 504,547 of JALHLI010000022.1, forward strand.
ATTGAATATTTATCATTTTTAGCATAAACCGAGTGTCGTAGGTTTATCCAACAGAACTTCATATTTGTAGTACGAGTGCATATGTGGATCCATAACGATTCAGTCAAGTGGGGTGGCTCCGTGTCATATTCGTCTTTGCGTTATTCTTTATTCTCGTTTTATTTTCAAACTCCCTCATCTTGAGGACAGAATTGGTTGCAATATTTTTGTTTTTATTTTTATTTTGGTGCGTTTTTGTATGTTAGTATATGCAGATTTATCTATCCATCCATAGTCTACAATTCGTAGAATGGCGTCCTCTGATCCATATATTTCTCCTCCATCTTCCTCCAACTTCCGTACCGTCTGTCTGTCTGTCTGTCAGTCCGTCCGTCCGTCCGTCCTCCATCATAGGGAAGAAAAACAAACAAACAAACAAACAAGAGATGAAAGCTAGTAAGAAATAAAACGGACCAAAGTTTTAAGATAAGGTGAATTAAAAACCATTTTATTGAGCCCACGATACGTCCCAAAACCTGATCCTTTGATGTATGGAAATAACTTTTTCGGCAAAATCGTTTCCTTAGCGGATTCATCATCTATCAAGATGAAAGAGTAGAGAATCTACATACAAGGCCGTCTTGAGTAAGAGCTTAGTCAATTTTATTTGACCATATATAGGAATTTACCTTGACATATTACCTGTAAACTTAATACCCTAGAATATCTAAAGTGTTCGCCGGTCTGTTCCACGAACTGTAAAGGAAGGCACGCACTACGCGCAATACAGTACTCGAGTTTGATATGATTTGAATAGGTATGTTGTAATATTTCCGTTCCTCCTCTTGTCTCTTCCTATATTTCGCAGAAAATAAATTGCTAAGCAGAAAGATTTAGAGCCGTAAGAGTCAAAAAATGCTAGCCGTAAAATGCTGCCTGAGTTCCTCAGTTTCCGAGACGGGGAATCCCATCGGATACAGTTTTTCCCCAAATCTGTTGGAATGTGCATTCAGTGTGTGGGGGCTCGAAAGGATTCTAGGAATTGATAGAAAATGGTTGTGCAATAGATCAAGCCTAAGATGATTTCTGCAATGAATTGCAAAACGAAGGATATGTTATAACTTATGCCTTGGAGGGAGTCAGGGAGCATCTTTAATTTATTGGTCCCGTATAAAATAGAAATAGTTTAAAACACTATGATGTTTGTGATCAATAAAATATAGTATCATAATAGAATAATGCATAATAAATGATATCATAAAATAATATATTACATGTTAAGCCGAGAGCTGATATTGTTAATTATTAGTATAGTGAGGGCCACAAGTTTATTCGGTGTTTAAATTAAACTATTTCGTGTAATACCTTCGGTAATTGTGGTTGATTGACATATTGCTCTAGTCCTTTGTGTATCAATCCAAGTGCCCCGATAACAATAGGTATGGTTTATTATTTATGGCTTATTTCTATTCTATATCTTTGTATTTGGAGAGTTTTCTATCTGTTTTAAGGGCACATTTCTTTCTGCTGGGATTGACACATCAATTAGAAAACATCGTTTTTTCTAATTTGTTCTTGACTATGATGTCTGGTCTGTTAGCTTTGATGGTTTTGTCCGTGTGTACTTGCATGTCCCAGTAAACGTATGTCCCAACTTTATCGTGTCTTCCTATGAACTCTTTCTTTGCGAGAACAGGACAGCCTGGTATTTAGTTTTATCATATTCACCGCACATTCTACATTTGATGTTAACATCTTTTCCTATGATCTTGTACTGGCCATGAAGGGGTTTAGATTCCCACTTTTCACGTTTTTCTGTTTGCAGATGGTCTTTGTAGGTGGTCTTTATTCTTCAGCAGTTTCAGCTTTGAATCTTTTGATTTCTTTGTGTATCGAGTACATCTTTTTGTTTTATTATTATTATTATTATTATTATTATTAATAATAATAATAATAATATGCATCAGAGGGTCGAGAACTCCTTTTCGCAAAAACTCTGATTTTCTAGAGGATTTGAGTCTCAATGCTAACGTTGCTGAGGTCTCAGTTTATTTTAATAAGTTTCTAAGTATTACTCTTATATAAATTTATATATATATATATTTTCGGTTTCTAATTTTTATAACTATTTAAAGTGTATTGTATATATTTTTTTAAGCATATTTTATTAATATTATTATTATACAAGATATACGATATTAGATAAATTATTATTATTATTATTATTATTATTATTATTATTTTCAGCCCATGAACAGAATTCTTAGAATCACATATCGAACCGTCGTCTGTTTTTGATTTTCTCGAAAGGAACTCATAATCACTGATAAATAACCCGCAGTACTTTGGTATACATCAAACTAACTAAGTATCTTGTGAAATTCATTCAAGGTAGTCTGTCTATATACAAAACTAGCTAGTATATGTATCGTGAGTTGATAAAAGGTTTTATTACTGCTGATCATTATCCAATCATCATCATCATTGCCATAATTGATCATGATCAGACGGTTATTAACTTTTTTAGTAGTGTCCAAAGAAAAGTAAAGAAATGTAGTAAACTTGAAGCTGCATGACACCATTGGTTGATTGATTATGGATGTAGATCAGAATTTTTGTGCGAACAAAACCTTACTCAACTCACGTGTGGAATGTTGTGATCGTCACACACAGTAGGAAGAATCATGCAGTCGAGTGAGTTTGAAGCCCAGGGGTATCAATCAATCTCTTTTCTTTCAATAGGATTCGAAGAGGTTATCAGTCGAGTGAGTTTGACGGCCAGGGGTAGCAATCAATCTCTTTTGTTTCAATAGGAACGGCTGATCAGTCGAGTGAGTTTGACGGAGAGGGGTCACAATCTCTTATGTGTGCAGGGCGCAGCGTTTGCGTATTAACAAAAAATCCTGTCTGTGATTGCGAAATGATCATTTTTCCTTTTACTCGGTCCACTTACATCGTTTTCGTATTAGGAAGCTCGTGTTGAGCGCATCGCCAGTTTTCAAGAGTCTCTTAAGGAGGCCGCTAGCAACCTGCAGGCTGCGCATTCTATTTTTACAACTTTTGATTATCCTACTACTTAACCGTTCTATAGGACTTATCTTAAGAGGACAATATAATACATAAAAGCGTCATTAAAAAAAGTCACCTACTCAATTATTTTAATAGATAGATATGGCGCAATCGTTTTACTAAATATAACATTTATTGTTTAACCTAACAGATCGACCACGAGGCTCTTTATTCACTTTGAAATATCACCATGGTCTCTGCATATACGAAAAAAAGTTAACAGATAAAGTAAGCTTAGATATAGCTGGTAAAAGTTGCACTTATTTTAAATGATTAATACTGGATGAAAGTGAAAATAATCTAGGTAAACTTCGAATTCTAAGAAAATGTCAAAGTTAAAGCCTGGCACCACCTTACTAGTTCCTTCAATAATTGTAGAGGGATTAAAATCAATATAGTTAAACTAGTGATTACCCCATGTAAAAGATAGTTTTATCATGTTAACAAAGCTTAGTAAGTTGCAGGTCGGGCCGTTATGATAATTAAAGCGGCTTTTCAAAGCATAAACTAGGCTACATTAGATGAAAATCAAGCATGGTTTTGCGAATATATAAGTATATACACCCACACGGTATTACCATCTTGACTTCAGTCAATCTGCTAATACGAAACTCGATATAAAGAATATTCAGTAAGAATTTTTTTGTGTGGAATACTATACAAAATGACTTAAAAATACTGTTGAAATCTCATGTGTCGAAGATTCGCTTTTTTTTTCATGCAGTTTAATATTCATTTTGTTTTAGTTCGTTGGTTTGAGGGTGCACTCAACTGTGATGATTACGTCAATGCACATGTGGAGTGAACCAATCGTATCGAAACCGATGATCCGATGTCTAGACCGCTTAAACTTACCCAGCGGCACTTTTTTATTCAACAAGTACTCGATCACTAAGACTCTCAGGGCATCACTTTCGTCACTGAGATCACGGCTTTTACTGCTATTTCATGTCAGAACTGGCGTTGCCACGGAGACAATATTTTAATTTTCCTCAATGCTCATTCCATAATCCATTTTATCTTGAAACTCAGTGTTAGCAAGGTTTTAGTCTAAACGGGTTTTTGTCATTTGGTAATAATAGTACCCGAATAAGATTTTATGTAGAGATTGTGGTTGTTATGGCAATCAAATTGAGCAATAATGATACTGGCTGTCGGCCTCGGGATATATAGAAAAGAGTATAGGAGTAAAGGTCTGAATGCCGGCAAGATCCAGTGGAGTGTCGAATGATAGATTGATGAAAGTTTATGCTTGAATCTATAATTGGAGTGTAATATGAAGATATTGGATGGTCGGATGGTTGAAAGGTACAAATAAATGACTATGAAAAAGTTAAGGATATAACGCGCACTCTGACTGGCTGACTACTATATATATACTAATAAAATCATGGAATGCACGCAGTAGGTAGTTTTTGAACTTTCAAAGGCGAATTCTCGTGCGACATGTTGGTGGCTCTCCTGCTTTGCAGCCTTCCGTGAATGTGCCTCCAGAACTTGAACTACGGATGTTATGTACTGATTTGATTCCTTAAATGAGCAAAAAAGTAAAATGAATAAGTGTGCGGCGACTTTTTGGCGTCTTTCCTGCTTAGCAACCTTCCGTGCATGTGCCTCTGAAATACGGACGCTAAGCACTGATTTGATTCCTTAAATGAGCAGAAAAGTAATAATAAATGAATATATAGGAAACAACTAACGTAAAATGTAGATACCCGTGCCAAATACTGGCCACTCCTATTCTTTACGGACCTGTTAAGTACTCGTGTGGTGGAAGTGTTCAATATAAAATTGTAACTGAGCCAAAGACAATAAAACTACCACCGGATTCAACTTATTGGAGATGGCAACATAAGTATTTATATGGAAGTTTTTCAGCATTACATTTCCTGCAATAGTATAGTTCACATACATACTATCCAGTTAGCCGGTTATGCTCTGTACTAGAGGAAATCACTACATCAACTGTATCCCGTGTTGAAATTAACCGGGCCGGAATAAGCGCTGAACTGTTCGGATATCTTGGACCGATGCTTTTAGGTCATGGAACACGTTTTGCTGTTTGGATTGTAAATGTAGTATGCAACACAAAACCTAACAATGTTGTAATCAGTAGTTTCAGTTGGTAACCCTGTGGCACTAGCGAAACCTCTATTGTTATTTCTCATAGATAGGACATTTACGGCTTCCTTGATAACTATTTAAGGACACAAAACACAATGATTTTGATTCACTCACGAGATAAGAAATGATTTCAAGAGGACTAGAGTACCGGCAGAAAAAAACTGATACCCTTTGTTGTTCCTAGCTAGGATGCTGACGCGGATCGGCGTAGAACTTCTTTTGCCGGGTTACCAACATGCACCAAACATGCAGCAAAACATAAACTGACCCTGATTCATACACGAGATAACACATCAAATGTTCGGAGAAAACTAGAACACGGGAAACAGATTCGTCTCTTGTAGTCAGACAGTTTTTTTTATTTTTGAAAGGTAAATATAGAATTTCTATCTCGCTGTTAACGCAAACCACACCTTACTAAGGAGATCCACCAGCTGTTTCTTGCGAAATACTTTGTATATATAAGTATAAGCACACAAGACTATAATAAGATACCACGTTCTATATTCAAACGAAATGCTCACAAAAGGATTATGCCATACAGTGGAGCATATATGTCGATGACGATGAAAAAGGAGTTTTTTGCCCGGATTTGATGCAATTATTATCAAGTCGGGGAAACCGCAACTCATGGAAGTTGCAACATATCCGGTCATCCAGAATTTCCAAAAATGTCTGGCTTGTCTAGGCTCGAAAAATGAAATGTTGCATGTACAACCTTCATCTACCTTATTCTTAGAACAAAATGCCAACACAGTAGTCAACAGTGAATATCAAGGTTACACGACAATTAAAATGTTCGTATTTCTAAATACTGAACCAGTAGATAAAAGTCGATGGACTGTTTGCGAGCAGGACCTACACTAAAGACAGCGGTTTTGGGCTTTTACTGTTGCCCTATTTAAGCATCCTTTCAAATCAAGAACTGTTTTCCAAGTTTTCTTATATTGTATATATATATATAAATTTGAGAGTGTTATACTCCGTATAGTAGAGCCAAAAATAGAACCCAACTAACCGTCTAGGTATTCAGCTATTGACATGTCACGTATTTAGAAATTGTCCACTGCCGGTGTTGACAGCACGTGGCTTAAGTTTTTGTTTCGTCTGAAGTTCTTCCTTTTCCGGTTCTCTCGGACCTTTAACTCTTCCAATCGGCTTCCACTCCCCGATTGCTGTATTGGTGGGCGAACTCTACAAAGTGACAAAGTATTTCGAAACTTTCATTTTTTTTTTTTTTCACATGAAGTTGAATTAATCTAAGTCGGCTTTCTTGAGTTGGAAGTCCTCGCTTCGAATTCGCCGGAAAGAGTTCCAAGTGAACCAGAACCTCTGGCGCCAAGTATCGTCTTGAAGCTTTGAAGGAAGGACTTATACCAAAAGTAGATTAAAGATCACGGCTGATGACAGCAATTGCAGCAAGGTGCACAATGACAGCAGCACGCTTTTTTGCCTAAAAAAAACAATTAGTTATCAGGGGGAAAAAGATATCACGAAATCGAAAGTAGGACTCATGAATAAGCTTGAATGAGCACATATTCAGTACTTCAAATTTCATCAGCCCTGTATGTTGTATCAGTCACTCCCATCCTACAAACTAAGTTATCAAGGAAATGGAGAAAGTAATTTAAAATTTCTGTCCATCAGTCAATCGGCGGAAATCCGGCTCGTTTTCTGGGGTTGGCGAAAGACAAGTGCTTATCAACTCCAACTTATCATGGCTGACGAGAAGGAGCACGATTTCAAAAGGAAAACTATGGAATTTGTATGACCTCTTGAATTTCTCGTTGATTGTCTTACAGAAAATTAGGCCAAGGACACTAGTAGCAAAGGTCGCTGTACAACTCGATGTAACAGACTCATGTTTCGAAGATGATTTATCGCGTCTTAGTGCTTATTTCTAACTAAGCAGGTATTGGGAATTAGGCACTCTGAACATTACAATAGCCATTTTGAATTCGAATAGGTTTGCTGGTTACTCTATAGTCTTGCCATACGTCACCTGAATGTTTATTTTGATATGTAAATGTAAAGTACACATTTCATTATGACATCAAGTCAACCATGAATCCGACTAGACAAAAGAGCCGGTAGTCATTTACTTAACTTACGTCAAAGTATTGTCAATGCATGTCAATGAGGCAATTGCTTTATTGTACTTTGTACTATTTTGAGCCTCTCTTTTTCTAAGACAGTTGCTATAACCAGTTTACATAACTCTTTATGAAATTCCTTTTGTGTCGTTTCTTATTTGACTTGGTCGCCGAGTAATCACAAAAGATTTTCTGATGTCGTTCAGTTCAATAGGAAGCGGATATTGGCCGCTGTGGGGGTGTGATAGATTGTGGTTTTGAACAGCTGAAGAATTGGAGGTCACGCTGTTAACACAGATGGAGTTCGCGTGTAAGTATGAAAGTATTAACTTGGTTGTTCTTTTCTTGCGAGTGCCAATTATTTTTGTCTTAACTGGCTTTTAGAGAATGATGGCTAAAACGTTTTCCCTTCTATCCACAGGGACGGCGGAAGCGGGGGGCCGGGGGGACACTGGCCAGGCCCCCCCAAAAAAATTGTGGTTTGGATAAATCATAAACTATAAATCATAAATATTTTAAAAGGCAGTTGTATTTTGTAAAAAAAATAATAACTGTAGTGCTAGTAATGATTTTCAGCTTCCGCCGCCGATGATCCAGTTGGTCGTGTTTTGCTGTTTGAGGGACTTCAGGCAAGTCATGGAAAGCGCAATGTCTATAGCCACTATGGTTAGGTTAAGTTTAATATAGACATACTTCGTCGACCGGCCTTCTCGATGTACTGCAGTTCAGTAATTTTTATATCAAATGCTTTTTGATTTCAAGTTGGTGGCTCTCTTCTCTTCAGTTGTTCTTCCTCCAGGCAGGAGGTCACTGGTCTGGTCTGTCAGTCTGTTCTGATTGTACTGTTTGTTTTTTCTCCCTTTCTTTTTAGGTCCTTTTTCAACATAGAACGTAATACTATGAATGGTTTATCGTACTGCAGGTGGCTTATTTAACTCAATATTTGGTATCAATTAAAGGAACCAACTAAAGGAAGTGTCGATCGTCGATCGATCGTGTGCAAATATAAATGACAACTTAGTTGCTTCAATCTGGGGGTCAAAACAAACGAATTCCCTTCTCTTGAGGATTGAAATCTTTTTTTATGTTGATATTTTTATCCTTTTTTGATCCCCGGTTGGGATTTAGTGCAAGACGTCTATTTGTAAAGCCTATCAATTGTATAGTCAACACCTCTATCATTAATGTGTATAATAGATCACTACTGATTAATACAGAACTATGCTCACTTTTGCGTTTTCCATTTGTAGTGCTAGACTAAACGAGCTTTTATCATGAAATTCCAAAACTCACAGGACAGAATTTCAAAGATACTGCATAAATGCGCAGCAAACCCAAAAAAGTTGTGAATTATAATATACAAGATCATTTTACAAATCGTTGAGCCAACCAGTTGTCTCTCTGGGCACCTGCAGAGCTTGTTTAACTATAGATAGCTCTTTCGATGCAGTTCGATTATAACGTTATAAAGTTGTTAACTGATATTTGACGTCTACTAATGATTCCTTTATGATTTAAGCAACACGCTGTTAATGAAGAAACGCTCGCGAGAGACATTCTTACATATCCATTAACACTCATTAAATTATTAACACTTATGGACAAAATAATTTATGAAGCATGTAATAGATTTTGTATTCCGGAGTTTGACATTGAGGCTTTATAACATTCAAGACATGCGAAGGTAAAGGGTAGAGTATTTAATAGGCGATGTAATCATATATTGTTTAAAAATAAACTGGTCGACCTACTAGTATCGTATTTCCTGTGCCCTATACCTACGCTTAGTTTAGTATACGAAGAGGGGAGGGGTGGGGGTAGATCAACTCCACAAAAATTACAAAGCCCTCAATGCAGCAATAGACATGTTTTTGATAAGATGTCAAGGTCTTGTGCATACAATCATCTTCTGTCCAAACGTCGTCATGATCATTCAAGAGATAAAAGATTAAATTGAAAGAGTTGAAGATGAATACATATTGCAACAAGTTCGGGATTCGGATGATAACATAGATTTTTGACCATATGACCATATAATGACTACTCGTAAACATGAACGTTATAATTCCATTAACTCTCTCTGGTAATTTGCGCAGTACTCATGATCCAGTATAATGTAAACTAGTGGACCATAGACCATAAACATGAAACACTATAACCAGTGTATAACAAATGAAATCCTATAACAAAAGTTGTTTCCCTGATCGGTTTGAATATTGAAACCTATGCCTGACTTGTAAATAGAAAAAGAGTCGTACTGAAATAACATCACTTGTAGCCAACTCTAAAGACTGCTCTTATCTCGGGCATGTAGATTATAACAGTCAGTCTAGAGCAATACACTGTACCTTTGAGCATTGACTGCGTACGTTTGACAAGGTGGTTGGTGGTTTTGGTTTGGTTTGAGTAGTTAAAGTTTCCGGAAGTTCAGCATACTATTTTCTATTTAGCTTGTATACAAACCGTTTTTTAATGGTAATAATAACAGGGTAAAGGGTAGTATCGTGTCCAAACATGTCTATTATCCGAAGTGGTATCCGTCGTTGTTGAATGTTTGGACTTGTTTCCGATCCACACTTCATAGTAGTGAATTAAATCACAATATACCTATGATTGAGGTTTCAATATTTGCAGACTACAAACCGTGAAGATCCATTAAATATTTCGCAACTGGCTCCGTTGTAAGGTCGGTGAGTTTAATTATGCGGCTAAGCTTCCACTTAGTGACGTATGTCGGCATAAATTGCGAAACCTCCAAATTAGGCGAGGCCCTTAGAGTCTGTGACCGTCACGTCACACGGTTCCTGCGTATTGGTCACATTTCATTAATTTCATGTCATTTGAGACGTTGTGCGCATGCGCCATGACCGTTACCGTTTGCATTGCGAAACATACAAACGTTTAATTATGGGAGTGTTGGCTACGTCACTGTTTTGACCCGAACAAGTCAAACTGGTCTTGCTTCATCTTTGATAGTAATCAAAACCAGTCTTCCGGAAAAGCCGATAGGGGGCCGAAAGAAAAGGATGTTGGCTGTTTCCTAAAACAAAGGATTTGCTACTTATGTTAATAAAGAAACAAAGTAAACCTCGTTAAACTAAATTCTGTTTTCGCTGGTGAACTGGACATGAGACCAAGCAACCTAGTCAGGCTTGATGCACATGCTCTTGTGGACCTCAAATGCAACACAGAAATATATACTAACTGAAGCAATACAGCCGTCTATCTATGCTGTACACTTCAATTCAATTTTGAGCATCTCTTTTATGAACTTAAGACATCTGGATAAGGTTACAGATTAATAGGGGAAGCTGGAGGAAATAGAACACTATCCTTGATCTCCGGCAACCAATAGGAAACGTAAAATAGACTTGAAGAAAGTCCATCACGTCGGTCACTAACAGAGTCCAAATTTCTTAGAAATAGAGTTAAATTATTTCGTAACTGCACTAAAATAAAAAAAGCCTAACATTCAACATTATAGAGTTGAAAATTTGATCTCACGCTAATCGTCTTGGTGTGTCAGTATTGTGTTTATATTGCCCTCAGCCCCCGCACGAGACCAACTTGTAACCATCCAACCGGAAATGGATTGTCAAATCACGCAATGACGCGCTGTACATTGTAAGACACTTGATAACTTCCGCCCACACCTTTATGTATAAAGTGCCCCGGAGCAGTAGTGAACGGCAGAAGTAGATGTGGCTCAACAGAGCAAAGTAAAACTCTCGATACTCTCATGAAAGCGTTAACGGTACTATCAGATCATAACATGATTGATCCAGACCTGGAAAGCGAACTGGCACTAGCTAATGAATTTGTCCTGGAAGCATTAAAAGCTGAGTCCGGACACAAACAAATAGAGTTTTCTTCTATAACCAAAAGCACCAAATCTAACTGCAGTGCTGGATTCGAGTCTTATTACGGCCGTTGTTCTGAAAATGACTTGGGATGCTTCTTTCAGGCCAGCAACGACGACCAAAGCTTGAACACGATGGACCTATTGCCTGAACAACTCGATGAAAAAGGTTTGTTTTCAAATTATACAACTCAATATTTAATCGTTCTCAGTTACGAATTTTTTTCTTTCTTTTTTTTTTTTCTTCATTTTTTCCTACTTATAATTTGTTCCTGTATTGTCCCTTAACCTGACTTCCAGTCACAATACGTTCTGTTATGCTTTAGACGATATCATTTCCTTCATAACGGAAACTCCAATTTCGTATAGGCACTGTTATTATTATATTATTATTAATACAAATATAGACAGAATGTAAACATTTTTATTTAAAAAAATGCTGTATTGGAAAATAACTTCAAACTTATTTCATTGCTCTTTATATGGTAAATTCACGCAAGTTTTTTAAGAGCATAAACACGCAACAAGCACCTGCTACCTAGATCCAACGAAGCAACATTTTAACAAGTAGATCTGAATCAGTTTCCGATATACAAGCTTCCTATATCGTTTAAAGTACCTATTTCATTGCTTCCTTAAATCTCTAGATGTCTTTTGAAAATCTAGTCTGTATTTTTTTCTGGCTGTATTAAACTTTACGAAGCTTTGCATATCAACTCGGCAATATCAGTATACGTTCTTATATGACACTTGGTCAGCAATTATACACCTCATGGTCAAGTGGCGCCGAGAAAAATATAACATTGTATTGACCAATATTTACGTGCTAACCGGATAGAGATCTGCCCTGTGTTAGATAAATACTCGTGTTTAGGAATTAAGTCATTGATGATAAAAGGTGTTTTTCAACGACGGTTTTTTCCCCAGTCATCTAATCAAGAGCTATTAACGCTGATTAGTGAGTGAACCGTTTACTTCCTATCTAAATTCTTTGAGTTAAACAGCGTGATGTTAAAATAAAACCAATTATGCTACCTGTTTAACTCGTTCTAATGATGATTGTCGTACTTCTTTCCATCTGCCACTTCAGCCATCGACTTTCTTTGTTTATTCACCCATTGTACTTGCTCATTTGCCCACCTGCGATTGACCCAGATGCCAGTAACTGGTTTAATTTTCATTCATTGGCTTAGTTTCTAAAATTGAATTTGGCGGAGGATTGGATAATTTTCTTGTTATTCTTTAAAATATTTTTTGAGTTATTGTGTAGGTTGTAATTTATTATAGCTCACTACCTTGGTCACCTGTTAGTTTTATGTCCTTCCACTCGAAATTATTCCATTATCTCTAAGGGCAATATTGAAACTTTTTTTTAATACAGATTATATGTGCTAATTTTTAATGTTCTTTATAGCCACATTGGTTGACCCTTTGAAATACACAAATAAACTAATGCTCTTATTCTTATCTTATTTTTCATATTTCTATTTTCCTTGCATTTCAGCCTTGTTCTCAGTTAAGGATCAGAAAGACTTCCGCCTGGTTCCGGATATTTCTATGAACCAAAGTACAGCCATTTGTTATGAGAGTAACCCAAGCGACCCTTGCTCTCTCTGGAACATCAAGAATAGCTATTTTCCTGCACGAAAAACCGTTAGCTGTTTGATCAAAAGTGAAACATCCACAAGTTGCTATTTTTCTCTGCCTAATATCATAGATAGCATGAACAGAATCGATTTATTAGATCTAGACAGCTTCCACACAATTTCAAAAGACCTTCCCTTCAATATCAAGGAAGAGCCCATGGAAGAGGACATTCGAGTTGATTTCCTCAATATCAAAGACGTATACTTCAAGCACGCTGAGGGAATCGAGGATTCATTCCTGTGTGTGTATGTGAAAACTGGTTGTAAAGTTAATGGGGTAAAGCTCTTCCTGAAACAATTGCAAGATGGTGTTTCTAGACACTATTCTCAGGGTAAGTACCATGGTCTTTTGCTTCTCTCATTCTTGTATTAATTAGGTAATATGTTTGCTCAGAAAATCCTAATTTGTTAATAGGAATGCTTTCTCTATGGCAGAGCAAAAGAGCAACATCTGCAGCAATAATTTGCTTTATTTAAGAAAATTGTTCTAGTGTTCATTTTGTGATGAAAAATTAAAAATAGGTTTTTGCTTCTTTCATGAAAAGACAATCTTTCTCACTGATACCTTTAATAATTCTAAAATGAATTCTAAATGTAAAACTTTTTTTCCAAATTCAGGTCCAATTTGTCTCCCTTCTGAATATAACCGAAGAACAGGAATGCTATCTGTAGACTTAAAGTGCTTGTCTTTGTATTTGCCCCCATCGTCTGAAACGACAGACTGTCTGGAAAACACCTCATCATTGTGGCAATTTATTGTCAAAGTACAATTAGAAGACGGCAGATCAGTTTGTCACTTTTCAAAATCATTTCAGATCCAAGAATATGGTAAGATTTGTTATTTGGATATTATGATTTACTTTAGTCATCTAGCCAATTTATTTTTAATAGTAACAAACAGTATAAATATGTTTCTATAAATAACCTTTGCAAACTAAGAAAGTTCTATCAGTTGGGGCGAAGAAAGGACCTTAGAAAAGCAAATACTGAGATTATACGAGTAAGCACTGAAATGTGAGTAAACTTTGAAATAACTAAAACTCCTTGGTGGAGTTCCAATGGTCGTCCTGAAGGCTCGCTGGCCTGTACAGATGCATGAATGGCTAATTTTTTCCTAATTCGTAAAATCTTCATTCCCATGTCTTTCTATGCCTAAATACACTTTTCTACGAATTTGAACGAAAGAAAGAGGAAAATAGTTGAGGTGATACTAAATCCATCCAACATGGCTGCTCCGGACAGCACTGTTGGTGGCTCATTGGAGAAATTAACATATGATATAAGAGTACTCAAAATATATATCATATTAAATCCAGCACGATCAGATCTTTTTGCAAAATCGTTTTTCAGTCCATACACGCGCTAACTGATCGATTACTTATTACTGAGACGAGAAGTTTGTGTTTCGGATAGTTTAAGTTTACCGTTAGTTTTATGAGTATGAAGTGATATGTGTTATTTGATTTAAGGTGAATAGTGCAAGCAGTATTCTAGAGAAATTCTAGAGATTTGAGGGACTAAACACTGAAATCCCTTAAGATGGCTAAAACTGAATGACTGTAGATTTCTTTTATTTGAAAAAAATATATGATTTTTTTCCCTACCTATGTATGTGTTCATGCATGTATACACGTATATGTAAATATACCTATGATACGTAAGTCAGTATAAATGCACTACACTTGATCATGTGGGCGTCCTAGTCTACACGTGAAGATGAGTTAAAATCCTGTTATAAGACTGATAGCTTTAAAACTGATCACGTTAATTATTTCTAACAGAAGATGAAAAAGATTTCAAAAGAAAGCTGAGGCAGATTCCAATTACTCATGTCGATACCAGCTCAATTGGCTTCTCGTCGACCCTTTACTCTTCGAATACAGAAGGTATGTATTTCCCTAGTTTTTTTCCTATTTGCCTCGTGCCAGTTATTAATTCTTTTCAGTCAATATTGTTTCTTAAACAAGTCATTAACACATTCTGCTAATAACCATTAACCCCGCACGCATTGTTCTTATCCTTTCAATTATAAATTATCTTTTTTAATTTCGTAGACTTTTGTTCTATATTCCTTTTATCCTTGCTTAGAAAAAGAATCCTGCATATTAATTCTTTTTGTCTCTTCTAGAATTCTCCGATTCAATGCCAAAGTCCTGTGCCTTGGAAGGCATTCGAAACAGCAAATTCCATCCCTTCCAATGTCAAAACAGCGTGTTCTCTGACGATACAACACCGAGCAATGTTCTAGATTATGGAACAAAGAACATATTTTTAGCGCCTGGAAGTACACTGGATAAAAGTGTGGTAAGTTAAATATGTTTAGTAAACATCACTATGAACTACAATTAAAGCACCACAGAAAATGCTCTATTTTCCCAGGTCATAAAAATTGTGTTATTTATGCAATTCTGCTCTTTCTAGCTCTTGGCTAAATTGTTTAATCTTGTCTTGTTCAATGTACAAAGATTTGAAATACGATATCTGATTAAGAAAAAGATTGAGTTTCGTAGAAGAAGCCCGAACCAAACCAATTAAACCGGGATCCATTTCATCGAAAAAACCTTAGAAAATAGCGTACTATAGTAGAAAAGCCTTCAAAGGGTCATGATAGAACGAAATAGGGGTGTTGGTGCCTGATACCGAATTCATTGCTTTCAATTATTATCTTTCAGATATCGACAAAAATCCAGGATGAAAAAGATATTGTCTCAATTCAAGAGCAAGCCAACTTTGCAGGACTGTTAAAAGTCATGAAGACTAACCATCTTCAGGATACCAGTCGAAGGAAAGCTAACGGCTATCGATCTGCCGAAGAAGCCTTCGTGTGGGCCTGTGGACACTGCTTCTTTAGTAGAGGAAAGAAATCCACAGTCAAGTCTCATGTCAGTCGGCAAGTATGCCAAAAGAGAAGAAGAATGCTATCAGAATGCAGTACAAGGCAAGAAAAGACAGCGAAACCAAAGTTTCGACGATGCCATACTTTCAATGGGATCCAAAGCAAACCTATGAGGAACTACTCCCTTAAACGCTGCAAAACACCATGAGCAACAGAACGAAGTTCGAGAGATACGTGATTATATTGTAAATAACTTGTATATAGATTTGTACAGTATGTAAATGCTTCTAAAATATATATTTTGACTAAGAACTTAATTTATGAAGGATCACTTAGTTTGACTCAGAGGAATCTTTGAGATAAACCGTTAAAGTCTTTTCTTTATTTCTTAACGGTTTTGGGCTTGTAAATTTATTGCAACTGCTGGACTTTTAAAGTCTTTAAAATGTGCCTTGTATATTGTGGTCAGGTTTGTGTTGCTTGGCTATAAATGTTGTTTTCTACAGCATGTTACATCCAAACAAACCGTGTTTTATTATATCTATTATTATATCTATTATATATGAAAGTATACTGTAGTATAATATAAGTGATGGTTTGAAAGAAGATACTATAACGTCAAACGAATCTTTGTCTTCTAAACCATATGAATTCATGTCAGGAGAAAGCTTTAGTTCTCCAAGATCAAATATTATTTCAATGTAAAAATGTACAGGTTTAGCGAATAAAATACCATTAAGCAAAGTAAAGTAAACTTGTGCTAATATCTTCTAGACTGTTCTGGGGTTTGAAATCATCTTCAAAACATAAATCAGTTCCAAGAAACATTTTCGACAATATGCGAGTCTCGCAAAGCAAATTTTTCGTCTTTCTCTTCTTCTTTAAACTTTTATTTCACATACGATAAGAAAGAAAATAGTATTTCATATTTGTTATCTACTATAAGCTAACGAAACAAAACTGTATTTTCTTTATCTGTTAATGAAAGTGGAATTACACAATTGTTGGGATATTTGACTGAGTTAACTATAAAAGGCAATATTTATCCCCCGTTCTTCCGGAAAAGACTTAGCCATAGGCAAAGCATAACCAGCGCTCAGTGTTCAAACATTTTTCATTTACTACGTTGCCGGTCCAACTTTATTGCAAAATTATTCGGACATTTTAGTTAACTATAAAAGGCACTCTTTCACCCGTTTTCCGGGAAAGAAATACTAGTCTTAAACAAAGCATAACCACTTACATCATGTTTAATCTAGTAAGTACTACGTTGTCGGTTTGACTATTGCAAAATAATACAGGAAAAGCCTTCGTAGGAATTCTGAACTCCGCTATCCTGCCTAACACATTTTATGCTAGCAAATATTAGTCCTTGATAATCAAATTGTGACATTCCATTAAGGAGCGGTTTAATTTCTTTGTCTTCAGATGAGTACAAGGTAAGAGAGCATAGTGTGTGTCTGAACGTTAGTGATGCGAAACTTGGAAAATCTCTCGTACGAATCTAAAAATACCGATCATTTGTTTGATTTTACACTGAGAATCTTTGTTCATTAGACATTTATAATAATAATAATAACTGTCTCGTAATTCAACAATGAATCTTAGTTTTTCTTCATAAAGCCGTTTGATCATGAATCAATCAATGGTATTTCCAGCTGGTGGTTGACTGACGCAATTCAATGTTATTTAACTTTACTTTTTATGCGAAATGCGAACTCAGTCATTTTTCTTGAATATTTCAGTTTTTCTTAACATCTCAATCTATAAAAGCCAAACTATAAGTCGCTGAGAAGGTTCATGCACAGGATGTGAAATATCAGTGATTTCCTGAGAATACTGAAGCACGTTTTTTGACAGTTACATCCCTTGATTTTAAAATGATCCCTTGAACTTATATTAAAAGTTCCTTGTTGCAAGGAATTTTGAACGACGAGTTAGCTCCGACAGGTACCTGTGCAGCTAATCTTCTTGTTTTTGTTTGATCGGTCCTATTTCAAAATTATCATTACTTGTAACTTGCAGCATCAATAATTGCTTTTACAAAAACTTGAAAAAATTTTCTGGAAAGGATTTTTCTTCATTCTATTGATACAACGTGTTGGTTGTTCTTTTGTGATATGTATATGTATATATATCTATATTATCTATACGTCAATATCAATTGAAAATGAAGGATTCGGCCGCTCTAAAACGATTTGAACGAAAGAAAAACCTGCCGTGTATATTGATGACCTTCACGACCCTTACTTTTGAGTTTAAATTGTTGTATTTGTTCAATACAAATTCTAAAAACAATATGATTTTGTTTTCAAAGTATTTAAAAGCAGAAAAGACCAAGTTTTTGTTAACACGAGAAAATAAAAATGCCGCACAAGACTTTGTTTCCTAAAGTTTTAAATAAACAATTTATAGTCCTTTTACGGATCATGAGATTCCCCCAAGTTTCATTCCTTTTCACTGAGTTAACCGGTAAATCTAGAGGGGGAAGATTAAAGAGCTCTTAAGCAACAGAAGATTTTGCACGCAAGAGGCAAAGAGGCATTGTACAAAATCATATCTTTAGGGCTTCAAGTGTCGCTTGAAGCAGGTAAAGACGTCTATTTTTGATTAATAAGCCGATATAATTATTGTTTGGGAGCCATATTTAACTTTTTATCTTATTATGATCGGCATTATAAATTCACACGTTTTTCTGCTTACTAAGGAACTTTTTAACAGGTTTCTGTCATTAACATAAATTATTAAAAATCAAATTAGAGGTTAGTTAGTGTAAGTCCAACGATAGATTGCTGACTTAGATAAACGCGGGCTATCAATTCATGTTGAAGCATGTTTCTGTTAGTTGGCTGATCGCCTTAACCAAAAAAATGTTCGACATTTACTTGAAAGACTTTATTATATATCATGTCAAGTCTCTCCCAGAATATCAATCAACATTGCAAACCCTTCATGGAGCAAAACACGAGGACAACAATGTGTGCTGACAAGAGCCACGCAATACCTCTTTGTACTTAACGATTAGCACAGCATCTTGACATCTGATTGATATTGGTTTTTTAGTTGCCCTTTTAAAAATAGCTTGATTTTCTCTGAGTTTACCATAGTAACGAAGAATGTACTAACGAACCAGTGTCTTAGACCGATATTTTTCAAATCCTTTTTTTTCCAGTTCACGATGGATTGACCATTATAGATTTAATCGGCTAACGCGTTGCTATGTACGTTTTCCACCCAATTCCAATCCTCTGGGAATAAGATTATTTGTCTATCGTATTTCGATATCACATGGATTTTTTTTGAAACAAAAGTTCTTATTCTCAGAGGCTTTAAATTGGGTGGAAGCGTACATAGCAACGCGTTAGCCGATTAGGTCTATTAAAGCAACTGTTTAGACACTCCTGTCAACCTTTTCCTGGCGTTGACCCCAAATTTGCTTTTTTGCACCACCAACAGGCTTAATGGTTCTAGTTTTACTTAAAATGTATAAAAGAAAATCAAAAATTGATTAAAAAAATCAAAAAATCCGAGAACAATATATGAACTACTGAGTCGTGACTGCTCAATAATGATCTTTATTTTTACTTCCAGAAATATGCTTAGTTAAGCAGGTAACACTCAAAACACTAAAGAAATAACACGAGTCTTTTATTTTTTGTTTGTGCACTTGTTATACATATATAATTTTTAGAACGTTTTTATTTTTACAAAAGGATATTATCCATACTACGGTAAAAAGGCAAATGCTGTCAACTACCAAAACAAAATCAAACTTCAAAAATGCCAAAAAAGGCTTCGTGGTTGTGACTTTTTTAAACTGAAGAGAACATTTGCCAATTTAGGGTATCAACTTCTATAGGGTATAGAGTTACGGCGATATACTAACCAAGAGTACGTATTATCATTGACCTCTGCTGGAAGGGTAGCAAATTAAATAGGATTGAAATTCTGCCAACATGGATAGGATTATCATAACTACCACAACTGAGAAACATCCTGAAAAATAATTTTAAAAATCATAGTCCCTTTGTACTACATCTCCAATGCAGAAACAAACGAGTGAAAACAAATCTGCATAAGAAAAGTTTTAAGATAAAAAAGGATCTCTTTATTTGTTTGACTCCGTGGGTGGCAGATAATACAACGGATATTCAAACTGTTGATGGTTGTAACGTTTTTTAAAAGGGCTATTGCTCGTAATACAGAAGAATAAGTTATGTTATTGTTGAATGCCAAGACTGAATCAATGGTTACCTTTGATCCAGGTGTACACCGTTCTGTTTAGCAGTTCTGCTTTTATTGCAGTTAGACGTGCAGGGCAGCTATAATGGCCGTTGAATACATAAGATAGATAGTGCCGCGAGGCAAATGTCATTTGGATAGGTTGTTTGCTATCACTAACAGAACCTTATACCAGCATAGCCACTTAGTCCACTACTTGTTTATTTATTATATCTAGTTAAGTTTATTAGAACAAATGGATGGTAATACAGTGAATTCTGCTTGGTTCGTGTTTGTCCCATTTTCAAGCCACATGTTCATTCCCTTGGGCGACAAACAACATATCTTGTTCATTTGAGAGCACTTGAAAAAAATGCTATGAATGGTCTGGAAATTCTTTGAAGTGTTTTTCCAAACTTGTTTGGACCCATTTGTTTGTTTTGCAAACCATTGATCGATTGATTGGTAATGGCTAATGTGGCTAATATCGGAGATGGTCACGGTATTGAATTACGACCTATATTTTTTTAATCAACTGCAACTGTATTTGTTCCAAAACATCCAATAAGTTATTGATCAACGTTTGTAGACCCATTCCTTTTTTGCAAATCATCGATCGGCATAGATGGGTAATATTGGAGTTGGCATTACAACCTATATTATTTTCAATCCACTGCAATTGTAAATAAAACTAGACGCTCTTGGATCGTTCACTGGGTTGCCTGTGCAAGCATTTTAGAGCTCAATTATGAACATTTCAAAACTCGCCAAATCTCCAAGCTAATCTTTACTTATTTCGCACAATTTTTTTCTTTTCAGTCTTTAGAGAACAACCTTTTATCCATTTTTTCTAGTAGGACAACAGCTTTAATAACGTTAATACTAACGCTTTTTTTAATCGAGTATTAAGTTACTTGTTTACCTAGACTACCTTAAGCTACTAAGCCGGACTAGTAGTCTCCTTAGCAGCCGTTTTTAGTTTTCGCTCCATTCCCCCACGGTCCATTACTCTCCCCCGTTTGTTGGGGAGAGTAATGAACCGTGGGGGAATGGAACGAAAACTAAAAACGGCTGCTAGGAGACTTACCGGACTAGTGGTATTTCAGGATCGAAACTGCTCCCTGCCAAATAATAGAGCATTTTCACAAACTCACACAATAGTCATATGCGTGTTGTACCAAAGAAAATAAATTAATTAATAAAAAAATAAATTTTTGTACCCCTTTCATCACTTCTTTATTTTTTTATGTGCCTTTGGTAACCAGTGTGGATGGGCTGAAATCAGACATGGTTTTGATACAAAAAGACGCGATTGAAATTCATGCCCGTCAAACAAATCAATAGGTGCAGGCCACCTTAAGTGATTTGTTGAACAAAAACTTACTTCTAATGTGTCGTCATTCTTCATCCCTGTCTTTTGTCTAAAGCTTCAATTATAGCTAGAACATTGTGAAAGACAATTTGGATATGTGTTCACTAATTTGGTAATTAATTCTTACATATCCCATTCCGTTTAAGGAAACCTTGGTAACGAAAGAAGATTGCAATGCTATTGTGAATTGCTCCATGGTAACCACTAGATTCTTGGCTCCTTGATCACAGTGTCTCGGTAAATATGGTAAGATCCTAAAAGTCTCCTTTTTAGAAGGCGGGGGTGAGGGGATGGAAGGGAAAAAGACCGCCGGTAACCGCGAGCAACGCAGGGCACTGCAAGGCAACGCTCATTCAAATACTTTTGTTGATTTGATCCATTAGCAAGATGACTGCGGCCTGTTTGCCTTACTACATTTGCAACAACGCGGCTTTAAAGCGTGAGCAGACAACTAAAAAGGAATAATTTATTAATTAATTATTTA
Organism: Anthopleura sola; assembly: GCA_023349425.1. NCBI lineage: Eukaryota > Metazoa > Cnidaria > Anthozoa > Actiniaria > Actiniidae > Anthopleura > Anthopleura sola. The sequence continues at coordinate 526,230 of JALHLI010000022.1, forward strand.
TCAATGAGTGTTTTTTTTTCTGAGCGAAGTAAAGTTTACTTCTGGTGACCAGAACCCAGAGAAAAACGTTTGAAGCACAGCAGAGAATCAACAAGCTATACTACTCAGTATGAAAGCCAATTTAGGGATAAATTCTAGGTCGCATTAGTGAGAGGTGATCTGACTTAGTACCCCCTGCGGCGGCTTCCAAAAAAGAAAAAAAAGGCAATTCGATATTTTAAAACCATCGATAACTGAATAACCATAATGCCTGAAGGGACTTCAATTTGAGATTTGTGCTCTTTTCCTCCGCGACCATAGCAACTAATCCCCCCTCGAAGTATTGGCATCTGTCAATCAAATGATCTGTGTCGGAGATTCGTAATACACGTTTGAAGCAGCTATAAATAAAAACTACTGTTATATTGTTTGATAATAGTGTTGCAAACGCCGCAAACAACAAAATTGCCGGTATAATATACGATGGATCAGTGTAGATCTAACTGGATATGTTTGATAACAGTTTCATTTGGAGCATGATTTCGCGTGACATCGATCACATTTAATTAACAAAACTGCTTTGAAAATAGTATGGTTTACTCTGTTATTCACAATACGTAGTCACAACACAGCTTTTAAAAGTTGAGTAAAGATTCTGTCTGAAATATTTATAGTAATAGGGATATGTATTACTAATAGTATTAGATCTCTTCAGCCTGGCCGTGATGTTTTTTCTCATTGTGTCATTTCCTCGTATCATTTGTCTGTTAACCATTAACATTATTAGTACACATGAATATGGATACAAATCAAACAAAGAATCCCTTTTTTAAGGGAATGACACGTGAAAATATTATGCCCAAATTGAAGAGTATTAACTTATAGAATAAAATAATACATATGAAATAATACAAAGCTCAAGAGAATGACTTAATACCTAGCCATTCTTAAAGCACATTATCAAAAATATTTTTTATTTTTTATTTTCTATTTTACTTGATAAAATAGTTTTGAATTTATAGCAATGTTTATGCTCCTTAATGCATATTTTCTTTGTTATTTATAATTTTTTAAGAAAGCTTTTCTTGAATTTAGTCCCTTTCCGGACAACACCTAGAAAGACACATCCTATAGGATGTCAGAGGCTCGTAGAGCGTCCTCCTCCCCGTCCAAACTCACTCATACGGTACTAATAGAATGTTTAGTGAACTTATTATTAAGAAAGGTGCCCCGCACCAGACTCAACCACGGGCTCGTAAAAAATTAGTATTATTTGCCTTGGATTATGATCACACAAACTATGTACAAATAAAATGTACTATTCTCTGAATGCGCGACGCAAGCTAGTACAGTACAGTTGCCATTTGCAGAAATTTGACTTCTAAAAGAAAAACTGATTAAGGAAAGAATAAGTGAAGAAGAAAAGAAGAGAAGAGAAGAGAAGAGAAGAGAAGAGAAGAGAAGAGAAGAGAAGAGAAGAGAAGAGAAGAGAAGAGAAGATTAATACGGGCTACGCGACCTTGATGATACTTTAGAATATAATTCTAAAAAAATATTACATATTTATGGAAGCAACCCACGATTTCTGATATATATTTGATGTATAGAAGAGTTTCTCAAAAGTTGCCAAAAATTCTGCAAATGCTTACAGTACGCACCTCTACAAACCAAATATTTATTTTAGCGATGTTTTGTTTGAATTTTTGAATTCACTCTCTAGCTGGGTGGCAGCGGAATGCTTCTGGGAACGTACTAACGCTTTTATACGGCTTCCAGTGATTAATGGGTACATCTGTGAAGTAATAGACAGTTGTACAGTTTTGATTGATGGCGAAGACAAGTGGACCACCAACTTCTTTCTTTGGGTCCAAATTTAGTGCAGAGTAAAGTCTTGTTCCTCCGTATGAACAACGGTCCAGGTTCAAGTAGTAGTGAACTCTTGTTACATTAACTACATGACAAAAATAACAACATTCATGAGAACTCTGTCATCCTACACTTCATGTTTCCATTTTATGTTTTTATTTTTTACATAGAAATATTTGAAAATTTTTATATTGCGGGAACAGAAAAGCCGTTTTATGAAATGAATCTCCCCGTGACTATTACTGATGTAGTTCATGTGGATTTGGCTGGAACTGTCGCGCCAAAATTTGCGCGCTTGCCACCAACACGGCGGCACTCTCAATACGCCACTGTTATCAGCTTATGATGATTAGAGAGAAGAGCTTTGTGTGGATCCACCAAAAGAGTTTTGTATCCAAAATGGACGTATGACTGTTTCGACTCTCATCCTGTTAGCTCTTGAGGACGTATTTTCTGGTCATACGGTTTTCTACATCCTTCGGAATTCGATCAATTCGATCATGGATTGGTTAAATTGTTTATATTCTTTTGTTTAAAGTTAAGTTGAAGTAGAGTGTTTACAAAATACTTACGTCTAGTCATGTTCAGAGGAGGGACATGGTCAACAATTGGAGCGATTTTCTTTTGAAGTGCTTCCCATGAACGAAACTCAATACCTCGAACATTGTAAGCCTGAAAAAGAAAACAACGCCCTGAGTAATATCACCAAGTTCAATGAAGAATGGCTGGCGTGTAACATGACTAAAGAAACCAAGACTGTTAAAGTCAACCAACAACCAACGCTATGGCGTTTGGCATCCTTTCTCTTATCCCTAGGAAGCTAGCCAACCAACAGCCGTTTTTACTTATGCCTGTACGAGTTGCCAAATATCTTATGACCTTACATCTATAATAAGACATTTTGTCGCAGATGGTCGAGATTTTTCTTTTTCTAATAAGAGATGGGATGATAAGGATATTTTCATTTTAACAAACAATGCATTTCGCGCCAAGACTCGGAAAGCCTAGATGATGGATCTAACGATCCTTATGACGCAGCCACGTTGGATGGCAATTGCCTTCCCTTCATACATTAAAAGTGAAAACCCCCTTTATGACTTACTCTGATGCCATCTGGTGTGTATTTAAACGTTGCGGTATGATGTTTCATGCTGCCTTTCTCACAGAAGTACACTCTCAAAGCAGAACCAGGCCAATAAAGTTCAAAACACAAGAAAGCCAAGCAAGCGAGGGACAAGCCCAGCACAAACAATACGGCCATCAAAACTAAAGCAGAAAAAAACTTCATTAGATTTCGACGTTTATGTAATGCTAGGGTAACCCTGGTGTTAGGCCAGACAAGTTGGACGTGTTGTCCTTGCCACGAGAGATTTTCCCCGGGTTCTCCAAGTCCCCTTGCCTCATGCATGTAAGTTGAAGGATGGATGCATAGAATATCGAGTGCAGTTGAAAAGTGTGCTAGTGAAAGCAGCCGGACTGCCAACTGTAGTGAAATGATTTTTAAGCTGGAATAGCAGTCAATAAATCCTTACTTCTTCTTGCTCGTTTTCTTTCTTTCCTCAATCTGTTTGACAGCTGGTACTCGAAACGATCGTACAGGTCCTCTATTTCCATGGTTAGCTTCTTGTCTGTAACTCCCATCACAATACAAACAAAGCACTAAAAACAAAGAAAGGTTATAATTAACAATGGCTAGAATTATGGTAGAGGTTTGTGAAATAGGGAGAGCGATAGAGACGGTGAGAGACAAGAACCCTCCTGCTCCCGGTACCACCTAGAACATACAATTGCATATACAGCTATTTCAAAAAAGATTGGTGAAGGTTTTGTTGAATTGCATGCTGCATGTTGCATAGCAAGCCCGAAATGCAATATAGGCGACGTGAAATTCAAAAAACGAAATGTCACTCAATCAATTGCCAAGCTGACTTATTAGGCAGAAAAATTAGAAACGATTTCATTTGGTATGGTCAAAACTCATGGCATGTACACGGCACGGTTATGGCATCAGTGGGATCTATTTGAGAGGGTCACATCGCGCGACAATAATGCTTATGGAATTATTACAACCTTCAAACTTTTTCAATGCCCTGAAACAACCTCTTGCGTGTTGAGTTTTAATGAGGAAACCTGATATAAGGTCGTATTTTTTACCTTCACGACATTTTCATCTCCGAGCATCTTGGTTTTACGCTCCTCAAGTGCCATCCCAAGAAGAGTTCCACGACTAGACAGGACAACCCCAGAGGGAAGGTGTGACTCTGCTATGGCTGTACCTGGTCTATTCTTGTCTAGGGATGAGTAGATTCTTTCCCCAGCGCGTACTGGTCCAGTACATTTGACTTTGACGACACCAATGACACAAATGATGTCTGTTTCCTCTGGAATAAAGATTAAACATGATTCACCAACATGTAACAATCAAATGAAACCGCTCGGACCGCTAGTGATCAGCGGTTGTCCTATAGAAGCTTGGATTGAAGATGCTTCTGTCCTATAGACCCCTCGCAGCTGACTTCGAAATGCAGCTCAATTCGGAGGACAAAACCATACATGGTGGATAGGGTGGGGAAACGGTGCAACATTGCGTGCAATATTGTAGGCAAAGTTGCTGAAGTAGGATCGTTTTCTACTTCAGCAACATTGCGTGTACAACAAATTGCGTCGTGGGAATGGCTCTCGCAACATCGATTGAACGTTGCGCCGTGTGTCCATAGCTTTACCTTCTAGCAGAGACTGCTTAGCTTCAAGGTATGCAGACCTTGAAATCACCCCAGCCATAAAAGCATCGTTAGCATTCTCACTATCAAGGAGCTCGATAACTGCCTTCCCATCTTCGTCTTTAAAGAACCCCACGACGTCTCCTTCATCGTACTGATCTGCTGCGTCCTGGTCTCTAAGCTTAAAGTGGTACCCAATATCTGCATTACTTTGACACTGCATTACTCTGCATGTCACGTGGTCGAATGTTGCTCGCTTGGCTTCAAGATGATCCAAGACCTTTACATGATTGTACTCTGCACTTTTGTAGTCTAAGGGAGTAAATTATTATATTAGTTTCCTCAGGAAATCAAAGGAAGACTGAACCCCTGAAAGATCCTCTGGGCTGGTCAAAGTCAGGGAACTCTGCTAATTCACAGGACCCGGAGAACCCAGAGAAAAATCCTGGAATCAAGGGAGAGACCTAACAAACTCTACTCACATATGTGATACCGAGTCCGGCCTGGAATCGAACCTGAGCCGGATCCCAGAGGTGTGAGTTCACGCCACATTTGATTCCCTTAAAAAGAAGTGAAACGTTGGATCATACATACCTGCAAAGTCTGGGCCAGGGGATGAGCTGCTACTGCACCCGTCCAAGGATTCTATTTTATCATTATTAAGAAAAAAACTCCTGTTATAGAACTAAATACCTACTACTCATAAAATTATGTTATCTGTTAACATCAAAATGTAATATTTATAAGAAAGCATATTTTTTCATGAATAAAAGCATTTGTTGAAAAGATAAATATACCTCCGCTGTCCTTACGAGGTCTTGAAGTGTCAGGCGATTGCGCGTCGCTGTCAGACTCTAGAGATACGAAAAAATGTTTTCGTTAAATTTGTATTTAATATACCCTTTTAAAGCTGTTTAATCATCAATATCATCATCAGTCGTAATCTTGATCGTTGTCATCATAATCAATACCATCAACATTATCATTATCATCATCATCACCATAATCATTAACATCATCACCACCATTATCAGCAACTAGTTCATCATCCTCATCATGAGCATCATCATAATCATCATCACCACCATCTTCATCAGCATCAGCATCTTTCATCAACAAAAGCAGCACCATAATAAGCATCCCCACTGATTACATCAGCTTCACTACCAGCAGCAGCAGGAGCATCATCTTCAGCAGCATCATCATCTTTCATCAACAAAAGCAGCACCATAATAAGCATCCCCACTGATTACATCAGCTTCACTACCATCATCATCATCAGCAGCAGGAGCATCATCTTCATCAGCATCATCATCTTTCATCAACAGAAGCAGCACCATAATAAGCATCCCCACTGATTACATCAGCTTCACTACCATCATCATCATCAGCAGCAGGAGCATCATCTTCATCAGCATCATCATCTTTCATCAACAGAAGCAGCACCATAATAAGCATCCCCACTGATCAACATCAGCTTCACTACCATCATCATCAACAGCAGCAGGAGCATCATCTTCTTCAGCATCATCATCTTTCATCATCAGCAACAGCATCGTCAGTATGCAAAAGCATATCAGCGCCTCATATTTAATGGCATTAGTTATCTTGTACCATAAATGTATAACCGTTAAGAACTACTGATGCTACTGACTCACCCAGTCTTGTTCTTTTTCTTGGTCTTGTCTTCATTAGGAAAGGAACACTAGTAAACTCCTGGTAACCCAACCCATCCACGTACTGGACTTGTATCGACACCTGGAACTTGTTTCTTGCGTCCATCTCCACTTTAGCCAACTCGTAGAGAGGTTTCTTTGGACCATCGTAAACCGAATCCAAGTCGACAGAAAAGAATTGCTGGGATGTAAAAACGCGAAAATATTTAATACCTTTGGCAATAAGGTAAGACACCAACATTGTTATTGATACAAGGTATCATAAGAGGGTATAGACGGGGGGTCTGCATAGTAGTCAACATTAAACCTCACTTATAATGGTTTCCAATCTCATTTTTCTTGCTCGGGATTTGCCAAAATTCCATTCCAAATAATCATTTTCGACCATGCACAGCTGTTAATTATAATTGCTTGGTATGAACCAGCTGAGTGAATCTCATCAGCTTTCATTGAAGGGCAAGGACTGCCCTCCATACTCATTTGTCCATATACATGTCTATATTTCTTTAGAAAACCTGACAGTCAGCTGGTAAAAATTCCACATGAATCTGACATGAATAGAAATGACTTCATTGATAATAAACTATACTATGTACAAATGTTTAAGGTCATAGTTTACCTTGTAGAATCTCTGACCTTGTTGTACATCCATTTTCCCCATAACAACTGGAAGCTCAACCTTCCCATTCTCATCTCCATGAAGCTTAGCAGCTTCTTGCTCTCGGAACACAAACGCCTTGATACAGAGAAGCTGATAGGGCGATGAACAGACCATATCGACCACACCTTTACAGACTCGCATCTTAGCATGCCCTCCTTTTCGTGACTGTACTTTCTCGAATACCGTGTGCTCGGTCAAGTTGAGGAACTGTAGTTCAGCTTCGCGGTGGATTTCACCGAAACTGTCTGGTGAGGTACCGAAGATTGGAGAGGTCGAGAATGGTAGTGACCCCGACCCCATACTAGAAGTATCGTACATCATATGCGGCATGTATGCGGCGACTGTTATTCCAGGCTGATGAATTCTCACTGGGTCTATACAAAAATAAATACGTTTTTGATGACCTCAAGCTCGCCATACTTATTTCAGATTATTATATACGGTAATCCATTGACCAACCTTAGATGCACACAGAAAAGAAAAATCCTTCAACAATATTCAAATTAGTAAAATGTTCTGAATCCAAAAATCGATTAATTAATTGATTAATCAATGAATAATTTATCTTGAAATTAGGCTGCGTCGCAGGCCCTCGCGAGGAGAGGTGGAAGGAAGAAGATAAAATCATCAAAAGCTTCTCTATGTTTGTCTTTTTGGGCATGAATTTTAATTCTAGTCCTTGTTAGGTATCATTTGAATACTCGGTTGTCAATCATTAACACTCCAGTAACCATGGCTCACTGTACATAACAAGGAAACATATATATTTTCTCTTTCGTCATGGTTTCCATGCAGTATTACTGCTATTTTCATAAACATACGAACTCTGTAGTTGCAAGTTTCCCGTTGGAATTTGGTTTTTCACTGCCGCCAGTCAGAAATATAAAAGGTACCGACTGATTATGTTCTATTGACGGAAGCGAAAAAAACAAATTTCAGAGTGCAGCTCGCAGCCACAGAGTTCGCATGTTTATGAAAATAGCAGTAAGTCCATTAATCAAGTCTCCCACTCATAGCTATTCTTTGTTGTATTAGAATAGACATTGCGGAAAACTAATTTGATTTAGTTGATTCGAGAGGCGACGAACTAAGACAGTGAGGTCGCTCGTTCGAGGCGGAAATTACCGAAGCGCTATTTCCTTAAAAATTATTACGAATATGATCGCTGTTCAGTATTTCAGCAAAGTTTTGGTATAAGTTCAAAAGCAAAAGCATTTTTCTTTGAGCATGAATTTGAAACATAATATAAAATACCTTGAAATGCCATGAATGTAAGGAATTAAGTCAGGCTTTTATTAAGTCTTGCAATATAATGATGAAGAAATATGAACGCTTGGCTTCATCTCTCGTAAGTCTGTAATTATACAAGTTCACTTATAGTTTAACCAGAAAACAGCCAGCCTCCTTACCTGATGAAAGAAGTGGTTCTGTAAGATCATCTACGTCCGTCATGTTCGCTAAAGAGTAAGAGCAAAAACGTAGCAATAAAATCGCTTAAAGCAGGTCAGGTTCAGGAGCTATCTTGTCCTTGACGTGACACGATCAAAATAAGCTTTTGATTGGAGCTTGATCAGACAACAACACAACTATGAGAATAGTTTTTTCACTAAGAAACTCAGTACTGGCTATGGATGGGATCAGAAATAAGATCTAGACATCTAGAGCTGCAGTATTTAGATCAATTCTGATGACGTTTCAGCTGAGTTAATGAAATGTATCATCGGGGTTTACCCGAATTGGGAACTATTGCTTTAGACTTCCTGTTACGACGTTACGAACCTACCACAGGGAGCCCATAAGAAATAGGGCGAAACAATTCTTTCATTTGTTATTGTGCGGGTATGATAATGATCACGTCTGGGCTTTATGACCTCGGGTTCGAGTCTATTCGATTTCTTCCTTTAAAAGATTATTATGAGAAGTCAAAACCAATGGGAACTGGTACTTTGTTGGCGAAGCCCATAACCTGCAGGGCGATCATTCAAATGAATACTTTTATTATTAAATAATCTTCAGCAATCTCTCACTTTAACAATAGTGTTCATCTTTAGTCAGTCAATGTTTATCTTATATGATAAACAAGAATTCAACTCTAGTGCGTTTGTTGTCACGGGAGATTCAAAACTATCTGAAAAGGGTTTGAAAGGTATTAAATTTGATACAAGGTCGGACGTCAGTAACTACGGCATGACAATTTGAAAGTGACGTGACTGATATTAACAATGGTGGAGAAGGGGATGATACAAATGTCCATTATCCCCCCCCCCGATTATCAAGGAATCCATTCATTTATTGTCTTGCTTCTTTCATTTTCGCATTCATATTCCCATTTCATTCATTTTTCCTTCTCACTATTACTTGCGTTCCCTTTTCCTCCTTTATTTCATTTTCCCTTTCCCATATTTATAAGGACATCATTTTGTTTTGAAACTGCTTTTTGGATGGCAGTGAAGTTGTTTCGGGTAATATTTAACAGTTTTCTCCTCTCTCCACCCCTCAGGGTATACGTCTGTATAGTAATACACTTTGGAACATTTATGGTTGATGCCGTAAATGATTGGTCCTCCCACTTCCTTGCTGGGATCCAGGTTAAGGACTGTCGCTAGTTTGGAGCCTCCGTAGGAACAACGGTCGAGATTGAGGTAATAATGGAACTTGGTGGTGTTCACTGTGAAACATGAAGAAAAATAGATGAATAATAAATGCATAGATATAGATTGGTGAATAGAATGGAGGGTTGAAGGACGGATGGAATGGTAGATGGATGGATGGATGGATGGATGGATGGATGGGACGAATGGAGAAAGGGATGGAATGGAGGAAAGGATGGAATGGTGGATAGATGCATGGATGGATGCATGGATGGCTGAATGGATGGATGGATGGATGGATGGATGGATAGATGAATGGATAGATGGGATGCATGGATGCATGGATGCATGGATGCATGGATAGATGAATGGATGGGATGGTTGAATGCATGGATAGATGAATGGATGGATGGATGGATGGATGCATACATGGATAGAAGAATGAATGAATGGATGAATGGATGGATGGATGGATGGATGGAAGGAATGATAAATGAATGGATGGACAAAATAATCAAAATTAAATAATACAAAATTTAAATGTGACTTACGTTTAGTCACATTTAAGGGAGGTATGTTGTCGAGCTGGGGATGTAGTTTCTTCTGTAAAGCAGGCCAAGATGGAAATTCCACCCCATTTACTACAAACGTCTAAATACAATAGAATATAGTTAGCAATTGAACCCTTAAAGTGCCTATAACCTTTGCACAGTTTTTCTTTTTTTGTATAGAAGACTCAAAAATAGCCGATATTTTACTATTTCCACAATGTGGCCAGTAAACTACATGTCGCGAGTGAGCCTGGAATTTATCAATAAATATATAAAAGTATCTTCAGATTGTTCGTAGAAGTACGTTTTGAATCACCATGATTTCGCTATTTACCCTCATAGTTTGACTTGGAAAGTATTTGAACGTCGAACTATGGCCTTCGATGCTCCCCATGGTACAGATATACACCCGCAAAGCGGAACCAGGGTAGAAGAGCTCGAAGGCTAAAGCAGCCAGGCCAATCAGTAAGACCCCCAGGACAGAGAAAATGGCACAGAGAGCTGTCCAGGAAAAACAAGGAAAATATTATTTACACCTCAAGATCTCAAAGGTAAGGTTTATCATTGACAAAACACTTAATCTTATGAAGAGAGTATAAAGGGAGTGAGGGAAGTAGAGGGCGATAGGGGTGGAGAACGAAGATAGACCCCTTTCACGTGACGTCAAAGCAGCTTAATTTGGAGGACAAAATAAAAGAATTTCAATCTCCTCTTCCGACGTGCTGCAAGGGGTCAATAGACATGATGGCGCCCTTCATTGGTATATTACTTCGTGTAGTATCTACCTCGTCTTGCTCGTTTTCTCTCTTTCCTGAGTCTTATTGTCATCTGTATGTTGAAGTGATCATACAAGTTTTCTATGTCCATGGCGACTTGTTTATCAATAATTCCCATTACAATGCAAACAAAACACTGGAAAAAACACAAACATCATAGGATGAATGGTAATAATCATGATAATATGTTGAACAAGATGAAATATAGATGAAGATGATGACAAGAGAAAAGGTTGACAATGATAATGATGATATTGAGGATGATAATGATAATGATAATGATGATGATAGAGGTTATGATGATGATGATGGTGATGTGATTATGAAGATGATGACAAGAGAAGGTTAATAATGATAATGATGATGATAGAGGTTATGATGATGGTGATAGTGATGATGAAGATGATGATGAAGGTGATGATCATGATGATAAAGATAATGAAGATATAAAAATGATGATAAACACGACGGTGATGATGATAGGGATGGGATAACTGACGGTGAACATGATCAGAAAGTAACAGTGACAATTGTGATGATGATGATGATGATGATGATGATGATGATGATGATGATGATGATGATGATAGTGATAATGATGATGATAGAGGTTATGATGATGAAGATGATGATGAAAATGATGATGAAGATAATGAAGATATAAAAATGATGATAAACACGACGGTGATGACGATAGGGATGTTGATGAATGATGATGATGATGATGATAATGATGACGATAGGGATGTTGATGAATGATGATGATGATGATGATGATGATGATGATGATGATGGTGGTGGTGATGATGATGATGATGATGATGATGATGGTGGTGGTGGTGGTGGTGGTGGTGGTGATGATGATGATGATGATGGTGATGATGATGATGATGATGATGATGATGATGGTGATAGCAAGAAACACAATAAGTCTAGTGAACCTTACTTTGACAAGTCTTTCCTCGCCACCATTTTTCGGTTTTATCTCTTCCATCGCCATTCCTAACAGAGTTCCTCTCTTCGTCACCATGGCACCGGGTGGCAACTGTGACTCTGCCATAGCTGTACCTGGCTTGTCTAAGTTAAACGAAGAGTAAACCCTCTCTCCAGCGCGTATAGGACCGACACAATTTACCTTGACGATCCCAATAACACAGACCACATCAGAATCACCTATGAAACATATTTTGACAAATGCAGCCATTTTAACGAAAGCTTGACCTGTCATGTCTGTAATCATTCAAGACAGGGAGACGTGCCTTCGTTTGCAGGAAACAAGTGCATGCATGTGCAGCTTTGCAAGGTCGGGGGATGGGGGGGGGGGGGGGGGGGATACTAACTTGCCGCGCAAATCATATCAGAAGTTTCATCGCAGCATTATGATAGACCCTTGTAACTTGGGTGTAATGTTCTCCCATTTCAGACCACATGTCATTGTGTGGAGTTGTATTCGTATTTATGTGTCTTTTCGTGCACAACCTTTAAACAAAGAAATGACGCTCTAGAGAATGACACGTGGTCTGTGGTCTGACATGGGGAAACATAACTAAGCTAAAAGGGTCTATTGCCTTTGTAATCAACACGTCACAGACATAGTTGATCTAAGATTTGATTTTACCTTTTTCAAAACCCTGTTTTGCCTCAATGTAAGCAGACCTCGAAATCACCCCGGCCATAAAAGCATCTTTAACGTTGTTGTTATCAAGAAGATCAATGGTTGTTTCCCCTTCATGATCTTTAAAAAATCCCACAACATCACCCTCTTCAAATTCCTCCCATGCATCAGGGTCTTTAAGGCCAAAATGATATCCAATGTCTGCATTTCTAGGTGATGTCATAACACGGAACGTTAAATTGTCAATGGATGCTCGTTTTGCTTCAAGGTGGTCCAAGATGCGAACCCTGTTGAACTCCACAGCCCTGTAATCTAAGGTATGTTATAGAAAAGGATCAATTTAATATGTAATTTACCATTCTTTCTTTAAATACAAAGATGTAAGTCATTAAACAAAGTGATTATAAAGGGGGTGTTTTAGCTTGGGCGTAATGTTTTATTATTTCAAACCACGTGTGGTCATGATTCCCGTGAGTATGATTTCTTTGTTTAACGGTTGCGTACGAGAAGACACACGAATATGGATACAACTCAAACAAAGAACTGATACTGAATGATGTGTGGACTGGAATGAGGAAACATTACGCCCAAGCTAAAGAGGAAAACGTTAACCAGACGAAAAAATGGACATGGTTCTCTTACCTCCGTTATTACTTGAAAAACTGCTGTATAGTGGACTTTCCATTCCTACAGGATTGTTCAATAACAACCAACAAGTTATTTAGTCTTTTGGTCGACTTGTGCATTAATATTTCGTAAACCTACTTACCTATCTCGTGATGATTTCTTGACACATCTGGAGAATGTAGACTGCTTTCATCTTCTTAAAATACATAAAAACACTTTCACTGATACATTTTTTGTATTTTGCTACTTTGCCCAATGATGCATTTTTTTCAGAATTCTCCCCCCTTTATATCACTACTACCAGAATTCTTTCCCCGGGATTCATGTTCTTATTCAAATGTTTTAAATCCTTCTGGTGTAGCAAGATGATGGTGTTATCTAGGCCAGTTAAAATAGTAACCTGGGGGGAGTGGAGAGGGGAAAGGAGAGCCTCTCCTTTCCTCTCTTCCCCTCCTCCCCAGTCCCCTCCCCCGCCCTTCCCCTAGCGCCTGATACTCGGGTTAGTTAAAATAGCTGCGAAAAGGATTATGGTCAGTAGTGTTATCAAGACGTACGAAGGGTAACTGAGATTCAATGAAAAATTCAGAATTGGCATGGACGATAAACAAGGGCTGATAATAAATACTTTTAGAATCCTTATTTACCGACGCATGCGCAATAAAATCAAACATGATTACTAGTTACCAAACTTCCTCTTCCTCGGTTTGGTTCTCATTGAAAAAGGAACACTTTTGAACTCTTGATATCCCAAGCCACCAATGTACTGGACTTGAATCGATAGCTGAAACAAATTCCTAGTGTCCATTTCGACCTTGGATAGCTCATAGACTGGTTTATTGGGCCCATCGTAAACTGAATCCAAATCGACAGAAAGAAATTGCTGAAACAATAAAATAATAGTGAAAACTTCAGATCAGAATCAAGCCCTGAAACAAGTTCTGGGATGATCTAAGTTAGCTAGCTAGAGCACGACGAACCTGAGGACTAACTAGCCTGAGGAAGCTCCGCCAGACGAACTGAGGACTAACGTCAGTAAATTTCCAAACTTTTTGGTAAAGTGTTTAGGTTCACTCCGTATTAAGCGTGTTAAGAATAAACACAAGGAAGAGAAACATTTCTTTATTTTCTAGAGTTTGCGTTTGTATTTTGAGCTCTTGCCATCCAGTGCATATTCCCTTGCAAATCCTTAAAAAATATTAGATTTTCTATTTAATTCCATTTCTCCTGTTTCGCTTGTTTAAAGCTGAAACACTGCCTCCCTACTAATGGCAAGGTGTTCTTTTCATTTCTGTTGTTCATTTTGGCACAGCTGCTCGGGGGTAGGGTCACGTGACGTAATAGTGCAAGTCGTGTATCTACATGTGGTCATACCTTATAGAATCCCGGATTATCTTCAACATCCTTTATCTTGCCCATAATCACTGGAAGTTCTACCCGTCCATTGTCATCGCCAGAGAGTATCGCTGCTTCTTGCTCTCTAGACACAAATGCTTTTATACACATGATTTGAACGGGTGTTTTGCAAACGATCTCAACTACGCCTTCACAAACTCGCATTCTTGCCCGCCCTCCCCGTCGAGATTGAACTTTATCGAACACTGTATTCTCGTCCAAGTTAAGAAAAAGGACTTCGGCTCCTCCCGGGTGCTCGTAGAGGGTATCTGGTGAAGTTCCAAATATAGGAGATATAGAGAAGGGCGGTGTGCCGTATGCCGTTGTATCTAATGATTGAGCCATATTGTCAGAGTAGGAAATAGTACTTGAACATTGGTGTTCTGCTAAAAAGAAGTAATCAGATATAGAATATTAATTGATAACATTTTTATAGGGTGAAAATTAGTGAAAAACTCTTCTCTACAGACCCCTTGCACTAATTCCCAACCTGGGGTTCAAAACAAAAAAAACTCCCTTCTCTTGAGGATTGAAATCTTTTATGATGTTATTTGACCTGAAGAGAAGAACATTGCGCATATCTGGAGAAGATTTCCAGCTTGATTAAAAAAAATTATAGTGGAGGGAAAAATATCACAGGATTTTTTTCAGGTCTGATTTAGAGTAATTAAAATTCGCAGTACTAGATGACTAAAATGTGCATTAAGCGGAGTTATCTTGACGCCATACAGCGCCATCAGTGTTGCTTTTGATCGTGAAGCAGAGATTTTAAGTGTGACGTCATTCGAATCGAAAAGGGAATACTTCCGGGCTCCATCCTAAACTCCAAACTGGTTTTATTCAGGTTAAGAATGATCTTGAATTTTTCCGGGTTTCTTAGTAAGATTGGTTTGTAAATATTCTAAAGACAGGACTTTTCATATTCATGAAGTATTGTGGTTTTGTTTAGAACCGCAAATAGTTTCACTTTCGACTAAAGCTTTAACCTTTTTTAAAGTATCCCTAAAAGAATTAACTTCTCCAGGTTTCGATAGTTGATCATGAATTATGGCTTTTCTGTTAACACATTTCACTTATATCACTTCTTTATCCTCAAGTTTTTAAAAAAACTTGAAATTCCAATACTTATTTTTGCATTCTAAAAATATTTCTTCGTTGTCATGGTGATTAGTCGTCGTGCTTCTTCTGGTCGTTTGCTAATTATGCAAGAACAGTCATGTGGAAAGGTAGTTGATAGTCATTCGCTAAGGTTTTTAAAGTGAAAGTTTTTAATCTAATTCAACAAGGTAACGTCTGAACCCGAGTCTGAAACAGAGCTGAATCATCCGCCACAATCTTAAAAGGAAATCTAAAATGAAGAAGGAAAAAGGAAAAAGAAAAGAAAGAAAGAAAATTCGAGAGTATTTGCGAAATTAATTGTTTTACTCTCTTTCTGCCCTTGGGGTTGAATTTAGACCAGCGCTTAGCTTGAAGAAGGAGAAGTAAAAAAACACTGCTAGCAGAAGTACAGACATTTGACCCCCTCCCCTTGGATCCACCACTGCACATGTCTGATAATGTCTACGTGTTTTGATATCCTATACTGAGAAACCAGGAAGTTATTGAAATCACATAGCAGAGCGCGTTTTCAGTATTGAATATCTACGTGAAAAACAAGCACCAACTTCAGTTGATAAATATACTTAATAAGTTCATTATTCGACTTTTATGCGGGAATAAAGTTAAAAGTTTTACTTAAAAATTCCTTTAAGAAGCACATGTTTATGACGGATTGTGATTCAGATCGTGCGCGCCACTTTCACTAATTTTCGTTAAATATCGGAAAATTTACCATTTTTCATGATGCATTATTCGTAATAAATTACCTTGTTGTAGAAGTGGTTCCATCAAATCGCTGACATTTGCCATGATTAATTATCTTTCAAAGACAATTTTCAGTTCCCTAAACTGATCTAGACTGACTGAATATGAACCGTTGGAATTGAGCTGATTGACATCAATACAACGATTTCAAGGCATCACATCACTTCGTTACCGCAAATCGAGCGAGAATCCAAAAAAACTGCTCGGTTTTCCCACGGCCTTCTTTCTGACGTATGACTTCCCGTCGGTCGTTCCAAGCCTATGATTGGCTAGCACTTGTAAACTACAGCCTGGTACATGAATTCTAAAAGTTGGCTTCGGTTCAGTAGCTGACGCTGCATGGTCTGATATCATGTGGTTCATCAAAGACTCGTAGATAAGTAGAAAGTTAGGGTTTAGCAGGGGGTTCTTATGTGAGTAGAGTTTGTTAGGCCTCTCCGCCCTTAATTCGAAGTTTTTCACTTGTGTTCCTCCCTCCTCAAATAACCAAACACGCGCCTAAATTCTAATTTGATCTGCGAATTAGTCGTGCCCTTAATCTGGTCAGCCCAGAAAAATTCACTAATTTTCTTAACTTCTCTATCAAGTTGTCAATTTTTTTAAAGAATAATAGCAGCATTTTATTTTATCTTTTAGTAATGATGAATTATTTTTCATTTTTGATCGGAAATGTCTGTCAGCGAAGCATGCCATTAATATCAATATCTAATACATATAACGAGTTCAAATCAAATCTTTAACCCATTTATAGAGACCCCCGTAATAAACCAAGTATGCATGACCTTAAATTTACATTCTTAAATATTTCCTGTATGAGAGAAGCTAGGGAAAAATTTGCACACTCCATATCCCCTCCCCTCCCCTCCCCTCCTATAATACTTCCTATTCCGAGTAGGACTGGTAAAGATAACAGTAATGGCGTCCAGAAGGAGCAGAAGTCATATGATGTGTATTTTCAATAGATTTTCTTTTCATATTTATTAAATATCAAACGAATAATCATCTCTAGAATAATTTTTGAATGAATTATTCTAAAGTTATATCGAATAATTTCATCGGATCAGATTTAAGCTAATATGTTTTGGGTCGTGTTAAGATTTGAGAATCGTTAGCCTGTTATTAAAGCTTACCGTAAAAATGTCTAAATATCACAAACTAGTGAAGAGTATTGATCTTACTGGTCTATTTACAGCAAAGAAAGACGACTCGGTGAGTAGAAGTACGATTTTTAGATTCAACTTTTGAACAATTTATATATAATTATATTTCTGACGTAATTCATTAATTAACGTGTAGTCTTAAACTGAAGACACGTCACCCTAGCTAGCTATACTTCTATAGTTTCTGAGTCGTATAACAGTTATTTTCTCCCTGGGTTTAATGCAATTACTTGTAATATAGCTCAATTTGGAGGGCAAAACAAAAGAATTTCAATCTCCTGAGAATTGGAATCTATTGTTTTGCCCTCCAAATTGAGCTGCATTCCGACGTGCTGCAAGGGGTCTACACGGGGCCAAAAAACTGAATTTTGATTGGTTAAGGGATAGGATATACCATCGTCCATGAGTTTAGTGTCTGATGTACCAAATAGTTGACCAAAATTACTGATGGCTAAAATTGCTGAATTCTGATTTTATTTTTTTATTTTATTTATTTAACTTCACCTTTTAAAACCAAAATCAGTGATCAGTTTGGTTGATCGGTAACTGGGAGGAAAAAATGAAAATAAGAAATAGTGAATTGAATTGTAATTGGTTAATGTATGGGGTATATGATGGACCTGGGTTTAATAACTTTGTGTATGACACATATTTTAAGGTAGGGCCAAAAATAATTACTGAATTCTGGTTAGGCATGGGGTGTACAATGGTCCCTGGGTTTAATGCCAATATTTACTTGAAACGTAGAGGTCAATATATTACTTGATTGTTTTATATGTTTTCAAATGAGTTCAGATGCTAATTACATAAAATTTCTTGATATCATCTTAGCTTCCTCTACCTTCTCCAACAAGGAAATCCCAAAATGGTCCATCTCTAGATCCACTGACGAGTATCCTATGGCAACTGATGTTCGTTGCTGGGTATGATATAGATGTAATAGCTTGTTATTCAATACTCATGTTTTGTGAAAAATATTCATGTTTCTCTGTGACATTGCTGTTGTTTCGATTCAGTGTACATATTTTGAACACAAAAATGCTCTGTTACACTCATGCTTAATCAGGGTGAAATCCAGGATTTTTTTGAAGATAGAGTGCACCATTAATGATCTGGATGCTAGATTTACAAAATCAAGCACTGATAATGCAGTAGATATTAATAATAAATCTATAGCTGACTGTAATATAAATAGCTGTAACCATCATCACCTCATCTTAGGTGAAGGGATGCATACACACTCCCTGCACCCATACCCTAGTTCTGTCTTTGATTATCAATGATACTGACCAACATGATATCACAATAAAGCAAGAAAAACAACATAAACAAGTGAGGACATTACAACCCAATGTGTTTACAGTGATAACATCAAGGACTTCTAATGAAAAGAATAAAAAACAAATTAAAAAAGCCAGCCTTTGATGGATGAACAGTAGAACTTTTGTTTTCTGATTTGTTGAGCTAGCCAAAAAAAAAAAATTAAATTTGATCACTGTAATTCATTTGGTGTTTTTCCCCAGGGTCTTCATGTATGGATCACACTCTATATTGATTAATCTGTGCAAAGTGGATGGGAAAATCCCATTTACTTCTGCTTCTGTTGTACTTCTCATAGAACTAGCGAAGGTAAGTAAATTAATTAGTCTCTAAATTAGATATGGGGGTAGGAGTGTGTGTGTGTGGGGGGGGGGGGGGGGTTGGTTACTCCCCTTTATTCGCCATATGTATATGTGCTGCAAAACAGCATATGGTTTTTAGCATTTTTACTATGGAACAGGGTATCTATTTTCACAAAGTATGTGAAAATATTCTCTGGAACGGTATATTTTTATGGCATTTATTCTTGGACAGGGTCATGATATATCTTGACATAAGTGGCACCTCCTTACCATGAACCACCCCTAGTACCCCCCTTCATGGGTTAGGTACTTACCCATCCTACCCTGGGGTGAATACAGTTTTGTTAGTTACCCTTTGCTCCATGGGAGAATACAGTTCCATTACATACAGTACCTATGTCTGACTGGAGACACATAGTTGCACAGCTAGTGCTTATCCAGCCTATGATGGATGCAGACCCATTTCTTACCCAATCTCCCTGAGGTACATATTCTTAGTTTTTGTCATCACCACAATGTTGGTGGTATTTACCCAAAAAATTCTCATTAGCCACTTTAAATCTTCCTACAACTTGTTTAAAGAAATCTTTCTCTTCTGTTGTTTCAGCTTCTATTTTCTCTATTTTTCTTCATCCCTGAAGCAATGGCTGGTAACATCCACAGCCCATCTGTAAAAACTGTCCTGGCATTTTCAATACCAGCTGTGTTATATTGTATTAATAATAACATTGTTGTTCATGTTCAACTCTACTTGGATCCTGCAAGTTTCCAGGTAATTTGAATTCAATCCTGTTCTGCTTTGCCACCTTGCTTCTCCTTTCCGCAAGAATCATAGGAAAAAACCCTGCACTTAACTTTAAAGGAAAGATGGATATCTTGTAAGAATAAATATATTTTGCACAAACATGTGTTGGATGGCAGGAACAATACCATTTTTTTTTTTGCATAAGGAAGAATTCAATTCCCTAGAGTAAATGTTCTGGCAACTAACATGGCTGCCGCCAGTTGATGGTACTAAACCTCTATAGTACATGTGACCTGGTCATTCAGTCTGTTATGATATTTTTTGTTCTCTAACATTTCAGGTGCTCAGCAATTTAAAAATAGCAACTACTGCACTGTTATACTGGTTGATAATCAAAAGGTAGGTAACACTGTTGAGGCATGTACCGGTATGATAAAGGAGAATATTAAAAATTACTGAATTATTTGTGAATTTGATTCTACAGAAAAATTTCAAGCCTGAAATGGATTTCTCTAATTTTAATAACATTAGCTGGGATATCAAACAGGTGAGATAATGGATACGTGGGAAGATGGATAGATGGATGAATGAATGAATGAATGGATTGCTGGATAGATGGAAGGTTAATGGGTACATTGGAGAGAGGATAAGATGGATTTGGGATTAACATTGATTGGTTAACATTGAAAGATGGCAGAGAGCACTGAATGGATGGGTAAATGAAGGAATGAAGTAATGGATGGTAGAATCATTAAATAGGCTAATCACATCCGTAATAATTATTTTATTTGTTTAGTTATGGTGGTCTTCACCCTCACCATGAAATAATAAAGGACAACAAACAAGTTCATAGTAAAATCTATGTTACACTATTTGGAGTAATCTTAATGTTACTGTACTGTACAATATCTGGACTGGCAGGGGTATACACTGGTAAGTTAATATCTTGACAACTTAATACTTTTATATTGCTGGTTTACTGCCACGTAGCATTTAGGTACTTACCATATTTGCTGGAAAGCTGGTGCATGGTGGTGAAAGGGTTAAAAGATCATTTTAGTTTACTTTGAAATTTACAAAAATACCAACATTTGAAATTTTGGCGGCACACATTTTTATATATGAAATAATAATATTTGGTCTTTTATATTTTCATCTGCTTTTCATTATTTTGCTTTTTATTTGTGAAACAATGATTTTTTTTTGGTGGGGGCCTCATCAGTTGAGTCAGTGGTGTCATTAATAGAATCATTAATGATTTCTTGTTATTAATCCCAATTAATAGAAAAATAGATAATACTTAAAGTTAAAGCCTATTTTTAATACTGATTTTCTTTTTGTTCTGTAGAATATATTCTCAAGCGACAGTTCAAGGTGATTGAAATTTCTTAACTTTAATATATAATGTGGCTTTCAACTATAAAAAGGATTTCAAAATATTTTATTTACAATTATATTGCATGAATTAGTCAACAGTCCAATTCCAAGGTTTAATGAGTGTTTATTCAGCCGATGAATATAATATTCATATGAATATAAAATACAGATTTCAGAAACATGAAACATTTTATAGAGTTGAAATTTTCATTTTAAGGATGTACAATCATTTTTTACTTATATTTCAAAGCTGTTAGAACTCTATGAAAATGTTTTATGTTTCTGAAATCTGCATTTTAAGTAATTGTTTTAATTTGGAAAATTCGGGATCTTTTAGACAGAGGGATGTAATGGGACTGGATGTTGGTTGACAGGATCTTGGATTAAAAATTATTTTTTAGAGTTTTTAGCTTTTGAAAGTGTATGGGAAATCTTACTACATAGCAAAAACATATCCAACCTCTAAAATTTGATTTATGCTTCTAAATTCCGAATTATAAGCGATTTTTAATTTTGGAAAATCCGGAACCGTGCATGGCTGGACTGGACTGGACTTCGGATTTACTGGATCCTCCCGGATCGCAAAAAAAAATTGCCGAATCTGCAGCTTTTATGTTATAATACTTATTCTATTCTTCATACGAAGTATTTTTATATTGAAATTTTGCCCAAAAAAATCAAGATTAAAATTTTTTTCGTGATTGGAAAACATCAGTGGTATTGGATCTTGGGTAGCTAACAATTTTGCATCTTGTCTGGCCATCCACCAACAGTCAAACACTTGTTTTTGAGTCTTTGTTACCAAGAACTATTGAGGGTGGTGAAGAAATGTTCTCTGCTGATACATGGCTATGCTTGTGTTACAAGTCTGGCGGACAGAGACCTTATCAAAATAAAGAGTGTCCATGCCTAAAACCTAATGCCTAATGCTTTTATATTTTGGATGGTTTAGGTTTCTCTACATCTTCAGAACTCGTTGTTATACACATATGGCGTGGTTCTCAATTTCTGGGCATTTATTATTCAACACACTAAAGACAGCATCCAAAACAATAGACATGGTAAGTGGAATTGCAACACAAATCACTGCAGCCAGATACAGTGTTTTCTTGTGGGGAATCGTGTGGTTTGCACAACCTGGGCTGCCTTTGTTAAATGTTGTGCTGCAATAGGAGTTATGTGGGAACCATGGGGGGGGGGGGGGGGGAACTTGACATCGTAATTAAAGGGAAGTGGGTGGGGAATGGGTGTTAAGATTCGATAATAGCAGGTATGGGGGATATGGAGTTGAAGTGAGGTGAGGGAATGGGAGAACAGGAAAGTGATAGGAGGAATGATGGGAGGGATAATAGTGGAGAAGAGGAAAGTGGGGAATGAGAATTAAGAGACATTGTAAACGAGAATGGAGGAGAGAGGGGGAAGGGAAAAAAGGAGTCACTGCTTAGATGGATAATGGGCAAAAGCAGACTCAGGAGAAGAGATATATGGTACACCAAAACTCATTACAGATGTCTGACTAATTAAATCCTTATTTTGCAGAGACTGGTTATGGTTTGGGTGATTTTTTCAAGGGATATACAATATGGACTTTTCTCATTATTATAACACAGGTTTGTAGTGCAATATATACAAAATAAAAACGACTGAAGGAAGCAGAAATGTTTTTTTTTTTTGGTGAGACTGCAAAAAATGTACTCAAAAGACAGATGTACCACACAGTGCTGAGATGGTACAGTATCAAAGCATTTTGCGCGCAGAGTGATTAGTGATTAGTGATTAGTTCAGTTCATGTCTGTGAATCTATGAAGATCATGTGTCAAAATATTTAGGGGGGTAGGGTAGGGGTCAATATTTTCATGGTACTAGTAGTGACGTTATCATGTTCTTGTTTATTTAAAGGCTATGAATGGCTTGATCATGTCTGCTGTTATGAAACACGCCAGTAACATAACAAGACTCATTATCATCGCATGTGCTATGGTCGTCACAACCACCTTGTCGGTATTGGTATTCTCTTTGCAACTTAACATATACTTTATACTTGCTTGTGTTCTAGTCATTGTTGCTTTGAAGTTATATCATCATTAGTAAGTCAGGAACCCACCCTTCTATGTTCCCAACAAAATTCTCCCGGTCATGTCCCCTGTCATTCTATTGAACAGTATTTCTTTCTTTATCCTACGTATATGGTTGAGGAGATCCATTATTGGGTTAACAGGGAGTTGAAAAGTTCTATATAGGGGAAAACAGCTAGGACATATTTTATTGGCTCTTTAGATGATGACGTCACAGATAGGGATTTACCCCTCAGGTGATGACGTCACTTACTATCAGGGTTATGATAATAATAGGTTCACTTGATTGATTATAAAACTGGTGACGTCACTAATGCTACCGTTAACAATCAGAGGAATGACGTCACATAATCGAATTACGAGCGGGGCTGTGCTAAGGGGCACATATTTTAGAAGGTTTCACGATCAATATTTTTCAAAATTTCTCAAATTATTATTCATCACTATTTCAAGATCAATACTAAATACTAAATTGGAGGCTAAATGCAAAAATATTCATTTTATATTTCAATACATCTCTAAGTATGCTTCCTTATCAAATCAAAAAAGAAAAAATACTTTGACTAGCGAAAAAAATTTCTAAAAAGTATATATATTAATTTTGGATGGGGTACAGTATCTAACATTTAGGTACACATATATGGAATGATTTTATTCTTGGGACTAAATTAAAACTCATGCAATTAAACAACTGAAATGAATTTAACGTACGTTTTCAAATTATGAATAAAATAAATTAAATATTAAAATAATATTAATACAAGATACAAAATAAAAGTATTTACCTAAAAGTTGATATATTTTTCTATGAATAGATAACTGCATTTTAAATTTCATATTATCGTTGATGTGGATTGTAGTCTAACTTTGTTTTGCTTGTAGTATAGATAATATTTTCACTAAATAAGAAGATCTAAAATTAATTACATTAGTATATAAACGAATGGAGGTACGGAAGCAATATTATCTGGTATTGCACGTGCAGGAGAACAATTATTTTTTTATCAAAATTTGATTTTTTAAAACATGCATTATCGTACAAACTTTTGAATTATGATGCACATTTTACATGTCAAAAATTACCTTTCGTAACATAATCGAGAATATTACTGCTTTGATTTAAAAAGATGCTTAATTGCCTTTCCAAATTTCAAGAAAGACTGGTAACGACCCCGAGGTGCAATGGATTGTGGGTATGAATTAGTTGTTACGAGATGGCGGAATTTGTAATCTCGATCCACAATCCTTTGCACACGAGGTAGTTACCAATTTTTTCGTTGAACTTCAGAAACGGCGAAAGAATTTATGTTTTACGAAAGAAGCTAGGAATAAATGAAAGTCGAATAATCAATTGAATATGTAGCCAACAGGCAAGAACAATCTTGTTTAGCTTTTTATGTACTAATATTCTATGCGAAATGCCTTAAAAATTATTGCTTAAAGGAAATTAAAGTAATTATTTCCAAATTCAAAAGCTACCATTTACTGGATGGTTAAATATTATACGCTTTAAGTATAAAAGAAAACGATGCAGAAACTATGATCTTCGAGCAAATCAACGGACATTTAGTTATATGTTTTAACACAGGGAGCCCAATTGAGAGAAAATTCGCAGACGAAAATTAAGTGAAGTATGGTATCGTACGGATTGTAAAATGGCGTATTATATTAGAAAACAAAGCCGCGCGCAAGAATAAATGTACTGTACTTTTGCATTTTTTTTTTAACTTGGATTGTTCTGTACTGATATATCCGTTTTCTTGTATTTTGGCTTAAAAGATTCAATAAAGGGAATTTTTTTCCCGATTTTAATTTGTCTGCCCCTTTTTTCTCAATTGTGCTTCCTGTTGTTTTTGTCTTCGTTTCTCATTCGGATAAATGCTATACTTTGTCTCTTTGCTGTGAATGGTGACTTTCTCTAGTTCCAAGCTCTGGATACTCTTGATCACCAGCTTAATGTTGGCGTTTAGTATTTCTTCTTGAATTGAAGAGAGTTTAAAGTAATTTACAATGTCGTTGATGTTTTCAAGATAAGCCAGAGCTTTTCATGTTTTGTGGGTTTTTGAGGGGAATTGAACTTCAATCCCATAATGCCATGCGAAGCAGTCTTATTACCAGTCATTCTCCTCCTGTTCTGCTAGATCAATCCTGTACCTTCGCAATCGATGTATGGCATTACGGTTTTTAAAAGGTGTCAGATGTTATTCTAAGGAAACATATGGCGAAGAGGCGAATATAGTGACACAAGTTAAAATCAAAGTCAAGGAAAACAAGAGCATGAAGAAGCGGTCCATCACATCTGCTGCGTAAATCCATTCGTCCAAGATCTTCTTTTCAGAGTCTTCTTTGTGAATTTTATTGGTTAGGACTTTCAACTCGTTGACAACTCTGTTCATAGTATCCTCGTTGTTGTTCAAAGTACCGTGGTTTTTCTTTGGAGTCTGTGGTATCCTTTTCGGGAGATGTTCCAACGTTGTTTCAAAGGCATCCATGATCGGTAGGTCAACATTCGTGATGTCCTTGTCCTTGTGATTGTCATCGGACTCTGGGTGCGCAGAATTTGCACTGCTCTTTGGAGGCAGCAGTGGTTTTATCAAAACAAGCCTTGCAAGCCAATTATTAACAAGAAGCCGAATAAACTGTGGCATTGCTTCCTTGGCGTTCGAAAACTTTATAATCAGGCAGGTTGCTGCGAGAGACAGAGATATCTGGCACATTACTGCCATGAAGAATTTCGAAACAAGTGGAATCTCGGATGACTGAGGCATGTTTTCCGTCACCATTAACATGTACACGCTCATGGCGAGCAGAACTGTAATTACAAACGACACTCGTTCTCCAGAATTTGGGGGAAGGTAGAACGAAAACAACGACAAAAGTGCAATAAGACCACACGGAAGAACCAAGTTAAAGACGTAAAACATCGCACGTCTTCGAATAACGATGTAAAATGTAAGAGTTGGATAAGGCTCTGGACAGCAGTTGTATTGTGTGACTTTTCGTTCTCCTTGGGCGCTTCTTAGTAGCCATTCACGATTTTTGGAATACTCCTCAACGTCCATTCCAAACGCTTGGTAAAGCTGGATGTCAATATGGAGGCCATCATGGGTCCACGAGCCAAACTTCATCGGACAGGTCTGCTCATCAAAGGGGAAATTTCGAATGTCAACTCTGCATTCGGTCTTGAGGATCGCCGGGGCCAGCCAAGCCATGGATCCTTTATTACTGATGATTACTTTGGTGTCGATTTTCTTGTATATGCTGCCAACTCTGAGGTCAGTGCTTGCCCTATTTCAAACAAGGTATTTTGTGAGAACTCAAAATAGACAAAGTGCTTCCAACCAAAAAGGTTGAACGTAATCCTAATCCTAAAATAACCACGTGTGTAAAGCTGGAGTTACACGAATAACTAAGAAGAGTCGAAACGATACAGTAGGATCGCTATCAGAACGTTCCCTTCCGACAGAGGGCACTCAACAATTCCAGGTAAATAATAATAATAATAATAATAATAATAATAATAATAATAATAATAATAATAATAATAATAATTATAATTATTATAATAATAATAATAATAATAATAATAATAATAATAATAATAATAATAGTAAACTCTTTATTTAAATAGTAGCATGCTAATGCTCATGAAGTTTTTTAGACTCATAACTTCTCTAGTTTGCCCAAGAGCAAAAGTTCGTCGAGGGGGCTCACTAAGTTCATGATGTTCGCATATGCATAGGAATTTCAGGGAATTTCAGGGAAAATCTCCTTCCTAGAGTCTTCATCATCGTCATGGTCAGCGTTTCTCGGCGCTGACCACGGGGAACGCAGGCTCTAGGGAAAAAATTAAAAGCAAACTACTGTACTCTAAACGCCAGATAATAGTTATATCGATAAGGAATATACATACGCATTATAGAGTAGGATATCCGGAACCCAAACTTTGCTTGGTTCAACGTTGATTGATTTTATGCCACCAAACTTCGCAGGATCCCATTGTAGAAGAGGATTTTTCCAGTACTTTATCGAAAACAACAAAAATGTTATTCATGAGTAGATCACTTTCGTGGGAATGGGAAGCGTACCGGAAATGACGTACACGATACGACATGCCGTAACACTGAAATGGCTTCCCATAAGAATAGTTATCGTATGAGTGGGAAACCTACGGTACTGACTTACAGTATGTACACGGTAAGAGATGCGGTGAACACAGAAATGGCTTCCCATAAGAATGGTTATCGTATATAAGTAAGAAACTTTAGCATATGCTACAAATATATGGCCCAACATATAGTATAACATTGAAAAACACAGAGCTAGTTGTTTGTAAGTCAAGGTAATAAGGAATGGTCATTACCAGTCGAATCCAAACATTTGTAGTAATTATCTGGTTCTTTTCATCCTGTTAAACAAACGAAAAATTATAGGCATGTTTTTATTTGGTACATCTTTATCTTGGTACTATTAATGGTGCTACTGAAACAGAAATAACTTTCCTGATTAACTGAGAATCCCTTTGACAACAGAACAATCAACAACAACAGCAAGTGTAGCAGCATCGACAATAACCATCACCAAGCATCATCATCAAGCACCATCACCAAGCACCATCACCAAGCACCATCACCAAGCACCATCACCAAGCACCATCACCAAGCACCATCACCAAGCACCATCACCAAGCACCATCACCAAGCATCATCATCAAGCACCATCACCAAGCACCATCACCAAGCACCATCACCAAGCACCATCACCAAGCACCATCACCAAGCATCATCACCAAGCACCATCACCAAGCATCATCACCAAGCACCATCACCAAGCACCATCACCAAGCACCATCACCAAGCACCATCACCAAGCACCATCACCAAGCACCATCACCAAGCACCATCACCAAGCACCATCACCAAGCACCATCACCAAGCATCATCACCAAGCACCATCACCAAGCACCATCACCAAGCACCATCACCAAGCACCATCACCAAGCACCATCACCAAGCACCATCACCAAGCACCATCACCGTACCAAGCACCATCACCAAGCACCATCACCAAGCACCATCACC
Source organism: Anthopleura sola (assembly GCA_023349425.1). Classification (NCBI taxonomy): domain Eukaryota; kingdom Metazoa; phylum Cnidaria; class Anthozoa; order Actiniaria; family Actiniidae; genus Anthopleura; species Anthopleura sola. The sequence continues at coordinate 554,607 of JALHLI010000022.1, forward strand.
AAGCACCATCACCAAGCACCATCACCAAGCACCATCACCAAGCACCATCACCAAGCACCATCACCAAGCACCATCACCAAGCACCATCACCAAGCACCATCACCAAGCACCATCACCAAGCACCATCACCAAGCACCATCACCATCACCAAGCACCATCACCAAGCACCATCACCAAGCACCATCATCAAGCACCATCACCAAGCACCATCACCAAGCACCATCACCAAGCATCATCATCAAGCACCATCACCGTACCAAGCACCATCACCAAGCACCATCACCAAGCACCATCACCAAGCACCATCACCAAGCACCATCACCAAGCACCATCACCAAGCACCATCACCAAGCACCATCACCACCAACAACAACAATAACTACAAACAATAACAGCAACGAAGACAACCATCACTCCAGCTGCAACAACAAACAACAACCAATAATGATCATCAACAAAAGCAATGATAATAACAACAACAATAGCAAACACCAATATTACAATAATAACCACCATTAACTGCAACAATGAAGCAATAACAGACAATGACGAACACGTAAACCAATCAAATATTTATGAATGTGTCAAATTAAACAATTACTCACCACGTCAATAATCTGCCTTAACATTAAACCCATTCGCACAACCACAGGATCCGCGTTATTGAGAACTGGGCGAACCTCTGCACTGTTATTAGCAAACAAATATCCCAACAAACCAGGCTCGGTATTATTGGCTGAAATTGTCATTGCTGGAAAAAAAAACAACAAACAAACACTTGTTGACAAATTGTTGTATCCCGCCTTTCGATTAAGTTACAAAGGGGTCCTATAACTTTCCTACCACGGCTACTATAGGCTTATTTTTCTACTCTAGGTCCGGCTTTTTCACAAGACCTAGACTATCCAGCTGAACTGAAATAGTAACATAGAAATTACGTCACTGCAAATTCAAACTGAGGTGTCATAGAGCATGCAAAAATCTGAGAGAAGTCAAGATTTTCAGGAAAGTTTTTTTGATATTTTGTATAAATTTAGTATGATTTTCATTATTGGGTGGGAAAATGAAATAAAGACTAAAGTTGACACCTCGGTTTTGCAAATTTTCTCGATTCTGATTGGCTTGCATTTGTTCTAAGATCAACTGGATGAAGTCCTAACTGAGGCACCGTCCCAAAACCAGTACGTTTTCGTTTGAAACTGCATACTTTTCGATTCGTTTTGGCCTTGCGTCCATACTAGAACTATCGTGAACGCATGAATTTGAAAAACTCACCAGGGTGGAGACCTATCGGAGATCTATCGTATTAGTGTCGAAAGCGAAAAATGGAGTCGGGCTTTTTCAAAACAAATGTCATTCACGCCAGTACTTCTGTTTTCCCCATGCGCAGATGCATGACGATATTTCATCATTTTTGTTCATCATCGGCGTTACGTTTCGAAAACAAATTAATGTGGACGTGTCCTGAACTATGTTAATTTTATGTAAAACCTTGAAAACTCACTATAGAAGTTTAAATTTAAGCTGTCCTTTATACAATAATAACGTATATAATTTTAATAATATTATATGATAAAATAATAATATAATATAGAATAATATATTTTATAATAATTATAATAATATTATTCTACCCTCGTAAAATATATAGAGGATATTACATGGGCGCGCGGAGATACGAATTTTATCTTCGAGTGTTGAAAAGATCTCTCACGAGTAAGCGCATCGAACGAGTTAGAGATTTTCTACACGAGAAGATGAAATTCGTATCTCGAAGCACCCATGTAATATTCTGTTTATTATATAATTATCAATGAAAAAGAAAAGTGCTGATATTTTCACATATTTTCACATGAAAAAACTTGAGAATATCAAGTTTTTGAAATAAAGAAATATAGGTATTTCATTGATAATTATATAAGTTTCTTACTCTATACTTACTTACTTACTATAGCAAGAGTCATCTTTTTTGTTTATTTGTTATGCTAAATGCGAGAACCTTCTTATGCGCGCTCAATTTGGTAAACGCCTAATAGTATAATTTTCAATCTAGTATTGTACATAATTTTGCGTTTGTGATTTTTATTCTTTCAACCATGTGTTAGGACTTGATACGTCCTTCATTTTGAAGTTATATTTTCAATTCTGTTTATGAAGAAGTGTTTTCTTCTTAACAACAGAGTATAATCATTTCCGTCCTAAGATAATGCATTAGTCCTTTGAGGTTATTAATTATTAACTACACTAATGATGTAAAACAAGAAGACAGATTTTATTATGCTTCGTGCTTTGAAAGTTATCAAATCTTTTTAAAGGCCGTGAATCTTCTTAAGTTTTGAACGTCTGATTGGAAAATCAAAAGCAATTGCTTTTGTTTTAGTAAATGTATAAAATAAGACTAACATTTTCAACTTTTGTGTCGTTTTTTTAGTTTTAGAATTATACTTATCATTATTTCATGAAGCCGTTTGGATAACGAACTCCTTCAAGAGCTTTACTTATAAGAGGATTCCATCCACATTTATCTCAAACCATTTTTTTTCACTAAGATAACTTAACCCTTAAATAACTTTTTTAGAAAACCTTAAAACTTTGATTATATAAATCTTAATCTTTTCCAAAACGTACTAATTCCAGAAATCTTTAACTGGTATATGCAGCATCTTTTTGTCATTCAGAAACATTTTCTGGGAAAGAGAAGAGATATTCTGAGCGATGGGCGCTAATTCATGATAAAGATTCATTCTAGTTGCGATACTTCATGCAAAGTATAGGCAGCAAATGTTGCTAAAGATAATCTTCGTTGACTTCGTAAATATGTTATTCTCTCAAACTGAGCTAGTATGTCTTAACGTCCTTTTAAGCCTGCTTACCAAGTTTTTCAATAACAGAATTAAAGTGAATCGAAGCAGTTCGACATGTGTTCCGTACAACTTTCAAAGACTGACAATTTTCGAAAAATATTTGGGGTTGTTTCAAGACAGACAAATAATAAGTCATGACAAATCTTGTTTTGTCTGCGATTTATGTGGTTTCTTTTATGTATTTTGTTTACTATATTTAGAGGTTCAGAAAAAGAAGTAAAAAATGTTAAAATTTTGGCACAAAATATACGGTTAACTGAGTGCAAGTATCTTCTTATAGGCCAGATAAAGTTTTTCGTAGTTGTCAATATGTTTCCGAACTTTAGGAAATAGAAAACACACAACGTCACTGTAAGTCAGTCACTGTGATTTTTGTGTTTTTTCTAACACTTAAAGAACCAAAACAGAACAGCATTAACAAGCTGTTTAGATCGATCAAGACTTACCCACAGTAAGGAGGCACTGATTGTGAATTACGAGAAAAGTCGCAATGATCCTCAAGAAATTTGCCATGTTCCTGACCATGTTGCCCCTCGCGTTCCTAACTTCCTTATAATGCTAAGTTCATCTGTGTTCTCAACTCTCTGATACAAATATAATGTTTTTATCGTCACCAAATACTTTTCTGTTTTCTGTAGTGTTCTGAAGTTTGAACCTCAGCTGTGAGGAAGACCGCAAGAGCTCAGCCTCCGAACTCGTTCATAAGAGAGCTTTTCTTATTTTCCTCAAAATCTTCTAACTAAAAAGGTGCCCCCGAAAAAGTTTTGAATAAATTTTGATAATATTAAAACAAGGAATATTTGCTTGCATATTTATGTATTTGCCATGACAACGAGTGACGTTTTCAAGCCACACTGGCTTAGCACAGATGACTAAAGTAAGAACTGCTGCAGCTAAAGAGTCCAACAAAAGAAGAAAACGTGAAAAAAAGTTGGCTTAAATTTGTTCATTTATTTACTTAATATTTAAGGTGCATTGTAGCGACACTAAGCTTTTTTTTTTGTTGTTGTTGTTGACAGATTTGGATTTCTCTTTCGAGTCTGAATGAAATTCAAATTTTCATACAAATTTTCTTTTATTCTCGTTTTTGCGAACATGAATTATTAATGAAGTTTTTTATTCCTCGTAAAGTCTTTGTTATTTAAGGCCTGTTCACACGGGCGATTGTGGCGGCGATTTTAGGTGAGATTTTTATGGCGATTTTGGTAATAGTCAAGAATGGTAAATGACTAACTCGTAAATCAGGACACCAAGATTACCCTTGACAAATGTCTCTTTAGAAGCATAAGACAAAGTTGATTATATTTTCATAAATCGCCGCAGAAATCGCAGCAAAAATCGCCAGTGTAAATGTGTCTTAAGTATTCCCATTTCACGTTCCCTTCTCAGTCATTCGACCTGATACACTCTTGGTATTTCAAACTTTTCTCGCAAAGGCCTTCAATTTCTCGAAGCATATCACGATTTTGTGCGAAGGTATTAGTAAACATACAAAATGAGCCAGGTCGTGTATTATACAAGCATTTATTGAAAGACACCCTGATAACTTGTGGATTAAATGAATAGGAATGGAATCCAGGACTTGAAATTCGAAGCAGGAATATAGCATCATAAGCATAATAAAATAATAGCAATCATGAGAGATGAAACATTCTTATCATTATCGTTGGGCGATAAGTAAAAATAGACACTGATTTTAAGCTTATTCCTGAAACCTTGGCAAATCTAGATGCGACAATTTTTTCATGTTTTGGACGATGTCCAACTTGATTTGTAGTTATTATGTCAGTAACGGTAATCCACATGCTGTCACGGCAGATAAAAACTAATTAAGCAAAAGCTAATGATTGCCAAGACTACACAATTAAATTACAGTATTATCTTCAGTTTTAGTTCCACAATATCAATATGAAAACTCGGTACGGTTTCTCTTAGCTTGGACATGCAATACTGCTAAAAGATGAAAATCATTCCGCCATTTCCTGGATAACTATTTTTCTTATCTTATATAGACAACGAATGTGAACACTTCGAGTATTTTTGACATTTTTTCATCGTCCATTCAAAAACCAGATTCATAACTACAGTAGGCACTGACGTTATGTGTAGTTAGCTAGCCTAAACATAATGTCAGAGCCTTGTTGTGAATCTGGCTTATGATTGGAAGATAAAAAAAGTCAAAGAAACTTGAAATATTCACGGTTCGAATGGCTTAACTGTAACTGTAACTGATTAATAACTCTTATGATTTGGAAAGGCGTTGCTTACTAATTTATGAAAATATGTACAATTACTTTAAACTAGGTTCGGTCATTTTCAGCTGAAACTATTTTATCGCATAAGTTCGTGATCTTTTTTTTTTTTTTTTTTGATGTTTCATTGTTTGTAAAGTAAAAAAAGAAACTAATTCGTAAATCTAGCAATTGGCAAAAAACGTGCCAGAAAACTAGTGCCAGAAAACTAGTATCAGTCAAACTCGCTGGATTTTTTATCGCCATTTCTTCGATGCTCTCAGGCAGTTTTAAAAACAACGTGGAAACTTCGTTAATGACAAATGACGATCCGTGTTTTTAATTTTAAGGTGATGCGACCATGCAATTTCAGTTTTACTCAATGAAATTTGTTTAGGATTGGCACAAAGACAGCTTTTGAGTACAACAGTAGGAAACAAAGATAAAAAATGGGGGTTCATCGAATTCGTTAACTAGCTGCTATGTATTTTGTTTGTGTCCATTTTTTGGAACAAAACAGAACCTCGTAGCTTTAGTTACCCCTATAAACAACTAGTACAAAAAACATTTGCTGTTGAACACCGAAATGAAATGCCGAAATGATGCGCACAAATGCACGGTCGAATCACCTTAACATACGAATTAGGCCTCATTAGAAAAAATACCGCAGTTTCTCATAGTAGGCAAAGTTGTCGTTCTTGATGAAGGCTCCTGGGTATTCTTGACGTGTGGCGTTGTTCAGCTCACAAATCTTTTTCTCCTTGTTGTAGTTGAATGACTTGCAATCAATGAAGATGATGCAGTAATTCAAACAAATGAGATCTTTCTGCACTTCCGCTTCCGAGTACATCACGTGACCAACCAGAGCTTCTCGGCTGTTCCCGCTCGTAGTGAAAGTGAAATATGGAGTATCTAGATTATAAGAAGTTATAAAGAGCTTTTAGTGTTTATGAACAAATTAACTGAAAACAGCACATTGTATGACTTGAATTACCTTGTGTATCGATGTGTTTGTTTTCAATGCAGTGTCGCGGTGCAGGTAACTGTTTAGGCACAGCACTGAACTTGTACACGTAAAATCCAAAACACTTTCTGATGTGCACCGTGGTGTTGTGATAACAGCAGTCACCATTGAAGTGAAAGCAGACGATTCTCTTGACGATTCCATCTTGGACGCTTGGATGTGCTCCGTTCAACCATCCAGGGGCCTGGGTACCACACCTGTACTGTGGGACACACGTGGTTGGTAACTGATTACCAGCTGGGCTCTGGATTTGATACCACTTGCTAAGGTCAATATCTGTGATATCGTTCTTGACTTGAGAGGACTGGAAAACGTGATTGACAGCCCTGGAAACATCTGTGATGATGAGGTGGTCGTGGCAAAGTTGAAGTGGAGCTAAAGTAGAAACAGAGAGGAAATGTAAGTACTGATAAATTATTCCATTGACTGGTTGACAGACACGTCAGTTAAAACTGTCAAAGTGAACCTTCATTTTGGCCAGAGCGTGAACCAAAAGCAAAAAAGCTATAGAGATCTGACTAACTAGACGCCCTTGATGGCTCACTTTCACAATGAACCTTCCCTAGATCCACGCCTACGATCCTGGTATTTATACTTACCACCTTAGTGGCGTACAAACATATACTAGAGTCAATCTGCTTCCTCATATTGGGTTAAAATCTGGTCAGCTGGACACTGATACTTTCTTTATGAGAGTTGCCTTAATATAGAGGGTCCTGGTTTCGCCTTTTTTTGAGCTGGGCAAATGTGATTCATTCACTCGGACTGAGATTTTGCATAACTGGGATTGGGATTTTGCAAAATTGTGGGCTGCGAAATGGGATTAGGACCCCCTTCAGCTCCCTTTTAATAATTGGCCGATATTTTGTAAGAAAAACGAGCAAGATCACCTTTTGCCTTGACAATCAATTTCTCGATGCCTTCTCGGTTGGAAGCAACACACACGTACTCGCCATTATTCTCAGTGATGGTGATATCTGCAGTAGATGTCTTGTTGACTAGCACTGATCCTGAGCGTACCCAGGCCACGTATGGAGTCGGTGAACCAATGCCTTCACATGTTACTGTCTCGTTGGTATACACGACTGTGTTGTTGATGGAACTTGTGATCTGTGGAAATCCTGAGAAATAGAGCACATCAAACAGCAACTATTATTATTATTATTGTTATTATTATTATTATTATTATTATTATTATTATTGTTATTATTATTATTATTATTATTATTATTATTATTATTGTTATTATTATTATTATTATTATTATTATTATTATTGTATTTTTACAGCAACTTAAAGGAGATTAGGTATGAAGAATTAAAGGTACGGACGTGCATTGGCGTGACGTCACCGAGATGGTATAGTCCAAGCATTCTGATTGGATGAACAAAAACCTCACGTTGACATTGGTTCAAAACTGAGATGTCGTCAATTCCGTTTCATGACGGTGCCGTTCCAAAGCCAAACAAAATATGCTTTTGAATGTTCCTGTTTGGTCTGAAAAGGCATCATTATTTGAAAGGTGTTTTAATACACTACATACATACAGTGGATAAGTGGTAGGAAACATCAGGACTTGAATCCCACATGCGCAGATCTCTTACCTCTCAGGTATTCCAACTGTTCGCTGTTCAGGACTCCTTCTATGATGTACAAATCCATGACGGAGCCAAGAAACTGATGATTGTCAGAATGACCATCATCGCCAATCTGGTACGTGTCTTTAGTTGGAGGGTTCCATACTGTTGTTGTGCTAAATACTTTGAATCCCTCTTGTTTAGCGTCAATGAAGAGCTTCACAACGCCTGCGTCTTGGTCCCACGTGACTGCAACGTGTGTCCACTTGTCCACCTCAATAGCTTTGGTTGTTGTCAAACCGAACCAGGGCTGTGCGCTGGAATGCCTATTAAATCCCAATGTTCCAGTATTCCTAATCATAAAAGTAAACTGACATGGACTGTACCAGTCGGAGAATAAGCATTGACGTTTGTCAAGAATGGTTTTGACTTGAATCCAAGCTGCAATGGTGAAACTCCTTCCACGAAGTTCAACTTTAGGAATTCGTGCAAAGCATTCAGATGATTGGTTGAAGTTGATGGCTTTACTTCCTGGATAACGACCTTCGACAAAGGTAGGTCCACCGTGAAGGCTGTAAGAGTTTACAACGTCAAAGGTCAATAATATTGAAACTATCAAATCTATACTCATTAACCTACCAAGCTTCCATGTTTAGAAGCTGCAAAAAGTACTTTTCATTGGATGTGTAATTGAGTAAATTTGATATTTGAGTCCACACTGTTTTTGATTGATAATTTTGAAGCAAAATGACTATAAAAAGTAAATTTACGATGTTATCTTATTCGGTTTTAGTCAGGCCAGAAATTATGTTGCTTTAAATATGTAAGTCTATACAGCAATTCCAAACTTCAATCCAAATGAAAGTTTGCAAAGTCCCATTGGCATGAGAAGCAATAACAATAAGTTGTAGCCAGTGATTATAATTGATATGCATTAAACTCTGAAAAGCTTGCATTTTGTCTTGCTTTAGGCAATATGAAGAAAGTAAACGAGAACGGTAAAAAAATCAAAAATGATGAAATATAATTCTTACGTTAGTCCTTGTTCAGTGCCATTGAGGGACCAGTGAGCAAGAATGCTGTAACCTGGAAATATATCATAATACGAAAAATGAATGACGTTAGAACCAAAGGAAGTCGGGGATTAATAGACCCCTTGCAGCACGTCGGAATGCAGCTCAATTTGGAGGGCAAAACAATAGGTTCCAACTCCCAGGAGTTTGAAATTCTTTTATTTTAACTTCCAAATTGAGCTGCATTCCGACGTGCTGCAATAGGTCTATTCTTCTCCATTGGCTACTGCATTGACTTTTCCGTTTAGCAGTAATTTGTTTTAAGTTTAGAAAACGAACCGTTTGGCAAACTACAATCTTCAATCTAATTCACGAGCCAAGAGGAGAAAAGACCATGTTTTTTTAAAAAAAAATATCAACTTTAAGTTTTTTCTATTTTATTGTACCTTTCACTTGATGATGTACCAGCAATGATAGCAGAGAAATAATCTGTAAAAACAATCATAAAATAGCTAGCGTCGTTATTCTTTCTAACCAGATTGTTGTTATGATATTTTAGAACTGGCTTTATGACAGGTGCCAAAAACGTCGCATAAATAACATTAAAATCAGTTAAAATCACTTCTGTAAGGATGGGTTGAAGGGAAGTGTGATTGAGGAAAGAAAAATGTTCACAGAATTATGCCCTCTCGAGCCATGTCGAGCCATGTAATATTTCATATCTTTAAGGAATATCTACTATTTTCAAAGCAAGTTGGTGAACCTCAAAGACAAGTTTAGAAGTATTTCTAAGAAGTGAAAATGTTGAATATGTGTGATTTGGTTTGGCGTAACTTCTTTATTCAGGACACAATATTACCTGGACAAATGTCTCTTTAGAAGCTGTAGCAAAAATTTATTATATTTTCAAATATCGCCGCAGAAATCGCCGCAAAAATTAGCAGTGTAAACAGACCCAAATTTACAGTGCTACGCGCCTAACCGTCAACACTTCCACAAGTTATTGATTTGTTTTTGACGCTATCGGATCTAACGATCTATTTTTGAACCAAGTGGGTGACAGGTGTTCTGAGATCAAAACATCGCATACATTGCGTTAAAATCAGCGAAAATAGATTTTCCTTGATACAAAATTGAGAAGCGGAAAGGGAAGTGTGAAATATGCTTTTAAAATTGTATATTCTAGTTTGTCCAGCCTTGGATTTTTTTTTGCAGAATGTTTAGGATGAAACTTCTAACCTTTTAAAAAGTTTGTTGAATTGGTATTTAGCAGCCAAAAGTGTTATATGAATACAAATGAAAGAGGCCAGAATTATCATAATTTTCTCTAAAGACGTTTTTATATCTTTAACAATATCACAAAGCAAAAATTGGTTTAGTAGATAATTAAATATTTCGAAGAGTATATTATTGCAAGAATACTATCGATATCGAGCTTGTTTTACTAAACACTAGTGCGAAGTCGAAGTTCTTCCTAAAAATATGAAAAAATGAGAAAAAATATATTTAAGTATGTAAAAAATCTTTACCCCATTATAACAGTTTTTAGTCAATTCTACGAACAAAATTCTCATTGTGCTACCTATTATTGAAAGTTCTCCAAAGTCGTATTAATATTTCTTTCTGCGTTGAAACTTTCTGTAGCTTGTTAAAGGTGGTCTACTGTACGTGACAGACTATGAGATTCATTTCAAAAGACCCCCCGCAAAAGCCGGTCCCTTTAACGTTAAAGTTGAATCTTTTCTCGACTCCTTTCTAGTTTGCCATACACCATAATATAATAGATTAACTATCGTTTTTTAGGTACCGTCGTAATCACTCAGAATTGAAGTTTAGCTGAATTCAACGATTGGTGTTTATCGCCGCTATCTCAGTTTCGGTTTAAATTTCGGTAAGGTTGTTTGAAAACAGGAGGGAAACACCTTAAAACTAAATTATTTCTATTATTTCCCCCAGAAACATTTTAACGAAGCGCGTATTTCAAAAAAATTGAGTCGTTTTTTGTTTTTTAAAATTTTCATGAAACAATTTTCAAAGCGAGAGACAAGTTTAGGAGTCATTATAATGAAAGTCAATTCAACAAGATATATAAATAAGAAAAATAAAAGATCAAATCAACTAGAATAACAAGAAAATATTTAAGTATGACAAACCTGGATAATAATGCTCTTCATCATGGTAACAGCTGTTGAACGGTGAGACAGATTTAATCCTAAGCAGGCAGGCGTTTGTTGTTAAACGTTTTTATTATACATTTTAGTCAATATCTCGCTTCTGATTAGCCGAGAGCCCTCAGCCAATCCCTGATATCGTGTGAACTCGACATGATAAATGTATTATCTGTAGGTAAAACCTACAGAGGTTTTAGAGTTCAAAAGTCACAATGGAAATGAAAATAACTTTGCTATTTTTCGAAAGCAGAATTAAATCTTCATTGTCAGTTTATGAAATGTATAATAAAACAATTATTGAATTCGGTTTTCGCAGGATATCGTAAATATCAAGACCTCGGCCGTTTTATCCGCCTCAGCCTACGGCTTCGGCAGACAACACGGCCTTGGTAGTTAATAATTAACGATATAATGCTCAACCTCATCCAATAATTGTTTAGTGTCTTTCTAGAGCTCTAACGTAACTCGGCTAAAAATAAAAAAAACTAGCGTCAATGTAACGTAGCCATAACAAAACTAGGAAACCCTAAAGCAGAGTTGCTGAAAACCTGAACTCCTTAGGGAGGGACTGGTCAGTATCAGTATCAGTGTTATTCCCGACCTAATGACAATGACAAGTGAACCATATTCTGATAAAATTACACAATTCCATACGCCATGCACAAACTAACTGTAATAACTTTTAAAATTAAACTACACAGTTACTTATAAGATATAAAATCTAGAATCTAAAATTTAAAATTTCTATGCTACATGATTTATGAAGCATGCAAGGATTGGTAGAACACAAGAGAACCTAGTGTTGTGCAAATCCCCAAGTGCTTTATAAGTTCACACAGCCTAGAAAGGAAGGTTTTTTCTTTCTTTTATTAACTACAAATTAGAATTATAGTCATTAATTTGGACCCGAATTTCGAATTAGAAAGTGCAAGAGTGTGCTCTCATAAGATATACGTGCGGTTGCAACGAATCAGAAAGCGAGTTTGGTATCAGTTGTTTTACAACAATATTTATTGAACAGCCAGGAAACTTATATAGGAAAACCAAATTCTGTCATCATCATCACCGTCATCACCATCATCGTCGTCGTCGTCGTCATCATCATCATCATCATCAGATCATCATCAACCTGGTGACTGGTGACTAGTGACGTCATTTTGTTTGCAACGCTTGCATTATACCGTTATTTAAAAATGGTTCTTGGTTCTTATAACCGTGATTATTTTGTATCGGAATCGAATACAAAATAATACAGCATCAGTCATCAACGACCAAAAACATTTCATGTCAAATGCACTTTAAAGTCTGGATAAAAATGGCTGCCTGTTTAGTTTACCCTGAAAAAAATTATTTTTTTTGCAAATTATAATTAATTAATCGTAATGAATAACCATGACATGATAATGATATTAGATAAACCCCATTCGTGTTGCTACGACGTCCCGCAGTCAACTGATCCTGGTTCAAACAAATTAACTCCTGCTCTCACTGTTGAACGAAGGAAACTTTTTCTCGAAACTATGAAAATCGCAATTATTACTTTTATTGCTCTAGATATGTTGGGGAAATTCCTTATCATGGCAAATCAAGCAATGGAACATGAGTGAGTATTGATATCCATGAGAAGTGTGTGTTGTAGCATTCATTTGTAAACATTCTCTTGTTCATTTATTCATCTTGGGATCCCAAGATGAATAAATGAAGGATCTGAGTTTGTGAGAAAAATATTTGTTTGGAGTGGAACATGTGTTGATAATATTAACCATGTCATATCATACAGCAAATTGATTTAAAATTTACTCACTGAAAATGTTACCTGGCGATGGGAATTTTTACAAAAGGAATCTGAAATTTCAAATTTTATTTTTCTTGTTGTTGAAGATCTTTGTCGGAGAAATGCTTGATGAAAAAAATTAAGGATAACAGGTTACCAAGTCTCTTGTTCGACACTGAATTCCGTGCATTACAGTAAAATTCTAAAATTCTAAATTAAAAAAGTGGATTCAAGAACATATTAAATTTGAAAAGCTTAAAGGATTATAATTATGGGCTTTAGAAATTTTACATCCTTGGTGGCGGGATAACTGTTAGTAATGGTGTTAATTAACGCATTGTATTCGAAGTGAAGTAGCTGCAAACACCTGCATGTTTGTGAAGTGTCTCAAAGTTCAGTAGTAAATATTTGTTATCGACGGCCTTCTTGACATTCTTTCACAGAAAAAACTTCTTATTTGTAATTTTCACAGAATAATCTAGCAATGCAACGATTGTTAACTTATGAGCAGGGCAGTAGCTAGGATGAGGCAAGCGAGGCATTTGCCTCAGACATTACTTTTATATAAAATTGGTTTTCTTTAATTCTTTAATAAGAATGCAAACAAATTCTCTTCTATTTTCTTTGCCACAATGTGCAAAATTGCCATAACTTTAATACAATAAATATGTCGTAAATGCCTCTCAAAACGCTGGAAATAGTATTTCTGAGAGTTTGAATTTCAAAGTTTTTCGGAGAGCCTTCCCCCAACCCGCCTAGTTGCTCCATTCTACGGAGGTCGATTCCCTCGATCAAACATTTCAGTCTGGCTACGGCCCTGTTATGAGCAATGTTTTATGTTACGGAAATCTGAAAGAGATGTTTGTATGTTTCGAGAATATATTTAGTAAAATATTTCAAGCCAGTAACCAACAATTAACGCTGCTTTAAAGCACATTCAAATAAAACTTTAATTAAAACTTAAGAATTAGGGATTATATTTCTTTTTTATTTACAGTTAAAGTGCTTATACCACATCTGACAATATTCTCGTTATAGATTCTTGCATGAGGTGAGGTGTTCAGTGAACAAAGAAATGATATGGTTTGAGTGATGCATCTTGATGTTATAAAAGTTTTCTTTTCATATGCTAATGATTGTGAGGGCAAAATAATCATCATTCAATGTACAAAACTTCACTGGTACGAATTAATTAAGTTTGGGAAGCGTTACTTGGCTTTTATAAAAATGATTGCTAAGTTAGTTTCTGCATAACAGCCAGCATGAACAACAACTATTTTGACGCCACAGTCATTAGCATATGACAAGAAAAAACCGTTATAACTTCAAGACACATCACTCAAAAGTGATATGATTTTTGTTGGCTACTGAACAGTTCATCTCATGTAGAATCTATGCCAAAAACATAGCCAGATATGGTATAGGCGTTAAATGCTGTATATTTTTTAGCAAAATCTGTTAGAGTACAAACACTAAAAGTGTGCAATACTTTGCACTATTTACCACTAAATAGTGTTGATTAAACAATAGAGAACAATAGAATTAGCATAATTTACCAGTATTTAGTGGTATTTATGTTGCACACTTTTAGTGTTTGTACTCTACTGTTGATGTTCACTGCTTTTTAATTTTGGCTACCAGAAAAAGCTTATTCATTAGTAACCTAACCACCAGCAAACTATTGTGTCATTATCCATAAGTAGAGAGATGCACTAATAGTTATTTGAACATTATTGATGAGAAAGAAATTATACTCAAGTGATGACACTGTGGTCTGATATGCAGAACAAATAAATATAATAATTTTTGATATTATATTGGTTGGATCATAAGTGAGTTGAGTTTGTTTGATGTTTTGTTCTCTCTTTCTCTTTTTCTCCAGGTTCTGTGTTTTTTCCTCGCTACGCAAAAACAAATATGCATAGAATATAGAATATAATGGTAGTGTGTGAGAGGGACAGTGGACCAAATTGGAAACCAGTATTAAGTTACTTTATAAAATAACTAAGATATAACGCGCGCTCTGATTGGTCAATTACCGTTTAATATAACTCAACATAGATCGTGAGGAAATGACGTCAGCAAAGCAAGCTGATGTTTTGTTGCTGTTTCTTTCCGAAAAAAATGTTATATCTTAGTTATTTTATAAAAGAGATAGAAAACTCGTCTTGCTTTTGCTATGTTGAGTTATATTAGCACTTGGGAAATTGCTTGAGCCCTCGAGAAGTGCAGAGAAGCACTCGCCTTCGGCTCGTGCTTCTCTGCACTTCTCTCGGGCTCGCGCAATTTCCCGCGTGCTAATATAACTCAACATAGCACGCGCGCTCGTTTTGTATCTCTTCAGAATACGATCTTACTATCTATATTATGACTTTTATGACAGGGATGGCGAGAAAGAGAAACAGACTATTTACCAAATAGAACCAGACAACATTGCAGAAATATTAGAAAAGATTTTCATTGGCTACAATAAGAACATTCGCCCTTACTACAAAGGTAATGTTGAATGGAATCTTTTATTCAAAGCGGAATCTTTTCAGCTCACGCCGTACAGCAACAAGCTGATGGCGTCCTGAAACACGTCAGTTATTCGGTCAAGTTTAACTCTAGACGCCATTGTATGATTGTAGACCTTCGATCGAGCCCGAAATTCTGCAAGGGAGAACAGATGAACTCTGATAAATTAATACAAATATTTTCATGATTTTTCAGTGAAACCCATTACAATTCAAGTGTCTGTGGGAGTGTCGTCCGTAAATTATATATCAGAAGAAAACATGGTAAGTATGAATTGAACAGCCGCCATTAAATATTCATGAAGTGCTAATTCTTAATTGATATAATTTTTTTGAATAAGATAAATGTGTATGAGGAGAGTTTCACAGCAGCCTCGTTCTATAAATGCCCTCAGAAACGAACCCTGAACTGTCTCTAATATCTCTGAGTTGATGATCTGTCAAAGTACGGCTAACTCAAAGCTTGAATTGGAATTTATAATGTATTGAGGAGGGGAGAGAAACAAGAGAATTTGTAGAAATTGAATGAAAGAGGTCAAAAAGAGGGTCAAGGTTAAAATATCACACGTGATGCCCGGCCCAGTAATCCAACCAATACTCCAGAGTTACGCGAGGAAGCCATCTCAAGTAATATGTTTTAGAAAAGCACATTCTCTTCATGAAAAATAAGAATACTAGAATACATAATGATGAAGTAGTGTTTTTTTTTTACACAGGAGTTCCAAACAGTCGTTTATGTGCGTCAACATTGGCATGATCCCAGACTGGCTTACGGAAACGATAACACATCAATCACTCTTCAGGGAGACCTGCTTGACAGGATTTGGCTTCCAGATACGTATATTGAGAACGCAAGAAAATCGGTTATTGATAAAGATAACAGAGCTGCATTTGTAAATGCAAACGGCTCGATCTTTTACAGTATTAGGTATGAAAATATAATAAATATTATGAATATTAACCAATCGATACACCCTTTAAATGTTTGTGCTGAAATTAGAAGAAAGAAAAGTTAAACAATAAATAAAAACCTTCATTGACTTTGTACGACTATGAAAAATCCATAGCATGACCGTGCGGTGCCGTGCCGTGCCGTGCCCTGCCGTGCCGTGCCGTGCCGTGCCGTGCCGTGCCGTGCCGTGCCGTGCCGTGCCGTGCCGTGCCGTGCCGTGCCGTGCCGTGCCGTGCCGTGCCGTGCCATGCCGGACCGTGTTCAGGGTTTTTCTTTGGACAAGAAGTGATTTCATGTTCTGTGATTAGCTCACAGGATGTTGTCGACAATTCCGTCCCGTGTTCGTGCCGTGTCCCCTCCCTTTCACAGTCAATAGATATCTACACAATATACAAACAACATGGTCCATTGTAAACTGACTTTCTAGAATTTTATTTGTTTGATGTCACACGATTGTTATTTTTTCCAGGACAAACAATATCATATTGTCAAGTATGAATTTTATGAAGTATCCAATGGACGAACAGACTCTTAGAATACGATTTTACAGTTGTAAGTTTTTGTCCTGTTGAGAATTCATTTGTATGTGTGCTAAATCTTTATAAAGCGCGACTATGGTTGTTTTCAACTGTTTTGACAATTTCCTTTGCCGTCCACATAGATGCTCATGATGTTAACAAAATAGTGTATGAATGGAAAGATGGAAGGCTATTCATACATGATGAACTAGCTGCAGTGGTCATTGAAGATATCGAATTATTGAAGGAGACGCATAAGTACGTGAGCGGTAAGTAGTGCAATCATCTTGTTATATCAATGTGGTACGTGCAATAAAATTAATTAAAACAACTTGTTAAAACAACTTTTGTTGCAAGCTATATGGCGCAGCATGTTGAAGTTTTTACCTACACTCGACCATTTCTGCGACTATTGTTAAAAGGGTCCAAAGATTCTATTTTTCGATTTCGAAGGGTTTTACAGCTGCGTCGCTTTCCAGTTTAAAGTCCGTCGTCGCCTTGGTTACTTCATGTTGCAATTCTACTTCCCGTGCGTTCTGTCTGTTCTCGTATCATGGCTGCCATTCTGGATGGATCGCTACGAGATCGGTGACCGCGTGTCCTTGGGTATTACTACCTTGTTAACAGAAGTGTTCTTGTCCCAGTACATCAACAGTGCCATGCCTCAAGTCAGTTACATCAAGGCAGCTGATGAGTTTCTCTTGGCTTCTTTTATCTTCATTCTGATGGCTTTGATAGAGAGCGTTGTTGTTTATAATGTACGAATGGACGTCAGAGAAAAGAAGAAAATGAAGCAGGTGCCTCCTCCTCAAGACAAACCACAGGTGATGATCGAATACATTATGTCGTTGCGAGAAGAAATTTATTTTCTCGAGCGTATTTCTTACTTCTCGTTTACCGACTTCCCAAATAATACACGTCTCATTTCCTTTTGCAGGAAAATGAAGGTTTAACTGAAGATATTCCTCTCTCCATTACAGAAGTCTTTCAAACACAACTCAAACAAACCAAAAATGCGAATGTCTGCAGTTCTCCTGGTCAGCAGACTCCGCAAATTTGTACCAAGTCACGTGATAAGAGCTTCCTCGTCGACAAAATGTCACGTGTTATTTTCCCTCTCAGTTACATCATGTTTGTAGTGTATTATTTTGGAAGATATGTACTTTTTGACCACATTGAGCATGCGCACTGAGGGACTATTGTCTCGTCATGCTCCTGTCACGTTCTCCGGTGTGAGGGATTTCGCTGGCTTTTCTTTAAAAAAAAAAACAACAGTTCAACGAGTCGTAAACGTTGATTGGGATTTCGCAGTCATATTTGCATGGAATTATCAGCAGTTTTGCTTTGGGCCGCGCTTTTCCCATAAAATTGCAATTTGTAAGTTGCTGTTGCAATTTTCCAGAGGGAAGAAAACCGGAGAACCCGGAGAAAAACCCTCGATTCACAGGAGAGACTCAACAAACAATTCTACTTCCAGTGAAGGTACGTGAAATTTTAAAGTGTCTTTATTGTTGCAGTTTTGAAATAACCATGTAATTTGAGAATATTTTGACATGAGCCTGACAGTAATGAGTCTGTCCCAGTAGTAATAGGTGCCCTAGGATTCCTAACAAAAGGAATAAAGGCAAATGTTGAGAACATTCTGTTGAAGCAGACATTTGTATGATGCAAAAAACCTATTTGATAAGTACTGCACATATCTTACGTAAAGCTTTGTTTGTCGTTGTAGTTAAAAAAAAAAAAAAGAATATGGTTTAAACCCAGTCAGATTGTATCAACTTTATTGAAAAGTCAATAATAAAATAATAATGATCATGTTCATGAAGATGATGATGATGGTGGCGGTGGAGGTGGTGGTGATGATGATGATGATGATGGTGATGGTGATGATGATGATGATGGCGGTGGAGGTGATGGTGATGATGATGATGATGGTGATGATGATGATGGTGGTGATGATGATAACGATGATGATCATAATCATAGTGATGTGAGTTGATTACAATACTTCTTTCTTTTGAGAAATAGAGAGAGAGAGACAGACAGAAAGAGACAGACAGACAGACAGACAGACAGACAGACAGACAGACAGACAGACAGACAGACAGA
Source organism: Anthopleura sola (assembly GCA_023349425.1). Classification (NCBI taxonomy): domain Eukaryota; kingdom Metazoa; phylum Cnidaria; class Anthozoa; order Actiniaria; family Actiniidae; genus Anthopleura; species Anthopleura sola. Next base: position 573,356 of record JALHLI010000022.1, read on the forward strand.
CAGACAGACAGACAGACAGACAGACAGACAATTTTAGCTAGGCATTGTACATGTAGATTCCAAGAAAAAAGAATTAAACGGCTTTCTAAGGCAACCCGAGAGACAGGAAGGCACAAATTCTTCGATTCAATCCACTAACTTTTGTTGATTAAACTGGGAGATTTTCAGGCAATTATTTCACCTCCATTCAGCACCACCAACCGAACTGCAAAATCATTGAATGCTCTAAGGCGCCATTAAGGCACTACGTAAGCAGTGGAAAAGAAATTAATCGAATCCAAAAACTCTTGCTGATTGATGTGGGCAAATAGCCACCACAATTCGTCACCACCAACCGAATGTTTATTTTTTAGTAACGAATTTAAGCTTGCACCGAATACAAAATAGAAAAACGATTGTTTTACTGCAAGTACTTATCACTCGGTATTCAAGTCCATGGCAGAACCAACCAATAACAACGTCATACATCTTATTAGGGATATTTGGGCAAGCTGTGAATTTAGTCAGTAATGAAATTTTTCGATTCAGTATCGAAAAAAAAAAATTCTTTGGCAATGTCTTCGAAGTTTTGTTTCATTAAGATAGCGTTGCTGATACTGCAGATGTTTCTCGCCTCTGATGGTTCCAATGAAGGTACATTCTGCTCCAGTAGAATACGTTTAGAAATTTGAAGGATAATCTTCTCTGGAAATCCTCACCGAAGACTCTTCAGCGTCTAGACGTAACACACAATGCAGGCTGTAACCTGGGGTTTTCTCGTCTTCAGCATCTTTTGGGAATCCCAAGCTAAATCAAACCCTGGGTAGGTAGAAAGAATGATTCAATTCCCAACATTAGCAACTGCTAGTATCAAATGCACCTTGCTACCAAGTGTTTTGCTACCACGGCGGTATTTTAGGGAATTTAAGCAACTCAAAATCTAGGACGGGGACGTGAGACCTGAGGTTTCAAAACTGAATTTAATGATAGAGGAAGATCTGGAAATAGGTGTTACTTCTTGATCTCAAGACGTGAACGACGTGCAATTGCTGAATATTGCATTCTGGCGAGAACGACATCGTCTTTTCTTGTTAAGATACTGACGTTGTCGTTCTAGATTTCGAGTTGCTTAAGTTCCCTATTAGCTACTTATGACGCTAACCATTTTTCCACATTCGGCAATGGATATTTTCGTCTTTTTAATTTATACATTTTATTAAGATTATATCTTGTTGCAAAAAGATGTTCTCTCCAAAATATATATTTTAACGGTAAAGTTCGTCCTGTTTCTTTGTTTTTGTTAGTAATTTTAAAAGCTTCATCATTAAATATTTAGTTTTCAATATGTAATCTAATAGCTGTCAACAGATACTATGCTCATTCAGTTATGAGAGGTAAGTTTTTATTAGAAATTCATATCGTACGTATTCAATTTCCTACTTTTGATAATTCTTTGAGAGTTTAAAACTCGTAGTTGTTCTCGTGCTCGTAGTCGGATCTGATCGATGATTGTCGCTGATGTTATGATTACGATTACGGTTAATGTTGCCGTTGTTGTTGATGATGATGCTGTTTGGTGCTGTTGTTGTTGCTGTAGTTGTTGTTGTTGTTGCTGCTGTTGTTATTGTTGCTATTGTTGTTGTTGCTGCTCTTTAGTTTTGCTGTTGCTAGGCTGCTGCTGCTGCTGTTGTTGTTGCTGCTGCTGTTGTTGCTGCTGTTGTTGTTGTTGCTGCTGTTGTCGTTGCTGCTGTTGTCGTTGTCGTTGCTGCTGTTGTTGTTGTTGCTACTGTTGTTGCTGTTGTTGTTGTTGCTGTTGTCGTTGCTGTTGTTGTTGCTGCTGTTGTTGCTGCTGTTGTAGTTGCTGCTGCTAATGTTGTTGTTGTTGCCGCTGCCGCTGCCGTTTAGTGCTGCTACTGTTGTTGCTGTTGTTGTTTCTTGTTATTTTTATCTTGGTCCCGTTTTTGTTTTTACAATATGGACTCACTCATGTTATAATTTCCAGAAATGTCGAGGAGGAACAACAATTCCTTTACCGTAAGGAGACAGATAATCTTCAAGAAACTAAGAAAAAGATGTTCACTGGGTATGACAAGGATGAAAGGCCTTATCACAACGGTATGAATGATTGATGTATGATTTGTTCAGTTCCACTTAAGCCTGGAACTAGCGCCGTAATAAAAAGCAACATACGCAGACTCAGTAGTGTACTACTTATTAACAGTGCTTGTCTTTTTTCACACCTAGGATAAATGCGGTAGTTAGCATGGGCGTAGCCAGGATTTTGCCTTAGGGGGCCCAAACCCGTTTTCAGAACATCAATCAAAAAACGGCCAACCACAAAAACGGCCAACCAAAAAATTGGCAAACACGATAGGGGAGGGGGCGGGCCTCCTGGGCCCCCCTCTGGATACGCCCCTGCTGAGTCTTCATAGGTTACGATTACGACTGATGCTTGTGTGAACCGGGCTCTATGCGTTGTGTGGGAATCAATGACTGTAAAAGATGATGATGGTGATAATGATGATGATGATGATGATGATGATGATGATGTTGACAGTGGTAATGGCAGTGATGATCTGAATGGTGGTGTTGATGATGACAGGGATTGTGGAGGAATAACAACGGTGATGGTGATCATGATAATGAAGCAAACTTGGGGGAAAACATGATGAAATGTTTATATTGACGAATCATAGACATTGAGATCTGAATCATAACTATGCTTTCCATGCAGTTAAGCCGTTGGAAATCCAAATATATTTAGCAGTCAGTTCAGTAAGTCATATTTCTGAAGAAGATATGGTGAGTTTCTTATCACTTGTCCTTGAAAACCAAAGTAAATATAATTATTTGATAAAACATATTATTTTCGCATACTCACAGGAGTTCCAAGTTGGCGTTTATATGCGTCAATATTGGCATGACCCCAGGCTGGCGTACGGGAAAAATAACACTTCAGTAATTCTTCAGGGAGACATGCTTGAAAAAATGTGGCTTCCAGATACTTACATTGAAAATTCGGTAAAATCAGTTGTGGATAAAGATACCAAGACTGCATTTGTAACAGCAAACGGCTCAGTTTTCTTTTCGTACAGGTGGGTGTGTCGAAGTGATAACAGACAAACAAACAAACACTAAGATATACCAAAGAAAACAAGAAGATAACCATCGTTATCAATGAATCTATAGGTCAACTAGCATCGTACTGGCCAACATGAACTTTTTGAATTACCCAATGGATGAACAGACGCTCAAAATACAATTGTACAGCTGTGAGTAGTGATGGTGTTGTTTATTTTGCTTGAGGGTTTGGATGAGGGGTCCAACTGTCAGTTGTCAGTTCAATTTCATGCATGCTTTTGTCAGTTGTCAGTAAACCCCATTCTGACCCTTTTACTGTCCGTGCTGTTATTGGTTTTGGGTTTTAATGATAGTAAATTAGAAGATGTGTTGGTAGTACTGATGTTGGTGATGCTGCATCAGTTTTTGTATTAGAGGCATGTACTTGTTGTCAGTCTAAATCACATATTTCAGATGCCTATGATTCTGACAAAATTTTACTGAAATGGAAAGACGGGTTGTTACTGAAGAAAGAACTAGCCGCATATATAACCAAAGATGTCACCTTGGTGGAAAAAGATCATACATTTATTACAGGTAAAAACAAAACTGAACAAAAAAAAAAAAAAGAAAAAAAAAAAAAAAAAGAAAAAATCAAACAACACACACAGAAAAACAGATCACAGGACAGATCCAAAATAACATCGTAATACGATATAGAACAACATATAAAATAAGTATAGATAATTTTAGAACAATGGCTTATTAATATCTTATTCCTTTTACGTTTGTTTAGGCGTTTACACCACTGTTATATTCCAGTTTAAAGTCCGTCGTCGCCTTGGTTACTTCATGCTGCAATTCTACTTCCCCTGCGTTCTGTCTGTTCTCGTATCATGGCTCCCATTCTGGATGGATCGTTACGAGATCGGTGACCGCGTTTCCTTGGGTATTACTACCTTGTTAACAGAAGTGTTCTTGTCCCAGTACATCAACAGTGCCATGCCTCAAGTCAGTTACATCAAGGCAGCTGATGAGTTTCTCTTGGCTTCTTTTATCTTCATTCTGATGGCTTTGATAGAGAGCGTTGTTGTTTATAATGTACGAATGGACGTCAGAGAAAAGAAGAATATGAAGCAGGTGCCTCCTCCTCAAGACAAACCACAGGTGATGAATACATTTGGTAAAATTATTCCCTAACTCTGACATCCCCTCTTTTCCCAACTTCCCTCCTTTTCTTCCCTTTCATTCATTGTTTGCTACCTTCCCTCCGTCCCTCCATCCCTCCATCCATATCTCCCTCCCTCTGTCCCTCCATTCCTCCATGCAAGCATACATGCTTGCATGCACCCATCCCTCCATCCCTCCATCAATCCCTCCCCTTATCCCTCCCTCTATCACTCACTCAATCCATCAATCCATCACTCCATCCATCCCTCCGTCCCTCCCTCCATCCTTCCATTAATCCCCCTATCCCTTCCTCTATCACTCCATCCATCCATGCATTCCTCCATCAATCCCTCCCATCATCCCTCCCATCATCCCTCCATCCCTCCATCCCTCCATCCCTCCATCCCTCCATCCCTCCATCCCTCCATCCCTCCATCCCTCCATCCCTCCATCCCTCCATCCCTCCATCCCTCCATCCCTCCATCCCTCCATCCCTCCATCCCTCCATCCCTCCATCCTTCCATCAATCCTTTCCCTCTTTTCCTCCATCCCTCCATCCATCCCTCAATCCCTCCTTTCTTCGCTCCCCGTTTCCTAGCTCCTTCTCTTTCCATCCTTTCTTCCCATCTTTATTGGTTGCTCCCTCCTTTTTCTTTGGTAGTTATGCACCTGTCTTCCCCTCCAGATTGCATGATATATATTGCATTGCATGTGCGTTGCTTTCGTATTTCCTGTCTCTGAACAAGTAGTTTTTTAGAATAAATAAATCAATCATGATAACATTCTTATTTCTTGATTACTGTAACCCAGCGTGAGCAACGTTTTTCCGACGAATTGCCACTGTCTATCACCGATGTCTTTCGAGAATTAAACACAGCAAATGAAAGGCAACCCGAGCAAGCCTGCAAGGTTACTGGACAGCAATCCACCATAGTGAAGACCAAATCACGTGATTTGGGTTACATTGTAGATCAACTTTCACGTATTTTCTTTCCAACCAGTTATTTGGTGTTTGTTGCATATTATTTTGGAAGATACCTGCTTTTTAATAACTTCCTTTGAAGTTGATTTATGGACCAATATTCTAACAGAATATTCATTTAATCAATTCAAATATACATAAACTTCATGGAGTAAATCTTTAAAGCTCACACTCCATATATCCAATTTTACAATTCTCATAAAATCTTGTTTTTTTTTTTAAGAAGGTGTAACTATCGCCTAAAATCGATCAAAACCATGGGCTCTAGCCCCTGCCTTTTACCCCAAAATGACTTACTTTGCATTCTTCATAAATTTTTCACATCTTTTTAGAAGGTTTAAAAATGGTCCAAATTTGATAAAGACATTGGCTATAGAACATGCTTTTAGGTCATATATTAAACGCGTTATTTTGCATTCTTCATAAATTATTAATACTTTTTCAAAAGATTCCAAAATTGCCCATAATCGATCAAAACCATGGGCTAAGGCCATGCTTTTTGCCCAAAAATGCCTATTTTTCATCCCCTAAATATAAATCATATTTTTTCAACAGGTGTGAAAATCACCCAAAATCGATCAAAACCATGGGCTATAGGCCATACTTTTTGTCTAAAAATGCCTCTTTTTCATCCTTTAAAAATTATTCATATTTTTTCAAAAGGTATGAAAATCACCCAAAATCGATCAAAACCATGGGTTATAGGCCATACTTTTTGTCTAAAAATGCCTCTTTTTCATCCTTTAAAAATTATTCATATTTTTTCAAAAGGTGTGAAAATCACCCAAAATCGATCAAAACCATGTGCTATAGGCCATGCTTTTTGCCCTAAAATGCCTATTTTTCATCCCCTAAAAATTATTCATATTTTTTCCAAGGGTGTGAAAATAACCAAAAATCGTTCAAAACCATGGGCTATAGTCCATGCTTTTTGGTCAAAAACACCTATTTTTGAAGGTTTTTAAATTTTTCATAATTTTGAAAAAGGTGTTAAAAACACCCAAAATCGATCAAAACCATGGGCTATAGTCCATGCTTTTCGGTCAAAAACCCCTATTTTTGAAGGTTTTCAAATTTTTCATAATTTCGAGAAAGGTGTGAAAAACACCCAAAATCGATCAAAACCATGGGCTATAGTCCATGCTTTTTGGTCTAAAACACCTATTTTTGAAGGTTTTTAAATTTTTTATAATTTTGAAAAAGGTGTGAAAAACACCCAAATTCGATCAAAACCATAGGCTATAGTCCATGCTTTTTGGTCAAAGACACCTATTTTTGAAGGTTTTTAAATTTTTCATAATTTTGAAAAAGGTGTGAAAAACAACCAAAATCGATCAAAACCATGGGCTATAGTCCATGCTTTTTGGTCAAAAAATCCTATTTTTGAAGGTTTTTAAATTCTTCATAATTTTAAAAAAGGAGTGAAAAACACCCAAAATCGATCAAAACCATGGGCTATAGTCCATGCTTTTTGGTCAAAACACCTATTTTTGAAGGCTTTTAAATTTTATATAATTTTGAAAAAGGTTTGAAAAACACCCAAAATCGATCAAAACCATGGGCTATAGGCCATGCTTTTCGCCCAAAAATGCCTATTTTTCATCCCCTAAAAATTAATCACATTTTTTCAAAAAGTGTGAAAAACACCCAAAATCGATCAAAACCATGGGCTATAGTCCATGCTTTTTGGTCAAAAACACCTATTTTTGAAGGTTTTTAAATTTTTCATAATTTTGAAAAAGGTGTGAAAAACACCCAAAATCGATCAAAACCATGGGCTATAGTCCATGCTTTTTGGTCAAAAACACCTATTTTTGAAGGTTTTTAAATTTTTCATAATATTGAAAAAGGTGTGAAAAACACCCAAAATCGATCAAAACCATGGGCTATAGTCCATGCTTTTTGGTCAAAAACACCTATTTTTGAAGGTTTTTAAATTTTTCATAATTTTGAAAAAGGTGTGAAAAACACCCAAAATCGATCAAAACCATGGGCTATAGTCCATGCTTTTCGGTCAAAAACCCCTATTTTTGAAGGTTTTCAAATTTTTCATAATTTCGAGAAAGGTGTGAAAAACACCCAAAATCGATCAAAACCATGGGCTATAGTCCATGCTTTTTGGTCTAAAACACCTATTTTTGAAGGTTTTTAAATTTTTTATAATTTTGAAAAAGGTGTGAAAAACACCCAAATTCGATCAAAACCATAGGCTATAGTCCATGCTTTTTGGTCAAAGACACCTATTTTTGAAGGTTTTTAAATTTTTCATAATTTTGAAAAAGGTGTGAAAAACAACCAAAATCGATCAAAACCATGGGCTATAGTCCATGCTTTTTGGTCAAAAAATCCTATTTTTGAAGGTTTTTAAATTCTTCATAATTTTAAAAAAGGAGTGAAAAACACCCAAAATCGATCAAAACCATGGGCTATAGTCCATGCTTTTTGGTCAAAACACCTATTTTTGAAGGCTTTTAAATTTTATATAATTTTGAAAAAGGTTTGAAAAACACCCAAAATCGATCAAAACCATGGGCTATAGGCCATGCTTTTCGCCCAAAAATGCCTATTTTTCATCCCCTAAAAATTAATCACATTTTTTCAAAAAGTGTGAAAAACACCCAAAATCGATCAAAACCATGGGCTATAGTCCATGCTTTTTGGTCAAAAACACCTATTTTTGAAGGTTTTTAAATTTTTCATAATTTTGAAAAAGGTGTGAAAAACACCCAAAATCGATCAAAACCATGGGCTATAGTCCATGCTTTTTGGTCAAAAACACCTATTTTTGAAGGTTTTTAAATTTTTCATAATTTTGAAAAAGGTGTGAAAAACACCCAAAATCGATCAAAACCATGGGCTATAGTCCATGCTTTTTGGTCAAAAACACCTATTTTTGAAGGTTTTTAAATTTTTCATAATTTTGAAAAAGGTGTGAAAAACACCCAAAATCGATCAAAACCATGGGCTATAGTCCATGCTTTTTGGTCAAAAACACCTATTTTTCAAGGTTTTTAAATTTTTCATAATTTTGAAAAAGGTGTGAAAAACACCCAAAATCGATCAAAACCATGGGCTATAGTCCATGCCTTTTGGTCAAAAACACCTATATTTGAAAGTTTTTAAATTTTTCATAATTTTGAAAAAGGTGTGAAAAACACCCAAAATCGATCAAAACCATGGGCTATAGTCCATGCTTTTTGGTCAAAAACACCTATTTTTGAAGGTTTTTAAATTTTTCATAATTTTGAAAAAGGTGTGAAAAACACCCAAAATCGATCGAAACCATGGGCTATAGTCCATGCTTTTTGGTCAAAAACACCTATATTTGAAGGTTTTTAAATTTTTCATAATTTCGAAAAAGGTGTCAAAAACACCAAAAAACGATCAAAACCATGGGCTATAGTCCATGCTTTTTGGTCAAAAACACCTATTTTTGAAGGTTTTTAAATTTTTCATAATTTTGAAAAAGGTGTGAAAAACACCCAAAATCGATCAAAACCATGGGCTATAGTCCATGCTTTTTGGTCAAAAACACCTATATTTGAAGGTTTTTAAATTTTTCATAATTTCGAAAAAGGTGTCAAAAACACCAAAAAACGATCAAAACCATGGGCTATAGTCCATGCTTTTTGGTCAAAAACACCTATTTTTGAAGGTTTTTAAATTTTTCATAATTTTGAAAAAGGTGTGAAAAACACCCAAAATCGATCAAAACCATGGGCTATAGTCCATGCTTTTTGGTCAAAAACACCTATATTTGAAGGTTTTTAAATTTTTCATAATTTCGAAAAAGGTGTGAAAAACACCCAAAAACGATCAAAACCATGGGCTATAGTCCATGCTTTTTGGTCAAAAACACCTATTTTTGAAGGTTTTTAAATTTTTCATAATTTCGAAAAAGGTGTGAAAAACACCCAAAATCGATCAAAACCATGGGCTATAGTCCATGCTTTTTGGTCAAAAACACCTATTTTTGAAGGTTTTTAAATTTTTCATAATTTCGAAAAAGGTGTGAAAAACACCCAAAATCGATCAAAACCATGGGCTATAGTCCATGCTTTTTGGTCAAAAACACCTATTTTTGAAGGTTTTTAAATTTTTTATAATTTTGAAAAAGGTGTGAAATACACCCAAAATCCATCAAAACCATGGGCTATAGTCCATGCTTTTTGGTCAAAAACACCTATTTTTGAAGGTTTTTAAATTTTTCATAATTTCGAAAAAGGTGTGAAAAAAACCCTAAATCCATCAAAACCATGGGCTATAGGCCATGCTTTTCGCCCAAAAATGCCTATTTTTCATCCCCTAAAAATTAATCACATTTTTTCAAAAGGTGTGAAAAACACCCAAAATCGATCAAAACCATGGGCTATAGTCCATGCTTTTTGGTCAAAAACACCTATTTTTGAAGGTTTTTAAATTTTTCATAATTTTGAAAAAGGTGTGAAAGACGCCCAAAATCGATAAAAACCATGGGCTATAGGCCATGCTTTTTGGTCAAAAACACCTATTTTTCAAGGTTTTTAAATTTTTCATAATTTTGAAAAAGGTGTGAAAAACACCCAAAATCGATCAAAACCATGGGCTATAGTCCATGCTTTTTGGTCAAAAACACCTATTTTTTGAAGGTTTTTAAATTTTTCATAATTTCGAAAAAGGTGTGAAAAACACCCAAAATCGATCAAAACCATGGGCTATAGTCCATGCTTTTTGGTCAAAAACACCTATTTTTGAAGGTTTTTAAATTTTTCATAATTTCGAAAAAGGTGTGAAAAACACCCAAAATCGATCAAAACCATGGGCTATAGTCCATGCTTTTTGGTCAAAAACACCTATTTTTGAAGGTTTTTAAATTTTTCATAATTTCGAAAAAGGTGTGAAAAACACCCAAAATCGATCAAAACCATGGGCTATAGTCCATGCTTTTCGGTCAAAAACCCCTATTTTTGAAGGTTTTCAAATTTTTCATAATTTCGAGAAAGGTGTGAAAAACACCTAAAATCGATCAAAACCATGGGCTATAGTCCATGCTTTTTGGTCTAAAACACCTATTTTTGAAGGTTTTTAAATTTTTTATAATTTTGAAAAAGGTGTGAAAAACACCCAAATTCGATCAAAACCATAGGCTATAGTCCATGCTTTTTGGTCAAAGACACCTATTTTTGAAGGTTTTTAAATTTTTCATAATTTTGAAAAAGGTGTGAAAAACAACCAAAATCGATCAAAACCATGGGCTATAGTCCATGCTTTTTGGTCAAAAAATCCTATTTTTGAAGGTTTTTAAATTCTTCATAATTTTAAAAAAGGAGTGAAAAACACCCAAAATCGATCAAAACCATGGGCTATAGTCCATGCTTTTTGGTCAAAACACCTATTTTTGAAGGCTTTTAAATTTTATATAATTTTGAAAAAGGTTTGAAAAACACCCAAAATCGATCAAAACCATGGGCTATAGGCCATGCTTTTCGCCCAAAAATGCCTATTTTTCATCCCCTAAAAATTAATCACATTTTTTCAAAAAGTGTGAAAAACACCCAAAATCGATCAAAACCATGGGCTATAGTCCATGCTTTTTGGTCAAAAACACCTATTTTTGAAGGTTTTTAAATTTTTCATAATTTTGAAAAAGGTGTGAAAAACACCCAAAATCGATCAAAACCATGGGCTATAGTCCATGCTTTTTGGTCAAAAACACCTATTTTTGAAGGTTTTTAAATTTTTCATAATTTTGAAAAAGGTGTGAAAAACACCCAAAATCGATCAAAACCATGGGCTATAGTCCATGCTTTTTGGTCAAAAACACCTATTTTTGAAGGTTTTTAAATTTTTCATAATTTTGAAAAAGGTGTGAAAAACACCCAAAATCGATCAAAACCATGGGCTATAGTCCATGCTTTTTGGTCAAAAACACCTATTTTTGAAGGTTTTTAAATTTTTCATAATTTTGAAAAAGGTGTGAAAAACACCCAAAATCGATCAAAACCATGGGCTATAGTCCATGCCTTTTGGTCAAAAACACCTATATTTGAAAGTTTTTAAATTTTTCATATTTTTGAAAAAGGTGTGAAAAACACCCAAAATCGATCAAAACCATGGGCTATAGTCCATGCTTTTTGGTCAAAAACACCTATTTTTGAAGGTTTTTAAATTTTTCATAATTTTGAAAAAGGTGTGAAAAACACCCAAAATCGATCGAAACCATGGGCTATAGTCCATGCTTTTTGGTCAAAAACACCTATATTTGAAGGTTTTTAAATTTTTCATAATTTCGAAAAAGGTGTCAAAAACACCAAAAAACGATCAAAACCATGGGCTATAGTCCATGCTTTTTGGTCAAAAACACCTATTTTTGAAGGTTTTTAAATTTTTCATAATTTTGAAAAAGGTGTGAAAAACACCCAAAATCGATCAAAACCATGGGCTATAGTCCATGCTTTTTGGTCAAAAACATCTATATTTGAAGGTTTTAAAATTTTTCATAATTTGTCAAAAGGTGTGAAAAACACCAAAAAACGATCAAAACCATGGGCTATAGTCCATGCTTTTTGGTCAAAAACACCTATTTTTGAAGGTTTTAAAATTTTTCATAATTTTGAAAAAGGTGTGAAAAACACCCAAAATCGATCAAAACCATGGGCTATAGTCCATGCTTTTTGGTCAAAAACACCTATATTTGAAGGTTTTTAAATTTTTCATAATTTCGAAAAAGGTGTGAAAAACACCCAAAAACGATCAAAACCATGGGCTATAGTCCATGCTTTTTGGTCAAAAACACCTATTTTTGAAGGTTTTTAAATTTTTCATAATTTCGAAAAAGGTGTGAAAAACACCCAAAATCGATCAAAACCATGGGCTATAGTCCATGCTTTTTGGTCAAAAACACCTATTTTTGAAGGTTTTTAAATTTTTCATAATTTCGAAAAAGGTGTGAAAAACACCCAAAATCGATCAAAACCATGGGCTATAGTCCATGCTTTTTGGTCAAAAACACCTATTTTTGAAGGTTTTTAATTTTTTTATAATTTTGAAAAAGGTGTGAAATACACCCAAAATCCATCAAAACCATGGGCTATAGTCCATGCTTTTTGGTCAAAAACACCTATTTTTGAAGGTTTTTAAATTTTTCATAATTTCGAAAAAGGTGTGAAAAAAACCCTAAATCCATCAAAACCATGGGCTATAGGCCATGCTTTTCGCCCAAAAATGCCTATTTTTCATCCCCTAAAAATTAATCACATTTTTTCAAAAGGTGTGAAAAACACCCAAAATCGATCAAAACCATGGGCTATAGTCCATGCTTTTTGGTCAAAAACACCTATTTTTGAAGGTTTTTAAATTTTTCATAATTTTGAAAAAGGTGTGAAAGACGCCCAAAATCGATAAAAACCATGGGCTATAGGCCATGCTTTTTGGTCAAAAACACCTATTTTTCAAGGTTTTTAAATTTTTCATAATTTTGAAAAAGGTGTGAAAAACACCCAAAATCGATCAAAACCATGGGCTATAGTCCATGCTTTTTGGTCAAAAACACCTATTTTTTGAAGGTTTTTAAATTTTTCATAATTTCGAAAAAGTTGTGAAAAACACCCAAAATCGATCAAAACCATGGGCTATAGTCCATGCTTTTTGGTCAAAAACACCTATTTTTGAAGGTTTTTAAATTTTTCATAATTTCGAAAAAGGTGTGAAAAACACCCAAAATCGATCAAAACCATGGGCTATAGTCCATGCTTTTTGGTCAAAAACACCTATTTTTGAAGGTTTTTAAATTTTTCATAATTTCGAAAAAGGTGTGAAAAACACCCAAAATCGATCAAAACCATGGGCTATAGTCCATGCTTTTTGGTCAAAAACACCTATTTTTGAAGGTTTTTAAATTTTTTATAATTTTGAAAAAGGTGTGAAAAAAACCCAAAATCCATCAAAACCATGGGCTATAGGCCATGCTTTTCGCCCAAAAATGCCTATTTTTCATCCCCTAAAAATTAATCACATTTTTTCAAAAGGTGTGAAAAACACCCAAAATCGATCAAAACCATGGGCTATAGACCATGCTTTTTGGTCAAAAACACCTATTTTTGAAGGTTTTTAAATTTTTCATAATTTTGAAAAAGGTGTGAAAGACGCCCAAAATCGATAAAAACCATGGGCTATAGGCCATGCTTTTTGGTCAAAAACACCTATTTTTGAAGGTTTTTAAATTTTTCATAATTTCGAAAAAGGTGTGAAAAACACCCAAAATCGATCAAAACCATGGGCTATAGTCCATGCTTTTTGCCCAAAAATGCCTATTTTTGAAGGTTTTTAAATTTTTTATAATTTTAAAAAAGGTGTGAAAAACACCCAAAATCGATCAAAACCATGGGCTATAGTCCATGCTTTTTGGTCAAAAACACCTATTTTTGAAGGTTTTTAAATTTTTCATAATTTTGAAAAAAGTGTGAAAAACACCCAAAATCGATCAAAACCATGGGCTATAGTCCATGCTTTTTGGCCAAAAACACCTATTTTTCAAGGTTTTTAAATTTTTCATTATTTTGAAAAAGGTGTGAAAAACACCCAAAATCGATCAAAACCATGGGCTATAGTCCATGCTTTTTGGTCAAAAACACCTATTTTTGAAGGTTTTTAAATTTTTCATAATTTCGAAAAAGGTGTGAAAAACACCAAAATCGATCAAAACCATGGGCTATAGTCCATGCTTTTTGGTCAAAAACACCTATATTTGAAGGTTTTTAAATTTTTCATAATTTCGAAAAAGGTGTGAAAAACACCCAAAATCGATCAAAACCATGGGCTATAGTCCATGCTTTTTGGTCAAAAATACCTATTTTTGAAGGTTTTTAAATTTTTCATAATTTTGAAAAAGGTGTGAAAAACACCCAAAATCGATCAAAACCATGGGCTATAGTCCATGCTTTTTGGTCAAAAACACCTATATTTGAAGGTTTTTAAATTTTTCATAATTTCGAAAAAAGTGTGAAAAACACCCAAAATCGATCAAAACCATGGGCTATAGTCCATGCTTTTTGGTCAAAAACACCTATTTTTGAAGGTTTTTAAATTTTTCATAATTTCGAAAAAGGTGTGAAAAACACCCAAAATCGATCAAAACCATGGGCTATAGGCCATGCTTTTCGCCCAAAAATGCCTATTTTTCATCTCCTAAAAATTGATCACATTTTTTCAAAAGGTGTGAAAAACACCCAAAATCGATCAAAACCATGGGCTATAGTCCATGCTTTTTGGTCAAAAACACCTATTTTTGAAGGTTTTTAAATTTTTTTATAATTTTGAAAAAGGTGTGAAAAACACCCAAAATCGATCAAAACCATGGGCTATAGTCCATGCTTTTTGGTCAAAAACACCTATTTTTGAAGGTTTTTAAATTTTTCATAACTTCGAAAAAGGTGTGAAAAACACCCAAAATCGATCAAAACCATGGGCTATAGTCCATGCTTTTTGGTCAAAAACACCTATTTTTGAAGGTTTTTAAATTTTTTATAATTTCGAAAAAGGTGTGAAAAACACCCAAAATCGATCAAAACCATGGGCTATAGTCCATGCTTTTTGGTCAAAAACACCTATTTTGGAAGGTTTTTAAATTTTTCATAATTTCGAAAAAGGTGTGAAAAACACCCAAAATCGATAAAAACCATGGGCTATAGTCCATGCTTTTTGGTCAAAAACACCTATTTTTGAAGGTTTTTAAATTTTTCATAATTTCGAAAAAGGTGTGAAAAACACCCAAAATCGATCAAAACCATGGGCTATAGTCCATGCTTTTTGGTCAAAAACACCTATTTTTGAAGGTTTTTAAACTTTTCATAATTTCGAAAAAGGTGTGAAAAACACCCAAAATCGATCAAAACCATGGGCTATAGTCCATGCTTTTTGCCCAAAAATGCCTATTTTTGAAGGTTTTTAAATTTTTTATAATTTTAAAAAAGGTGTGAAAAACACCCAAAATCGATCAAAACCATGGGCTATAGTCCATGCTTTTTGGTCAAAAACACGTATTTTTGAAGGTTTTTTAAATTTTTCATAATTTTGAAAAAAGTGTGAAAAACACCCAAAATCGATCAAAACCATGGGCTATAGTCCATGCTTTTTGGCCAAAAACACCTATTTTTCAAGGTTTTTAAATTTTTCATTATTTTGAAAAAGGTGTGAAAAACACCCAAAATCGATCAAAACCATGGGCTATAGTCCATGCTTTTTGGTCAAAAACACCTATATTTGAAGGTTTTTAAATTTTTCATAATTTCGAAAAAGGTGTGAAAAACACCCAAAATCGATCAAAACCATGGGCTATAGTCCATGCTTTTTGGTCAAAAACACCTATTTTTGAAGGTTTTTAAATTTTTCATAATTTTGAAAAAGGTGTGAAAAACACCCAAAATCGATCAAAACCATGGGCTATAGTCCATGCTTTTTGGTAAAAAACACCTATATTTGGAGGTTTTTAAATTTTTCATAATTTCGAAAAAGGTGTGAAAAACACCCAAAATCGATCAAAACCATGGGCTATAGTCCATGCTTTTTGGTCAAAAACACCTATTTTTGAAGGTTTTTAAATTTTTCATAATTTCGAAAAAGGTGTGAAAAACACCCAAAATCGATCAAAACCATGGGCTATAGTCCATGCTTTTTGGTCAAAAAACACCTATTTTTGAAGGTTTTTAAATTTTTCATAATTTCGAAAAAGGTGTGAAAAACACCAAAAATCGATCAAAACCATGGGCTATAGTCCATGCTTTTTGGTCAAAAACACCTATTTTTGAAGGTTTTTAAATTTTTCATAATTTCGAAAAAGGTGTGAAAAACACCCAAAATCGATCAAAACCATGGGCTATAGTCCATGCTTTTTGGTCAAAAACACCTATTTTTGAAGGTTTTTAAATTTTTCATAATTTCGAAAAAGGTGTGAAAAACACCCAAAATCGATCAAAACCATGGGCTATAGTCCATGCTTTTTGGTCAAAAACACCTATTTTTGAAGGTTTTTAAATTTTTCATAATTTTGAAAAAAGTGTGAAAAACACCCAAAATCGATCAAAACCATGGGCTATAGTCCATGCTTTTTGGTCAAAAACACCTATTTTTGAAGATTTTTAAATTTTTCATTATTTTGAAAAAGGTGTGAAAAACATCCAAAATCGATCAAAACCATGGGCTATAGTCCATGCTTTTTGGTCAAAAACACCTATTTTTGAATGTTTTTAAATTTTTCATAATTTCGAAAAAGGTGTGAAAAACACCCAAAATCCATCAAAACCATGGGCTATAGGACATGCTTTTTGCCCAAAAATGCCTATTTTTCATCTCCTAAAAATTAATCACATTTTTTCAAAAGGTGTGAAAAACACCCAAAATCGATCAAAACCATGGGCTATAGTCCATGCTTTTTGGTCAAAAACACCTATTTTTGAAGGTTTTTAAATTTTTCATAATTTCGAAAAAGGTGTGAAAAACACCCAAAATCGATCAAAACCATGGGATATAGTCCATGCTTTTTGGTCAAAAATACCTATTTTTGAAGGTTTTTGAAATTTTTCGTAATTTCGAAAAAGGGGTGAAAAACACCCAAAATCGATCAAAACCATGGGCTATAGTCCATGCTTTTTGCTCAAAAACACCTATTTTTGAAGGTTTTTAAATTTTTCATAATTTTGAAAAAGGTGTGAAAAACACCCAAAATCGATCAAAACCATGGGCTATAGTCCATGCTTTTTGGTCAAAAACACCTATATTTCAGGGTTTTTAGATTTTTCATAATTTCGAAAAAGGTGTGAAAAACACCCAAAATCGATCAAAACCATGGGCTATAGTCCATGCTTTTTGGTCAAAAACACCTATTTTTCAAGGTTTTTAAATTTTTCATTATTTTGAAAAAGGTGTGAAAAACACCCAAAATCGATCAAAACCATGGGCTATAGTCCATGCTTTTTGGTCAAAAACACCTATTTTTGAAGGTTTTTAAATTTTTCATAATTTCGAAAAAGGTGTGAAAAACACCAAAATCGATCAAAACCATGGGCTATAGTCCATGCTTTTTGCTCAAAAACACCTATTTTTGAAGGTTTTTAAATTTTTCATAATTTCGAAAAAGGTGTGAAAAACACCCAAAATCGATCAAAACCATGGGCTATAGTCCATTCTTTTTGGTCAAAGACACCTATTTTTGAAGGTTTTTAAATTTTTCATAATTTCGAAAAAGGTGTGAAAAACACCCAAAATCGATCAAAACCATGGGCTATAGGCCATGCTTTCTGTCCAAAAATGCCTATGTTTCATCCCCTAAAAATTAATCACATTTTTTTAAAAGGTGTGAAAAACACCCAAAATCGATGAAAACTATGGGCTATAGGCCATGCTTTTTGCCCAAAAATACCTATTTTTTATCCCCTAACTATTATTGATATTTATTTAAAAGGTGTGAAAATCACCCAAAATTGATCAAAACCATGGGCTATAGTCCATGCTTTTTGGTCAAAAACACCTATTTTTGAAGGTTTTTAAATTTTTCATAATTTCAAAAAAGGTGTGAAAAACACCCAAAATCGATCAAAACCATGGGCTATAGGCTATGCTTTTCGCCCAAAAATGCCTATTTCTTATCCCATAAAAATTATTGATATTTTTTCAAAAGGTGTGAAAATTACCCAAAATCGATGAAAACCATGGGCTATAGTCCATGCTTTTTGGTCAAAAACACCTATATTTGAAGGTTTTTAAATTTTTCATAATTTCGAAAAAGGTGTGAAAAACACCCAAAATCGATCAAAACCATGGGCTATAGTCCATGCTTTTTGGTCAAAAACACCTATTTTTGAAGGTTTTTAAATTTTTCATAATTTCGAAAAAGGTGTGAAAAACACCCAAAATCGATCAAAACCATGGGCTATAGTCCATGCTTTTTGGTCAAAAACACCTATTTTTGAAGGTTTTTAAATTTTTCATAATTTCGAAAAAGGTGTGAAAAACACCCAAAATCGATCAAAACCATGGGCTATAGTCCATGCTTTTTGGTCAAAAACACCTATTTTTGAAGGTTATAAAAATTTTTTATAATTTTGAAAAAGGTGTGAAAAACACCCAAAATCGATCAAAACCATGGGCTATAGTCCATGCTTTTTGGTCAAAAACACCTATATTTGAAGGTTTTTAAATTTTTCATAATTTCGAAAAAGGTGTGAAAAACACCCAAAATCGATCAAAACCATGGGCTATAGTCCATGCTTTTTGGTCAAAGACACCTATTTTTGAAGGTTTTTAAATTTTTCATAATTTCGAAAAAGGTGTGAAAAACACCCAAAATCGATCAAAACCATGGGCTATAGGCCATGCTTTCTGTCCAAAAATGCCTATGTTTCATCCCCTAAAAATTAATCACATTTTTTTAAAAGGTGTGAAAAACACCCAAAATCGATCAAAACCATGGGCTATAGTCCATGCTTTTTGGTCAAAAACACCTATTTTTGAAGGTTTTTAAATTTTTCATAATTTCAAAAAAGGTGTGAAAAACACCCAAAATCGATCAAAACCATGGGCTATAGGCTATGCTTTTCGCCCAAAAATGCCTATTTCTTATCCCATAAAAATTATTGATATTTTTTCAAAAGGTGTGAAAATTACCCAAAATCGATGAAAACCATGGGCTATAGGCCATGCTTTTTGCCCAAAAATGTCTATTTTTCATCCCCTAAAAATTATTGATATTTTTTCAAAAGGTGTGAAAATCACCCAAAATCGATCAAAACCATGGGCTATAGGCCATGCTTTTTGCCCAAAAATGCCTATTTTTTATGTCTTAAAAATTATTGATATTTTTCCAAAAGTAGTGAAAATAACCGAAAATCGATCAAAACCATGCTTTAAGCTATGCTTTTCCCCCAAAATGAAGTATTTTGAATTCTTCATATATTATTCGTATTTTTTCAAAAGCACGTATACCTTTAAAGATGGCACAGGGAACTTGTTCAGTGCCAGTGAGCGAGAATGTTGTAATCTGTAAATTTTTTGGATATTAATTACCTTATAGCGTTTTAGAAAAAAATACATTTTTGAGAGAAATTTCAGACCGAATTAAAGATTTTAGACTATTTAATTAGAAGATTAAAACCTTTAATTCTGTCCAAAATTTACCTCAAGATATTATTTTACAAAGTTTGCGCTTTTTTCACTGTCGTGAAATGATTACTTCAAAATATCTTCGTTATCTCGTTTAAAATTCAACGTTTCTTGGTGAGCTTATATGTAAATATCTGTTGAAGCGGGTTTTTATAGTCCCACTATGAATTTGAAGACAAGAAAGAACTGTAAGCGATATTGTAAGTATGGAATTTGAAATGTTGGTTTTGCCCTTATGGACTTCAGTCTAGATTTCTTGTCAAATTTCCTTAAAAATCAGGTCTTCAAAGATTTGCACTTTTGGGTGGAAACCTTCATAGAAGTTACTCGAAGTTGAGTTTAAACAAAAATTCGAAGAAAAAAAAAAAAGAGAAATGAATAAAAAACAACAACAACAATAATGATAAAAGAAGAAATGTAACTAAGGAAATAAAACTGATGAATAATCTATGGTAATCATGGAACAGTAAGAAAGTGTTATGCTTACAAACCTGGATAAACGTTGAACAAGAATCCATCGTTGTTCATGCACTGGACGTTCTGTAAAACCCAATGCCCGAGAGCTTTGACTCAAATACTTGAAGTCAATAATGTATTGATCAAGTAGATTTGAGTTAATAATCTTTTCTTTTTTCCTTTTATCTTTCTTTGTTTAGTGACCAAGGGCTTGACATTGTTTTTGCTTTGAAGATAATTTAAAGTCGATGTTTGTGAGACTAGTAACACGCAATGCGCTGATTATGGACAAAAAGCTTCAATACGAATTAACAACAGAATATGAACATTTTCCTTTGGAAATACGCTATGGTTGAATACCAAACAATAACTAGGAAGTGTTGGTTAGTGACCTAGAATATCGCCTAAGCATTCTTTCTGAGACCATTTGCACTAATAGGTCACGTGACCCAATCCTCCTTAAACGAAGCAGTTTTGTTAAAATCATGGAGCCATGAATAGAGAAAAGAGAAAAATGTCGATATTAGTATGAAGGCAAAGTTTCGAACTATAATATACGTGGAAGAAGAGAATAAATCGAAAATTTTAAACAACATTTACATGGGCCGGAAAAAGATTTGGATAACAAGTCATTGTCTTGCAGTATATTTTCCCATATTTTCCCAAAAAAAATATTGGATACTATATACATTTAATGTTGTTTCTGTCATATTCTACATTACGTACTTCGACTGACTTCTTTTTCAAACTTTGGACATCCATGTTCAACTTGAACATATTTGGATTTCATTAATTAGGGTCTTAGCTCGTGTTAAAACACATCTTTTTAGGAAAATGTTTTTAAATATTTTTTGAACATTACTTTTGATCCATCTTAGTGTAATTGTGCTATTTTTAGAGATATTGTATCGCATTGTAATTACGATTTATAATTTTTGAAACTGTATTGTAAATTGCAATAGGAAACTGTTATTTTTTAATGCACCAGTTTGGCATTCGATGCAAACCGTTGTTTTTGACGACAACAGACTCATTTGCAAAGGCTTAGCCTTGTTTATGAGTCACCTTAAGTTCATAAACAAAATATTTGATGCACAGATAACTTAGCATGATACTCAACGCTTATAGTGCTTAGTGTTTGCATAACAATAGCATGAGTGGCCGTGTTGTATCAGATTTACAACCACGAGCCGAAGGCAAGTGATTGTATATCTGATACAACACGGACACGAATATTGTATATTACTTATGAAACGTCTAGGTGTATACATTCATGTTCTACTAAAATTTTAAAGATAAAATTGAATTTGGCTGAGAAAATTGGAGTTAAAGTTCATGCAAATCAGGACGATTTTGTATCAGATATACAACCTCCTCCACGGACAATTAAGGCCTTCTTTTTCGCAACCATTGCGACACCAATAAAATCCAATGCATTGTCTTGCTTAACTTCCTCGTCTAGTTTTTTATTCGCATGACAAGGAAACTAGCTGCGAGATAGTGAAGTCATTGTTTCCTAAAATAGCAACACTTTAAAGTAATATCAACGTGGAGGCCTCTTCTAAGATGATGCTAGTGAATGATAAAATTACTTGGAGTCTTGGAGAAAATACCAACAGAAGCAATTATGGCGCTCAAAAGTAACATGAGAAAAATAATACGATCCAATACGTCCGCAAAAAACATCCATTCAATGTGTTTTTCGTCTTCAGTTTCGATTTCTCGAAAGCTTTTTGAAATGCACCTCACTTCTTGAAGGAGTTTGTCGAGCTCATCCTTTTTTTTATTGCGCTCAGTTGTGCTGGAACTACTGTCTATGTTTCCATTGTTTTCTTCATAATTTTCTGGTTTTTCAGAATGTAATGAATGTAGCTTGACAAGTCTCGTCATTCTGAGAACAGCTTCTTCATTTAGAAACCCAGAATTAGTAAGAGATAGGGTTTTTTCCTTTTTGGATCCAGCGCTTTGAGAGTCTTCTTTCTTCTTCGGGGCGTTCATGAATAAAATTTTCGCAAGCTTCTCATTGAAAATGTTTCGCAGAATTGGAGGGAATGGGGTCTTTTTGTTGTGGAATCTGATAACAAAACAAGTGACAACCAAAGAGACTGCAACAAGGACTAACATTGCCATGAAGAACTCCGATGCCAAAGGAGTTTCTGCTGCTTGTGGCATCTTTTCTGTTACCAGTAGCATATACACGCTTAAAGACAACATGACGGTTATCACGAAGGACACTCGCTCACCGGAGTTCGGTGGTAAGATAAAAGAGAAAAATGACAAGAGTGTTATCATTCCACATGGTATGATCAAGTTGAAAATATAGAACATAGCTCGTCTTTTTACGACGAGATAAAACTTCAGAGACGGGTAGGTTTCCGGGCAGCATGTATACTTTACAACGACTCTCTCCGCAGGGGCGTCTTCCAGGTGCCATTCTTTGTTGCTTTTGTAGTCTGAGGTATCAACTTTGTCTTTATGAAGTTGAATGTCGATTTTCAAGCCATTGTAAGTCCACGATCCAAACTCTAATAGGCATTTTTGTGAATCGAATGGAAAGTTGACGATATCCACTCTACATGCTGTGGTGATGATGGCTGGAGAGAGCCATGATATGTCTCCGGTAGAAGAGATGACGATCTTGGAGGTAATCCTTTTATATAAAGAGTCAACCATGCCTGATTTAGATGCACTGCAAACAATGTAAAAAAATTATCAAAGATTCACAAGAGCAAGTAGTTCAAGTCGTTAAATGTTTGCAATAGCCCCTTTCACAGTTCCTTGTGTCATGTCGAAAGGTAGCCGTGCCTTGAAACGAGTTGAACGGTAAGCTTGCAATAATAGAGACCTTTTTGACACCTTGGACAATTTTCACGTCTTTAATTTTGCAAGCTCACCGTTCGTCTCGCTCCGATGCAAAGGCCCGACTACCTTTCAAGATAAAGGTAAAGAAACTATATTTAACGTCGGTAGTTCCTTCAGCTACGTGGCTGGTATCAATGGAAGCCGACGGTGCGCACTTTACAACCTATCTCCATCATTGCTATGTTTTAAGAGTATTCAAAGCTGAAGCTACACGGATTCAACTTAGAGTTAGAGAGAAGTCGAAACAGACGTGGAAATCCTGTGGATCGAACCACGGACCTCTAGCTCCGAAAGCCGCGCACTTACCAACTGAGCTACGTCTGCTCCTAGATGGCGAAAGGAACTGTGAAGGGGATTATTCAAAAGGTCAAG
Source organism: Anthopleura sola (assembly GCA_023349425.1). Classification (NCBI taxonomy): domain Eukaryota; kingdom Metazoa; phylum Cnidaria; class Anthozoa; order Actiniaria; family Actiniidae; genus Anthopleura; species Anthopleura sola. The sequence goes on from JALHLI010000022.1 coordinate 596,370, forward strand.
TTGCCTTCTCTGACTATCTTTCGGTCTTAGAAGGGGATAATTAAGCAAGTGCGGAAACTTCTTCCAATTTTTTGACGCTAATTTGTTCTCTCGAGTTCTTACATCGATGGATTCGGAGGACACATTTTCGCGTTAATATTTGCGCGTACGCCATTCTGTTTTTGGGAGTTTTACATCGAGGTAATAACAATACAAACCCTTTCTTTAATTCCCCCTTCATTCAAGGTATTATCAAGGTAAATCACCGTAAAAGGGTACTGTATATACCTGTTGTAAACTGTAATATCTGGTACCCACATCATCGAAGGTTCGACGTTTATTGATTTTAATCCTCCAAATTCTGCAGGATCCCATTTGAACATCTCAATCTTCCAGAACTACGAAAAAAGGTTAAAATTTTCCATTATGAGCACTAGCCAAGAGGAAATTTCAGTGCTTGATCTGTGAGCTATACATGCCCTGACTTTGATCAGCCCAGAGGTTGTTTCAGGGTAGCGATAAATTTTTGAAAAAATCAAATTTGAAGTATTTTTCAGAGTAAGTAAATATTGCTATGTTATTTTTGTATGTCGTTACCATTCTGATCCAGACATTGACAATCATAATTTGATTGACGACATCCTGAAACAAAGAGAAATAGACAGAAGAAACGTTGTTAGAAACATGATTTGGTCACGTGCAATATTCATTGTTTAACTCAAAATCCCGATATATATACACACACATGTTCATCAGCCATGCATACTCCAAAATGTCACTATGCAAAGAAAAAACTAAAAAAGTATTCTGTATTTACAGAAAGAGATGTATTGGCTACAATGGGGAAAACATGTTGGTTTAGGCTGGTTTGATACTCCTGTTATTATTTACCGCGATGCCTCGAGCTGCAATTCACTATGCAAAGAACAAAAATATATAGTATAACTTTGTATTTACACAAAAAGAAATGTACTGGCTAGAATAAGTAAAACATGTTGTTTTAGCCTAGTTTTGGCATTTTACATCTTACCAAATCGATGATCTGGTTGAGCATTACGCCAAACCGTACCACCACGGGATCCTGGTTGTGAACCACTGGACGGATATACGGACTGTAGTTGGCAAATATATACTCCATTAATCTACCCTCTGAATTGTTGAAGGGCATCTTAACAGCATCTAGAAATATACATATATATTACTTTGGTAATTATCGTCAAACTGTGTAGATGGCGTGAAAATTAATGGCAAAAGACATGTCCGCCATTTTGGCTAATATAATAAAAGGAACCAAGGCCACATTGTTGTTCAAGTCAATCAACATACTGATATATGTATGGCGGCTTTTTGATGTGATGTTGCAAAAAATTAACGTTCACACTTCCGATTGACGTTGCATGTGACGTCGCCGTCAACGTCACAAAAGTAGAAACGAGTTTTAGTTTTGCGACGTTACGCACAACGTATCTCACCGTGTGCGAGTAACGTCGCAAGAGTGGTCATGAGGTGCGATCTAGTTTTCGCGACGTCGCATGCGACCTCACATGAATTATCGTATTGTGCGTCCGCATCTTAAGACTTTGCAAAAATTTTTACTGTTGAATTTGTGTAGTACAAGGCAGGCTCATTAATTATAAAATTCAAAGACGGAGATCTTAAAATAATCTAAAAAAAGTCATTCAAAATCAAGTGATATTGGGCAAGTGATATCTATCGATTTTTGTTTTGGCGCTTTCGTCTCAAAATTCAGTCTAAGAGTCGTATGATTTCGCTGAATTAGTCGTAATGAAACTTGCTCAATCCATGACACAGTATGAGATAAGAATATTGAAGTCAAGCAAGGCCAGTATACAATCCATCCCTTTTTGAAGTGTGGAGAATGTTCTACAAGGATATATCACTGAGTAGCTAGATGCAAGGAATAGCGTTAATTCAAGCCAAAACCAGACAAACAGAAAACATTTATAGTTTATGGGAAATTCATAGGAAATTTAATAACATTGAAACGTCTAGTTTATCGTAAAATAGAGAAGTTTTAGGTATCCTGTGGATTGGTAAGTTACTATGATGATAGCTGTCGCCTAGCAACATATTCAAGGAAGTTAAATCACCATAGCAACGTGAGTGTTGTGTGAAGAATTGAAATATTAAACTTAAGAAAAAAAGCTATAGATTATTCACTTCAACATCTGTAAGGATTTCTTTGGAAGGTAATTTAGAACTAAAGGAGTTAAGAATAGTTGATTTGAAACGACTTCAAATTAGTAGCCGAATTGTTTTTAAACAGACTTAAAGCTGCCGTCCTTCGCTCTTGCTGGTGAAAGTCAGTTAAGATTTTCAATCAATATTAAAATTTATTGTAAACAATTAAGAGAGGAAATTTGTTTGCAAAATTATGTTGATGGTTTTAAAAAAATATATTTACTAATAACTGCCCAAGATCTTATAGTATTCTGAGCTGAAAATCCTGAATTTCTAACTCGATGCATCATCGGATCCCAGGAGCTCGGAATTTTTTTACTAAGAAAAATTTGCTTGAAGAAACAAACTACAACTTCTAATAATTTTACCAAGCAACAAAAACACTTAATATTTATGACGTGTTGCGATTTTGAGCCGCCAATATGGGTTTATATTCCCGGCTCAAAATCGCAATAAGTTTTGTTTCGCGATTTTTCTATCGCGTGGTAATTCTGAGCAGGCGACAATACGGGTGTATATTGGCAGCTCTCTCTCGATCAACTTATAGGAGAATCGCGATAAATGCATCTGTTTGCGGGTAGTTTCATTATGAGTCAGGTTTGTTTGTTATTATTTTTAGTGCATCAAAATTATTGAACTTGAACTTGGAACATGATTATTATATCCGATATACACTGAGTTGACCGAGAATAATTAATACGTACAAAACCAAATTCATAAATATATACAATATATCGATTTTTGAATTTATTTTCATAACTTAACATTTTTCTAGTCTCCTAATTTTCAAACATTCCAGAAATATGTTGATTTTTTTTTTCATTAGAAATATAGTGGAAAATTTCTTTTTGAAGACCTATTTTTATTTACCGAAAACTACATAATTACCAAACAAAGAAACACAACAAACACTAGCATGGAATCGAAACTGCCAGTTAATTTTTTTTCTAGAGAATAATAGTCAAACTTGTCTCATGATGTTGGGAAAGTAGTATTGTATATTCCCAATTTTTTCTGTCTATATTTACACTCACTAAATATATTTGTCATCTTTAAAAAAAAAATGAAATAAAATGTTTATTATATTCAGTTTAAGATGAAAAACTTTAAGGAAACAAAACATTGATGTTCTTTTAATACTTTTAAAGAAATACTTCTCCTTTGATGCACTGGAAATATTTTTTTTTGGAAAAGAAGTGTTCTTAAAATATTTTACGGTAATAAAAGGTGTTGCGTTTTTGAGCAGGTTCTTAGTGAAGCAATAAATGTCGTCAAATATAAGTAATAAAGTAGCTTTATCACTAAATTATAGGGAAAAAAAGATTAAATTGTATTTGGGTACCTGTGCCAGTCGATATTGATGTTAGCAGAATACCAAGGAAAGAAGCCAAGAATGTCTTCATGATCCGATCTCTGTTGATGGTTGCCAACTTCCTCAAAACTGAAAAACAACTCAAGCGTGCCGAAGTATGGAGGATAATATTTTATTTTAATTGCTTTTTAAAACACCAGGGTTTGTCACATGGCAATTAATTAGAAAAAGCACCTCCTGGGATGTCTAGCCAGCTGATAAAACTCTTGAACTGAAGATGAAAAGTAGTGTCGTTGTTTGCAGAAAAAAAAATGATAATCAGAGATTGATGGAGGAGGTTTTTTGTGCGCAAGTAACGTCAAGAATTGCGAAATTTGAAGTTCCACATTGCATGCATGGGTCGGAGTTATCATGATAAATGTTGCTAACAGTGAGAGCTCGTTATTTACCAGCAAACTCCTGTCGTGATTGTACTTAAATATTAATTGGTTTTCTAAGAGAAGAGAAGAGAAGAGAAGAGAAGAGAAGAGAAGAGAAGAGAAGAGAAGAGAAGAGAAGAGAAGAGAAGAGAAGAGAAGAGAAGAGAAGAGAAGAGAAGAGAAGAGAAGAGAAGAGAAGAGAAGAGAAAAGAGAAGAGAAAAGAGAAGAGAAAAGAGAAGAGAATTTCGCATCATCATCAACGTAGTTTAAATAATTTCATTTTTATTTTATTTCATATTTATATCAATTATTTGCAAGCAATTTGTTACACAGGTTTATAACATTCCAAGTTATTTATGTTATTACTCGTGTGTGATAAGCTTTTATATCCTGAATTCTGATCTAAGTGGTAGGACTGAGTTTTCGATCAGTACTAGTGACTTTGTTCGCAATACTTAAATCAACTTGGAGAGATACAGTCATATGTTTCTCTTCCCAAAACAAAGCGACAAACAATTATCATTTGTTGTCCTTTTTTTATTTTAGGATAATTTTACTTTTTTAATTAGCTTGCTACTTAGTATTAGGTTTATCAATATTCAATTCATATTTATGAATAAGTTTAAGCTTAAACCAACACCAAATTGAGTTGTGTCCTCAAGACCTTAAACCTGAAGATATTCACTGAAATCTAATCATAGATTGTTTGATTAACGTGCTTTTCTGTCTGCAACAAAAATCACTGAGATACCTAGCAAAACTACATGATTTACTGATTTTTCTCCAATGCCATAATTAACTTTGAAGATTCTATTTTAATCTGGGATTGAAATCATTAGTCATCTCAGCGCAGGAAACCGCTGGGTTATTATCCCCTGCGACTCGTCGGGATTTATATACAAATTTATATACAAATGTTATATATTTTTTTGCCATGTTAAGTGTTTTAAGAGAAAAGTTTTCATTCTTCAGTAATAATCATTATGACTTTATTAGAGTGATCGCACTAAACCCATGAAACAAAGAGTATTAATTAGTATCACAGTAATTATCATCAGTTTCAATTTGAGGCCCTTGTAGCATCGTTTGCACACTCGCTGCGCTTGGGCGCAAAATTGATGCTACTCGGGCCACAAATAAAGAATATGCCCTCCAAAAGTCATGCTATTGTCCTATATTTACAACTAGGAAAGAATAAATTCGTAGGATTTAGACTATTTAGTACTATTTAGCTAGGCTGCACACTTTTTGTGTTTGTACTCTTATTTTAACTTTTTTAAATTTAAGGTGTTTTAGGGATATTGAATCATTTAGCTATGTAACCATCGCTTACTTGAAGTGTGTCAATCAAAACGTTATTAATAGGTTTAGCCTGCAAGGAATGGTGGGTAGATGCAAACGAGTGGATCAATAGCTTCACATTCAGTCTTTTTCTGATTTCAAGGGTTTTTTTTAGATAAAAAAATTACACATGCTGTTTGCTGTAACTGAACCTGTTTGCCATTTTCCTCAAGGTGCGAATACATGTGCAGCATTGCGCATGCGTGCAAACAATTTCAACGTCAACATATGTTTTTTGCTGATATTTGTACAGTAAAAGCATGCAATGCTGCACAAAATGTTCCACTGTGTATCTCAAAGTTTCAACGCGAAATGAATCAGCTCAAAACTAGCCCTGTTTAAAGATAATGTCATAGAGGTTTCTTGAATTCATGATTGAAATTTTTATAACATTTTCGATTGCGTATGGCATCAAAAAAGCAAACATGGTACAAGTTGGCAATTTATATTAAGTCCAAAATTACATGACTGAGCTGTCTACTATCTCAGCCTCCCGTATGGCAGAAAATACTACAATACTTGCAATTATAATACTAAAAAAAAGTGAACAAAGGAAAAATCGATCGAGTACCTCTGTGGCAAATACCCATTCTTCTCTTGTACTCTCTTCATTGGCGTTTTGTCGAAACTTGTCTGCTATGACTTTCACCTCTTTGATGAGCTCTGCAATATCATCTTGTTTAGTGTCGTTAGTGATGATCCTTTTCGTTTCGTCATTTTCCTGGTTTTTGTTCTTTTCTGTCTGTCTTTTATCATGCACTCGGGTAATGACAAGATCATCGTCATCTTTCAGGAAACCTCCGTTCTTGAAAAATAAGTTTTGTTCATCTTTGGTGTCGGTGTTCTCCTTTGTGGTCTTTTTAGACTCATTTGTTCTTTTCATTAAAAGCAAACTCGCAAGCCAATGATTTATGACCTTGGCAAATAACGGAGGTATTGGAGTGCTGCTGTTGTGAAACCTTATAATGAAGCATGTTACCACAAGGGATATAGCTATCTGCACCATCATTGACAAAAAGAACTTTGAAGCTAACGGAGTATCTGCTGAATGAGGCATCTTTTCCGTTACCATTAGCATATACACACTCAGAGAGAGAAGGATAGTCATTACAAACGATACTCGTTCGCCTGAGTTCGGTGGTAAGATGAAAGAAAATAGAGACAGCAAGGTAATGAGCCCACAAGGGATAATCAAGTTGAATACGTAGAAATTCGCTCTTCTTTTGAGGACCAAATGGAAAAGTGCTGATGGGTACGGTTCAGGACAACAGGTATAAAGCACATTCTTTCTTTTGGCTGAACTTTTATGCAAGTTCCATTCTTTACTAACTGAATATTGAGCAGTATCAATATAGTCTAAGGAAAGCTGCAGATCAACTCGAAAGCCGTCGTAAGTCCACGAACCAAACTCAATCTCACACACTTGAGTATCAAATGGAAAGTAGCGAACATCTACTTTACATTCTGTGCTAATTATAGCTGGAGAATACCACTCAACTTGGCCGGTGTAGCGGACTATTGCGTTAGATGTAATCTTTTTGTATAGGTCACCCACGGAAGGAGTCTTTGTAGCACTGCAGAAAGAAAGGCACACGTAGTTCTGTAAGAGCAGATTGTTATTACGAAATAATATACTTAACAAATCGAAGTGACTTTTCCATGGTCTGTACTCCTATCGAACATAGAAATGACGTCAGATATGATCCAAACTCAAGTGGAACCACGAGCGCAGCGAGTGGTTTCACTGCAAAGTTTAGATCATTTCTGGCGTCATTTCTATGTTCGATAGGAGTACAGACCATGGAAAAATCACTTCGATTTGTTTTTTACCATAACAGGCAAAGAAAAGATCCAAAAACGAAGAAAAATTTTGAAAGAAAAAACCGTTTCAAGCGCGCGCTAGCTACGTGCGCGAGCGATTCGTCATCTTATCGGTCTGTCCTCTTATCGAACATGGCTCTCAGCCAATCAGCGCGCGAGAAATTTACAAGTTATGGTAAAATTTTTGTTATAACGAAATGCTATACTTTTTTTGCTGTTTTGCTGCTGTCTGTTGTTGCTGTTCTACTGCGAGAGAGTATGAAGTAAGAGAGCACATCTCCGTGCCCTATGATGATTATTGGAAAATCTATTTTTAGCTCCGCGCGCAGCCTGAAATATATTTATAATGCGATTCCTGTTTCAGTTCAGGCTGCGCGTGGAGCTAAAGATAGATTTTCAAATAATTTTCATGGGGATAGACCTATGTATGGGTGATGTACTCTCTTAGTTCATACACTCTTGTCTGCTGCTATTGTTTTTTGTCGTTGCTGTTTTTACTACTTTTTAGGTATCCAGTCTCTTATTTAACCTAAGCTTACCTATTAAACAATGTTATGTCTGGCACCCACACTTTGTTTGGATTGACATTGAGGATTTTTATTCCATTAAACTGCTCAGGATCCCACAACATCAGCTCGTTTTTCCAGAACTAAAAACATTATAAATATTTATATTCAAACCCATGGTAAAAACGAAGCAACGCATGAACGAGAGAGCGAGCGAGCGAGTAAATCAACTAATCAACTAAACACGAAAGAGAAGCAAACAATCAAACAAACAATCGAAAAAATCAAACAAAACCACCTGCAGACAGAAAAACAAAACAATTGAAAAGGTATACAGACAGGCAGACAGACAGACATACAAAAGACAGACGACAGACAGACAGACAGACAAGCAAACAGATGTACAAAAGACAGACAGACAGACAGACAGACAGACAGACAAGCAAACAGATGTACAAAAGACAGACAGACAGACAGACAGACAAGCAAACAAACATATATACAAAAGACAGACAGACAGACAGACAGACAAGCAAACAAACATATATACAAAAGACAGACAGACAGACAGACAAGCAAACAAACAAACAGATATACAAAAGACAGACAGACAGACAGACAGACAGACAGACAGACTGAAAGACAGACAGACAGACAGACAGACAGACAGACAGACAGACAGACAGACAGACAGACAGACAGACAGACAGACAGACAGACAGACAGACAGACAGACAGACAGACAGACAGACAGACAGACAGACAGACAGACAATCAAAATAAAGACTCACCATTCGCAACCAAACGTTCACCGTCAATATTTGGTTCATTACATCCTGAAAGAAAAGGAAATTGTTATCCACTATGATTGAACGGGAGGGGAGGGGAGGGGAGGGAAGAGGGAATTCTGTCAAAATTCTACTAATATTTTTTTACTTCTTAACCCTTTGAAATCAGTTCAAATAACGACATTTTCAATTTGAACCTAAACATAGTGCTGAAAGATACACTTTCATTTTAATGTATTTTTCTTTACATAGCGTTGAAAATGTGAGAGACATTTTATCAATTTTATTGATTTTGTTGATGGCTCATTATGATAAAGGCGCAGACACACGGTATTGCAGGCAATCTTACTGACGTAGGATCGTTTTCAACTGCAGGAACATTATGTGCAACAAATCGCGTCGTGTAACATGGCTCGCAACATCGATCGCCTGTAATGTTGCACCGTGCATTTGTGACGTCTGTGGCTTTAGTTTCATGGGAACCTTCTGTACTTAGGCTTTCCATACGTTCGATTCCCTACTAGACATTATTTACAAGACCGCAACTCACCAGATCGATGATTTGCTTAAGCATGATTCCAAAGCGTACAACAACAGGATCTGTGTGATTTTGAACTGGACGGGTGTCTGGTGTGTAGTTTGCGAGGAGGTATTGGAGCAGATCGCTTTCTGAATTGTTGAAAGGCTTCGTAGCAGCATCTAAAATAAGAGGAACAAAATTCATGGTTTGCAAGCATTCTCAAGAGAGTTCAAGTGACAAATAATCCCTTTCACAGTTCCCTGAGCCATCTTAAAAAGTAGCTGAATGAGGGCTTTAAAATCTGAGCCACTTCGTAGCAACCCTACTAAACAAAAGGATTGACTTCAGAATATGATATCGACTGATGTCCCTAGAACCTGGGCATCCTTATTCCGACTTCTTTCATTTCTGTGTAGCTTTAATTAGCTTAAAATACCCGCAAAACGGAGCACTGAGAGAGAGAGAGAGAGAGAGAGAGAGAGAGAGAGAGAGAGAGAGAGAGAGAGAGAGAGAGAGAGAGAGAGAGAGAGAGAGAGAAAGGGGGGGGGGTAAAATGAACGCACCGTGGGCCTCATGTTTATTAGTCAAGGACTATTACAAGCTACAGACGAAAATTTAGGACGTTTTACCTTGACCTTGTTAAGACCTCTGTTTTACTAACAAATGAAGAGGTGAGATAATTACTACTTCACGATTTTGTAAGTGTTGGGTATTTGAAGCAGACAAATCTACTGTCCAATGTACAGGAATACGAAATAGAAAAATCATATCTTCTTAACAACATAAAATAAAAATTTCAATTTTCAACAGCTTGAGTGGTTTCACTGGTTGCAGGTAATCCGATGTTGTTTATGGTTGATTAGTGTAACTATGGCAACGGCTGCTAAATTGCTAAAAACATCTTGTTATTTTCAGCGCCATTCCAAGGTTTATATAAAAAGACCACCCGGCAAATGAATGTCGGCTTTTGATATACTACATAAATGACACATTTAATAATCCTCAGCCAAATTCCTTTAAAATACAAAGATATTTTCGGAAAACTTTAGGTAATGTTAAATTTTCAATTTAGGTCAATTAATTATTCAGTAAAACAGGTGCACTGTTCAGGAAAATGTATAAATTTTGTTGTGTTCTATAGATTGTCTCTGTCTCTCTCGGTCTCTAAATTATTATATTAGTATCCGTTGTTCCCAAACAATTAATGACGTAATGTTACAAATATATCTAACATTACATAACGTTTGTTATAAGATTAGGATGGATGAGTCCATCTTTCCATACTCTGTTTTTTTGTTGTTTTTTTTATATGTCGTAAGAAAGACATTACTATTCTATCCTTTGTTTAGTTATCAATTTAAGGCTGAAAAACTGAGCTACGTTTACGTGGTAGGAAAACACTTTTGAGACTCCAAATGTTGAGGGTTTTTTATTTTTATTTATTTTTTTAAAATTTTTACTCATCTAATTTTTATTTATTTTACTATTTTTTTAATTTTATTTAGTTAATTATCATTTTTAATATATATAAATCAAGAGATATTTGATATTCATTAACACTAATACGAAGGCTTGCTTATTGTCTGGGAGTAATTACGAAGATAATTTGTTTTCGCAGTCTTTTCTAACAAAAAGAGAGCATTGTTCATGCTCGAGTTGTAATTCAATCCAAACATAAGTTATCTTGGTAAGTTTTACAGTCAGTAAATAAACTTGAAAGAGAGAGAGAGAGGTTCATGAATTATGAAACGCCAAAAGAAAATTAAAAAAGCTGCGTTATTTAGCTATCAATAAGGATTAAGTTTGAAGTAATTTTCATGCAAAAGAAAAGAAAAGAAAGAGCTGAAAGTAAGAAGAAAAAGAAATAATTAAAACACAAAAACCAACCGCATCATCAGTAAATTAGTCGACTTGAAATTATTAACGAAGAAAGTGTAATTTACAGCGACATTCTACTCAGAATTTGCTCATTGCGTGCAAGCAACAAGAAGTTACTTCCAAACAGTAAAGAGCTAAGAAGAAATGACCGACGGGAAAAACGAAAAAAATTACAGCTTCTTTAAAGGCCAAAAAAACTGCATAACATATCTTTGTCCTTACCTGAGGCTTTCAGATTGAGATGAATCCAAAGAAAGACGAATAAAAGTGATAATTTCATCTTCAAAATCCACATTTCTTCTTTGTAGGACTTAACTAGTGTTTTTTCCCCTTTCCCTAGTCTTTCATGTTCTGTCCACTAGAT